>CAMRHE010000984.1:15000-197500 GCA_947044405.1 Leptodactylus fallax | reverse complement strand
TTTGTGCGGGGGGGGGGGGGGGGGGTCAAATGAATGTTCACCTTGGGCCCAGCCATTCCTAGTTACGCCACTGGTTGAGATGAATGTTCTCTATCCTTCTGAGTGACTGTAGTTGACACGCGGCCTCAGAATATGACACCAGGATGCCATACCCACACCACACTGTACAAAATACCCGCTGCTCCTGCAATATAAGCAGGGCTAATTCAGGATATTGTACCTAAGATACATATATGATACTCTATCAAGGGTTAAGGGTGTATGGTATAATAGTGTATATAATACAGCATATATATAATAGTGCTCAGGCCTCCTCTTCTGTGTATATCCAGTTATATGGGTGGCCATGGACCTTCTCCAAAGCAGAGATCTGTTTTTGCAGGGACCATTCACCTCGCCATATGTCTGACTTTTCCTTTCCCCATTAGTGACCGCGAATACGCCTTTTTATGAGGTACGTATCAGAGCCCGTACAGATGTCACATGCTCAGTGAAGGCCGTATACTAACAGGTGGGCATCTGCGATTAATGCCTAGGATCAGAAAAGCTCTGAACGCGGGTATTTAACCCTTTAGAGGCCACTGTCAATAGCGACAAATGGTTCCAGAAGGAGGGGACTCCCTCTGCCAAGCGTCAGCACCCCCCACAAACATGATCGCGGGGTGTCGATGTGATTCCATGGCAGCCAGGGATCTAATGAACGCTCCCCAGGTCTGGCGACAGTATATGGACACTGATACTGAGAGAACAATACAGAAGTAGTGCAATGTATTATGTAAGTCCCCTAAGAGGACTAAAAAATAGGTCAAAAATGAAATAAAGTCTAAAATATATAAATATAGAAAGAAAAGTTTAAAAAACATTAATTTCCCCACCAAAATATTTTGTAAATAAAAAAAAAGAGGAAAAAAAAGCGAACAAAAAAAACCCCATAGAGATGTAGCAGAGCTGAACATCTGCAATTGGTTAAACTGCTGCGGCGAGATATCTGATCACATAAGAAACGAAAACCAATGAAAAGTTATTGGAAAAACATTTTTCAATGATTTTTTCATTGAAAAGTGATCAGATATCTCGCTGCAGCCATTTAACCAATTGCAGAAGTTCGGGATAACTCTGCGACATCTTATCTGTGTCTGTAAAGACCCGAGGAAATACAACTCAAGGTGAATGTCTTAAAAAACATGTAAAAAATGCCTAAATTGACTTTTTTTTGGTTTGTCTGCCACTAGAAAAACGTTCTAAAAAGCAGAAAGACCCCAAAATGGCACCAATAACAACGTCACGTCAGGCCTCACAACAACATTGACGACAAAATAAAAAAGTTATGGCCTGGCAACCAAAAAAATATATGAAATGGCGACGATTAAACACTACAGTTTGTCCCACATAAAACAAGCCCTCATGTGGTTACAGAGATGGAAAAATAAAAAGTTCTGGCTCTTGGCAGGTAATGACGGAAAAACGCAAAAAATGACTTAAAAGGGCAAAACTGGCCGGTCATTAAGGGGTTAAGTTTGTGCAAATTTACAGGAATGTTCCCATTCACTGACAGCAAGCAGAGCTATGTAGAAGGAGCGCTATAAGAAGTGACAGACTCCTCTCTATAGGTGGCGCTGGTCACATGACACCACAGCCTATATAACGCACTGGACGTTATAGCCGCAGCCTCCTCTGTCCGACCATCTGTCACTGAGCTCAGGCTGCGGACTTCACAAGACACCGCCCCCCTGCTCCAGACCAGCCAATCAGGGATCACAACGCGCGGCACGGAGGCGGATGGCGCACGCTGATTGGACATCACGCGCTACAGTCTCGTCTGGTATTTTCTGGACGTTTCTCCTCAGCTGACGGTGACGTCACAGGCGAGCTGATATAACATCAACAAGACGGGAGACTCGGAGAGAGAGTCCGGAGAGTGACTGCAGGAGAGCTGAGGTAAGTACGAGCGAGAGTGAGGTGTGACGTCATAGGGAGAGTGTTATAACCGAAGTAAGACTGACAGCTCGTGGGGGGTAGTAGTGACGTCACTAAGGTGACACAAGGTAACTTTGTAGCACCCAGACAGAGGGTACACCAACAGCAGGGGGTACAAGGGGTGACAGACGAGGGGTTACATAGAGAGATACCGTATAGGGGTTAATAGATACGGATATTATGTAACACTTCGTACTACAGTTCTTAGTGCTGGGGCCCCTCTTCTTAGTGCTGGGGCCCCTCACCATGTATAGGTGTTCTGGTGGGTCCAGTATGGGGGGTCGGGGGTGAACAGTGACCAGTTACACCATTAACAACCAAGCAGATGATATGTGGCCGGTAAGGGGTTAATAGTTGCTATGATGTCACACATTGTACTACAGATTTTAGTCCTGGGGCTCCTCTTCTTAGTGCTGGGGCCCCTCTTCTTAGTGCTGGGGCCCCTCTTCTTAGTGCTGGGGCCCCTCTTCTTAGTGCTTGGGCTCCTCTTCTTAGTGCTGGGGCCCCTCTTCTTAGTCCTGGGGCCCCTCTTCTTAGTGCTTGGGCTCCTCTTCTTAGTGCTGGGGCCCCTCTTCTTAGTCCTGGGGCCCCTCTTCTTAGTGCTGGGGCTCCTCTTCTTAGTCCTGGGGCCCCTCTTCTTAGTCCTGGAGCCTCTCTTTTTAGTGCTGGGGCCTCTCTTCTTAGTCCTGGGGCCTCTCTTCTTAGTCCTGGGGCCTCTCTTCTTAGTCCTGGGGCCCCTCTTCTTAGTCCTGGGGCTCCTCTTCTTAGTCCTGGGGCTCCTCTTCTTAGTCCTGGGGCCCCTCTTCTTAGTCCTGGGGCCTCTCTTCTTAGTGCTGGGGCCCCTCTTCTTAGTCCTGGGGCCTCTCGTCTTAGTGCTGGGGCCCCTCACCATGTATAGGTGTTCTGGTGGGTCCAGTATGGGGGGTCGGGGGTGAACAGTGACCAGTTACACCATTAACAACCAAGCAGATGATATGTGGCCGGTAAGGGGTTAATAGTTGCTATGATGTCACACATTGTACTACAGATTTTAGTCCTGGGGCTCCTCTTCTTAGTGCTGGGGCCCCTCTTCTTAGTGCTGGGGCCCCTCTTCTTAGTGCTGGGGCCCCTCTTCTTAGTGCTTGGGCTCCTCTTCTTAGTGCTGGGGCCCCTCTTCTTAGTGCTGGGGCCCCTCTTCTTAGTGCTTGGGCTCCTCTTCTTAGTGCTGGGGCCCCTCTTCTTAGTCCTGGGGCCCCTCTTCTTAGTGCTGGGGCTCCTCTTCTTAGTCCTGGGGCCCCTCTTCTTAGTCCTGGAGCCTCTCTTTTTAGTGCTGGGGCCTCTCTTCTTAGTCCTGGGGCCTCTCTTCTTAGTCCTGGGGCCTCTCTTCTTAGTCCTGGGGCCCCTCTTCTTAGTCCTGGGGCTCCTCTTCTTAGTCCTGGGGCTCCTCTTCTTAGTCCTGGGGCCCCTCTTCTTAGTCCTGGGGCCTCTCTTCTTAGTGCTGGGGCCCCTCTTCTTAGTCCTGGGGCCTCTCGTCTTAGTGCTGGGGCCCCTCACCATGTATAGGTGTTCTGGTGGGTCCAGTATGGGGGGTCGGGGGTGAACAGTGACCAGTTACACCATTAACAACCAAGCAGATGATATGTGGCCGGTAAGGGGTTAATAGTTGCTATGATGTCACACATTGTACTACAGATTTTAGTCCTGGGGCTCCTCTTCTTAGTGCTGGGGCCCCTCTTCTTAGTCCTGGGGCCTCTCTTCTTAGTGCTGGGGCCCCTCTTCTTAGTCCTGGGGCCTCTCTTCTTAGTGCTGGGGCTCCTCTTCTTAGTGCTGGGGCCCCTCTTCTTAGTCCTGGGGCCCCTCTTCTTAGTCCTGGGGCCCCTCTTCTTAGTCCTGGAGCCTCTCTTTTTAGTGCTGGGGCCTCTCTTCTTAGTCCTGGGGCCTCTCTTCTTAGTCCTGGGGCCTCTCTTCTTAGTCCTGGGGCCCCTCTTCTTAGTGCTGGGGCCCCTCTTCTTAGTGCTGGGGCCCCTCTTCTTAGTGCTGGGGCCCCTCTTCTTAGTGCTGGGGCTCCTCTTCTTAGTCCTGGGGCTCCTCTTCTTAGTCCTGGGGCCCTCACCATTTCTAGGTGTCCTGTTGGGTCCCGGTGGGGTTAGTAGTCACCAGTCACACCATTAAGCACCAGTGTAGAATATCGTATACCGTGTAACAGGCAGGGGATGAGGTTACAGACTGAGTATAAAACCGACTGGGGTCATGATGTATTATAATACAGGACAAGGAGCGAGTATACGTAGTTAGAGGACCTGGCAGTGAGGGGTTAAGGGGTTCACAGTTGTGCCCTGGCCCTATGTTAGGTGTGTTCCTGGTCACTGCAGAGGGTCACCAGTTACAGATGATAATCTCCTGGTTTGCTGCGGATTAGCGGCCTGTCCTATAATCTGCACGGGGAGATTAGCCTTCAGTATGGGCAGAATGCCACCTAAGAGACTGAAGGGTTAGCCGGGGTGTTGGTATCTCAGTGGGTACTATGAGTACTGGGGAGATCTCACAATCTTCTTTGTAAAATTTTAGGAATTGAGGAGCGCTCAGAAGAACAGCCGGACTATGGCCTGACGCCGGATCAGGATCAGAGGCTTCTACTTACATTCCACGTCTTATTCTCACAGCAGTTGCTACAAAACATCCCAGAGATCTGTCCTGTGTTGTTAGGACCTTGAAGAGGGTGAGTGTGTACAGGGGCTTGTGCGGTGCGTGACGATGAGTTTTAAAATATAATGACATATTATCTATCACAGGAGTCACATGATGTACTGTGACCTCAGCTGCTGCAGAAACTCCTGTTGAAGAGTAAAGACACCTGTTCACATTATATAAGTTCGCTGAACCTGTCAATGTTGGCTGATGCGGCCAACTATCTAACATGTATGGGAGGGCAACCAACTATTCCCTGACGGCAAATATGGCAGTCTGGAGGAATAAATGTTTGGCTGATGTATATATGAGGTGTATATAAGGTGTATGGCTACATCTAAGAAGAGTGAACCGCAGCCGTCATGGATTGATACTCTATCACCTTTATATATAAATTCTGCAGCATCTGAGGTGTGTATTGTGAGGTTCTGCAGCAGCTGAGGTGTGTATTGTGAGGTTCTGCAGCAGCTGAGGTGTATTCTCACTTTCTGCATTAGCTGGAGTGTGTTGTGACAGAAGAGATAAGCAGTGTGTATGTAGGTGGCGCCGCTCATCTCTGTATGATCAGGCGCAGACAACAAAGTAATTTACAGACAGGTCGATGGGAAATTCCCGCTGATGTGTCTTCCATGATGTACTGTATAATGCTGCGATCTGGTGACCCTGGGTATTCCTGTTCCCTGGTATTAGGTTACCACACTCTCTATACAGGTCTATACAGACTGACTCCATAGCCTAATTCCGGTAAGCTTCTTCCCACAATGCCCGTCGCTCCTCTGTGCCCACATCGCTACCTGTAAGCCTCTCCATTCTATTGTATTGTGTTCAGGCCTGGTCTGTGCGGGGTGGGCAGTGCTGCAGCCACTTACACTGGGGGAATCTCTTACTCTTATTTTTACTAAGTATGACCATTTACTATGTAAAGAAAGTATTTTCTGGATGTATGAGATGAGGGGATTCACAGATGGGTCAGAACGTTGCAGGCTGATTTAGGATTCTGTCCTAGTTCACATGTGACTTTTATTATTTAGCGCTGCCTATAAATCACATCCTAAAGTGAGATCTCCAGGAAGTCGTCACCATACTCCATATAAGTGTGCACGCTCATGTAGTGCAGTGATGGCATCATTATACGGTATATTTGTCTGATGCCACCGCTACAATGTGCATCTCTGCACACTGCATACAGTCACTTGTCTGTACACTGCATACAGTCTCCTGTCTGTACACTGTAGCGGTGGTGCCGGGAATTGCAGCTTTTCTCCCACTCACTTGAATAGGATAGATCTGGTTCCAACCAAATACCTAGTATATGACAGCTGGTAGGCAAAACACCAAATCGGCGCAGTGTCCGGATGACGGACCCCTGTGGAGAGGTCATCAGTATCCAACGTTTCTAGGTCCTAGACAACCCCTTCAACCACTGATCTGACCTATGGACATCATAAAGGAGGGATCTTCTGCTCAGGACCCCCCTTTATTTGTCAGGGCTGCTCTGTCAAACCCAACTGTTCATTTATATTACATGGCTGACCATTTAAAAGGGGTTTTCTAGGAGTTGCACATTGATAACTGATCCTTAGGATAGGTCATCAATATCTGATCGGTAGGGATCTGACACCCGGGACCCCCACAGACCAGCTGTTTGAAGACCGCTCTAAGCTACCAAGCACAGCACCATACATTGCACACTTGACTGGGACTGAGCTGCAAACAGGCCATGTGTGGTTGAAGATGTGACCTCACTGGCCTGTCAAGTGGAAGTGGCGCTCACTCGAGTGTTGCTTCAAGCATCTGATCTGTGGGGGTCCTATATTTCATACCCCCACGATCACCAACCAGGTATTGATAACCTATTCCAAGGATGGGTCACAGTAAGAATGTCCCGGGACAACCTCTGTAATGTATGTGATATTACATGTGATAAGAGACGATCATTGGGTGGGACAAAAGCCGGAGCTTCGTCAGCTGATCGCAATGCAAGATTCCAATAGATTGCTATTGAGGGGGCGGGGTCTATGGGTCAGATGGCTCCTCCCCTTTTACCTAAGGAATCGGGGCTTGCATAGCGTTGGCGAAAAAGTGGTCTGACCACCATGCCACCCTTTAACCCTGCAAGGGATGATAAGAAAGAAGGAATGTAAATATACCCCCTCCAGGTCCGAGCCCCCCAGCTTGCCCCCGTATAGGTGCTGCCTATTCTAGAGGTTTTATGTTCATGTCAGTCCCATCCTGCAGAAAGTCCCCAGTCCTAATAGCAGCTGTCTCACTAACTTGTGTTGTCTGGTTGATCCGGATGGGCAGACAGCCCGTAAATAGATCGCGCTTGCATAGTCACATGTCCTTGACATCTGACTCGGGCAGGCAGAGAGATTCAGGATGGGGCACGAATAGTGAAACTGAACTACAAAGCTCCAGGAGATGAAGAGTTAACTGGAATCAGGTCTGTTGACCCAGAATGTATTTTAGGCCTACAAAGAGTTGCGTCAGTGATGTCGGGTTTGTCAGGTGGTTGTAGGTAAACTTATAGCGTCTTATGCTCATCACATGATAGACCGGTGCTGGCACCTCGAGCGATCGCCTGTAATCTTTAAGAGAACTTGGCAAGAAGTGTGCAATTCCCATGCAGCGCCACCACAGGAGAAATGAAGTATTACAATAGTGTTCATTAAAATCAGTAGGTTAACTTTGTAATGCACAAACATGCCGAGTCCTTCAGGTGATAGATCTGATATATGGCTGCGCTGCACTCTTGTAGAGATCTTTGGGGGTCCCCATAGACATGCCTGTAAAACGATATTGCCAGGATATGTCATCACTTTATGATCAGTGGAGTCCGGACGATCCCGCACATAAAGGGGAAGCAGTAGTGAAGTAATGTCCTCCGTTGTAGGTTTTCCCTATATAGCGGTGCTCTTAGCCAACTCATTGGGGCCACACTGCGGGTCACTGCATAGTAGTGCTACAGCATTGTCAGGGTCAATGGGGGTCCCCTATCTGGCCTTATACCATTCAATAGCCCTGTTATTAGACTCTGCAGGAGCTCTCATATATAGCATATAAAGCCGCCTCCTGGGTTATCAGAGCGACACAGAAGGAGGAAGCTGAGGGAAAAGAAAACAAGCGGCGTCACATCTAGAAAATGCGGAGATAAAGCGTCTGACTTCTGCCGAACGACTTTTATGGAACAGAGAACTGTGGCCCTATTATTCTCATTGTCGTCCCTGCTGGTAAAAATAGAGCCTGACGTTGCGTTCCTGTGGTCAGGTTTGCATGTTCAGGTATCACCTGCGGCCTCCGGTTTCACTCATTAATGGCAGCCGAAGGGTACAGGTGTCATAATACATCCTCATGTCACTCTCACTATTCAGCCTCTGCGTCCTCCGCCCCCCCCCCACCACCGCCATCTCGTACCATTGTGCTGCCGCCACCCCCGCCAGTCACTGTGTCCTCTCTACACAATGACGCCTTTATTATGTATAGGACGGGGATGAGAGGGGTAAAAGGGGTAGTAGTGGGGGGTTGAGGTTGAACAGTACTTTCCCTGAAATGGCTGATAACATGGAGCAATAGCAATCTAAGAGCTACCGTTCTCTGTTATCAGCCATTTCATGCAAAGGGAACTTTCAGCATACTTTATGTACTGTATGACTATTTTCCCTTTAAATTTGATCTGACACCAGCTCATTCCATTTTTGAGGTTTGTAGAAGGTGTCAGCTGGTAAATATAGGCCGTAGCTCTAGGTTGGGTCTGTATGTGCGAATATTATTGCCTGTGACTAATACCAAAGGACACTTAAGTGCATGGAATTGCGTTTCTGTGCTTTCTGTTTCCTGAAATAATATGGCTGCTGGGTGGGATGAGGCGTAGAAGGTCGTAGCTGTAGGGGAATTCTCAGCTCAGTCATCGACTATTTCTGTATCTGCATCACCACTGAACGTGTGTGTGTGTGTGTGTGTGTGTGTGTGTGTGTGTGTGGTATATATATACAACGTAACACAGAAGAAATTCTAACCTTATACCTTCTCTTACGTTACAGACAAATTCCTGGCAATCATGGGAGATTATTATGAGATCCTCGGAGTTCCCCGAAACGCCACCCAGGATGATATTAAACGAGCGTAAGTTTATAGCGGTGACACGATTAGTAGCGATGTAATATAATATATCACATATTCTACATCGAACCGCCTGCCCCATAGACAGACTCTGATCCTGCACGCAGACACATGAAAATTACATCAACTTACTAAATGTTTTATACTTGACTGTGAGAAGGGAAGTGACACCATATATACAAGCACATTCCTGACCTAGGCAAAAGCGTGTTACAAGCCGATCAGATATAGTCCTGGCAAGCTACATATAATAATACTGCCTTCTATGTGCAACAATGTAACTGCTGTACTACTGCTCCTATATACAAAAATATAACTACTATAATACTGCTCCTATGTACAAGAATATAACTACTATAATACTACCTCCTATGTACAAGAATATAACTACTATAATACTGCCCCCTATGTACAAGAATATAACTACTATAATACTACTCCTATATACAAGAATATAACTACTATAATACTGCTCCTATGTACAAGAATATAACTACTATAATACTGCCCCCTATGTACAAGAATATAACTACTATAATACTGCTCCTATATACAAAAATATAACTACTATAATACTGCTCCTATGTACAAGAATATAACTACTATAATACTACTCCTATGTACAAGAATATAACTACTATAATACTGCTCCTATGTACAAGAATATAACTACTATAATACTGCCCCCTATGTACAAGAATATAACTACTATAATACTGCTCCTATATACAAAAATATAACTACTATAATACTGCTCCTATGTACAAGAATATAACTACTATAATACTGCTCCTATATACAAAAATATAACTACTATAATACTGCTCCTATGTACAAGAATATAACTACTATAATACTACTCCTATGTACAAGAATATAACTACTATAATACTGCTCCTATGTACAAGAATATAACTACTATAATACTGCTCCTATGTACAAGAATATAACTACTATAATACTACCCCCTATGTACAAGAATATAACTACTATAATACTGCTCCTATGTACAAGAATATAACTACTATAATACTGCTCCTATGTACAAGAATATAACTACTATAATACTGCTCCTATGTACAAGAATATAACTACTATAATACTGCTCCTATGTACAAGAATATAACTACTATAATACTGCTCCTATGTACAAGAATATAACTACTATAATACTGCTCCTATGTACAAGAATATACTACTATAATACTACCTCCTATGTACAAGAATATAACTTCTATAATACTACCTCCTATGTACAAGAATATAACTACTATAATACTGCTCCTATGTACAAGAATATAACTACTATAATACTGCCTCCTATGTACAAGAATATAACTACTATAATACTACCTCCTATGTACAAGAATATAACTTCTATAATACTACCTCCTATGTACAAGAATATAACTACTATAATACTACTCCTATGTACAAGAATATAACTACTATAATACTGCTCCTATGTACAAGAATATAACTACTATAATACTGCTCCTATGTACAAGAATATAACTACTATAATACTGCTCCTATGTACAAGAATATAACTACTATAATACTGCTCCTATGTACAAGAATATAACTACTATAATACTACCTCCTATGTACAAGAATATAACTACTATAATACTACCTCCTATGTACAAGAATATAACTTCTATAATACTACCTCCTATGTACAAGAATATAACTACTATAATACTGCTCCTATGTACAAGAATATAACTACTATAATACTGCTCCTATGTACAAGAATATAACTACTATAATACTGCTCCTATGTACAAGAATATAACTACTATAATACTGCCTCCTATGTACAAGAATATAACTACTATAATACTGCCTCCTATGTACAAGAATATAACTACTATAATACTGCCTCCTATGTACAAGAATATAACTACTATAATACTGCCTCCTATGTACAAGAATATAACTACTATAATACTACCTCCTATGTACAAGAATATAACTTCTATAATACTACCTCCTATGTACAAGAATATAACTACTATAATACTACTCCTATGTACAAGAATATAACTACTATAATACTACCACCTATGTACAAGAATATAACTACTATAGTACTACTCCTATGTACAAGAATATAACTACTATAATACTGCTCCTATGTACAAGAATATAACTACTATAATACTACCCCCTATGTACAAGAATATAACTACTATAATACTGCCCCTATGTACAAGAATATAACTACTATAATACTGCCTCCTATGTACAAGAATATAACTACTATAATACTACCTCCTATGTACAAGAATATAACTACTATAATACTCCCTCCTATGTACAAGAATATAACTACTATAATACTGCCCCTATGTACAAGAATATAACTACTATAATACTACCTCCTATGTACAAGAATATAACTACTATAATACTGCCCCTATGTACAAGAATATAACTACTATAATACTGCTCCTATGTACAAGAATATAACTACTATAATACTACCTCCTATGTACAAGAATATAACTACTATAATACTACCTCCTATGTACAAGAATATATCTACTATAATACTACCCCCTATGTACAAGAATATAACTACTATAATACTGCTCCTATGTACAAGAATATATCTACTATAATACTACCCCCTATGTACAAGAATATAACTACTATAATACTGCCCCCTATGTACAAGAATATAACTACTATAATACTGCCCCTATGTACAAGAATATATCTACTATAATACTACCCCCTATGTACAAGAATATAACTACTATAATACTGCTCCTATGTACAAGAATATATCTACTATAATACTACCCCCTATGTACAAGAATATAACTACTATAATACTGCTCCTATGTACAAGAATATAACTACTATAATACTACCCCCTATGTACAAGAATATAACTACTATAATACTGCTCCTATGTACAAGAATATAACTACTATAATACTGCTCCTATGTACAAGAATATAACTACTATAATACTGCTCCTATATACAAGAATATAACTACTATAATACTGCTCCTATGTACAAGAATATAACTACTATAATACTGCTCCTATGTACAAGAATATATCTACTATAATACTACCCCCTATGTACAAGAATATAACTACTATAATACTACTCCTATGTACAAGAATATAACTGCTATAATACTGCCCTCTATGTACAAGAATATAACTACTATAATACTACTCCTATGTACTAGAATATAACTACTATAATACTGCTCCTATGTACAAGAATATAACTACTATAATACTGCTCCTATGTACAAGAATATAACTACTATAATACTGCTCCTATGTACAAGAATCTAACTACTATAATACTGCCTCCTATGTACAAGAATATAACTACTATAATACTACCTCCTATGTACAAGAATATAACTACTATAATACTGCTCCTATGTACAAGAATATAACTACTATAATACTGCTCCTATGTACAAGAATATAACTACTATAATACTACTCCTATGTACAAGAATATAACTACTATAATACTACCTCCTATGTACAAGAATATAACTACTATAATACTGCTCCTATGTACAAGAATATAACTACTATAATACTGCTCCTATGCACAAGAATATAACTACTATAATACTGATCTTACAGATAATAATATATTGGATTTGATATGAAGTTTCTTCTGTAAATTGCTTTATGAATTATTTAATGTCTTGGGTATTTTCTCTCCTTTCTCAGGTATCGTAAGTTGGCGCTGAAGTGGCATCCAGACAAGAACCCAGATAATAAGGAGCTCGCAGAGAAGAAGTTTAAGGACATAGCAGAAGCTTATGAGGTGTTATCAGATGGTACGGACACGCAGTGTGACTATTCTTGCTATGTGACATCTCCAGACTCTCGCCGTGTCCTTTCTCCCACAGGCTTCGCCTTCACACATCACATGTAAACCTCATGTATGAAGTCTGTATATGGGGACGCCTGACTGTGTTTGCTTATCAACCAATCAGAGCTCAGCTTTCACTCCTTAAAGGGGTATTCCAGAACAAAAATATTGATCTCTTTAGCTGTGTCTGTCAGTGCCGTAGACTTTGTGTGGTGAGTCAGTCTCACTCCTACCTATGGAAGGTCAGCCAGGGAAAACTTGGGTCATGGGTCTGGGATACCCCTTTAATCTGGTGTGGAGAAACTGAATAATTGTGTTATTTTTAGTAAAATGTCACAATTACCTTTCTTTTTGTCAGTGAACAAACGGGAAACTTATGATCGGTACGGTAGAGCCGGATTCTCAGGACCCGGTGAGTTTCCTTCTTATGTGTTCTAGGATTGAGAAACATCCCCTAACCCATGATACCTCATAATCACCCCATAATCACCCCATAACATCCCATAATACCCCATAATCACCCCATAGTACCCCATAATCACCCATATAACATCTCATAATCACCCCATAACATCCCATAATACCCCATAGCATCCCATAACCATCCACAATTACCCGCTTCCTGCTTTTGGCTATTTTGTTCTTTTGTTTACGTTCATTAACCCTTTCTTTTTTCACAGAACCTTCAAGATCCAACTCTAGATACCAAGGTTTTACCTATACATTCCGGAGCCCGGAGGAAGTATTCCGAGAATTCTTTGGCGGCAGAGACCCTTTCTCAGATTTCTTTGGTAAGATAACGTGTGATCTTGATATTCGGACCTCCCCCTTCTTGTCCCCCGTTTTCTGCATTGTTCTTCTGGATTATTTGCTGAAATATGAGGAGTCTAGAAATGCAAGATGCTGATGCGGCAGATAAAGGAAGCGGAGCCTAAGATCAGACCTTTGTATTATTCATCGACTTCTAAACCCTTCACTTATCACATCTGTTCCTTAAAGGGACAGACACAGTCATCAGAAAGTTACATAATTATTCAATATATGTTAGTAAAATAGGATGTTTTACTGGGAGGGGCTGATGATTTCACAAAGTTAGGGGTCTGGTTACCTGTGAAGGAGCAGTGATGTCATAGGGACAGGGCTGAGTTTCTGGAAAGGTCTGGTGAGGTCACAATGACAGGGCAAAATTTCTGAAAAGAGCTGATGATGTCACAGTGACAGGGCTGATTTCTAGAAAGATTTGGTGATGTCACAGTGACAGGGCAGGATTTCTGTTAAGTGACATGACAGGTTTATTTTAAAATATCAAACTGTAATTTGACAGGGCTATCTGAGAACGACTGATGATGTCACACGGTAGCAGGACGGATATCGAGGGAGGGCACAATGACAGGGTAGGGTTATCTGGGGACGACTGATGTCACACGGTAGCAGGATAGGGATATCGAGGGAGGGCTGATAATGTCACACAGTGACAGGGTAGGGTTATCTGGGGACGACTGATGATTTCAGAGTTAGGGGTGTGATTACTTGTGATGGGGTGACATAGTTATCTAGGTAGAGCTAATGAGAAGAGCTGATAGTCAGGAATTATCTGGAGAACACTGATGTCAGGGCTATCAGGGTTGTATGGGAAGAGCTGAGGTCACAGCGTAGAAGGGAAGAATTATATGGGTAGAGTTGATGGTGTCACGTTGTGAGAATGGAGTTGCATGTTCAGAGCTTAGTTAGTGTTCCCTGCTTATGGAGCTGCATGTTCAGAGCTCAGTGGGTTTTCCCTGCTTATGGAGTTGCAGGTTCAGAGCTCAGTGGGTTTTCCCTGCTTATGGAGCTGCATGTTCAGAGCTCAGTGGGTGTTTCCTGCTTATGGAGCTGCAGGTTCAGAGTGTAGTTAGTGTTTCCTGGTTATGGAGTTGCAGGTTCAAAGTTCATGAGGAGTTCCCTGTGATGCTTCTTCTCCTCACTTTATTCTCTTAGTGCTCTGTGTCTCCTCCTCTCCTCTCTCAAAATGGCTTTGCTTACCAAAAACTGTGTAGAGCCAGTTTCATTGGTCTTATCCCTACTTGGGTGACAACTAAGGGGGTAGTGCAGGGGTAGGCAACCTTTTTTATTCGGCGTGCCGATTTCGATTAAAAAAATCAAAGTTGAGGTACTCAGAGTGCCGGTCAATAATTGTAAGTCTGACGACCCCTGCACATGCTATTATGTCCCATAGCGGCCCCTGCACATGCTATTATGTCCCATAGCGGCCCCTGCACATGCTATTATGTCCCATAGCGGCCCCTGCACACGCTATTATGTCCCATAGCGGCCCCTGCACACGCTATTATGTCCTATAACTGCCCCTGTACATGGTATTATGCCCCATAGCGGCCCCTGTACATGGTATTATGCCCCATAGCGGCCCCTGCACATGGTATTATGCCACATAGTGGCCCCTGCACATGGTATTATGTCCCATAGTGGCCCCTGCACACGGTATTATGCCCCACAGCGGTCCCTGCACACGGTATTATCCTCCATAGAGGCCCCTGCACACAGTATTATCCTCTATAGTGGCCCCTGCACACGGTATTATCCTCCATAGTGGCCCCTGCACACGGTATTATCCTCCATAGTGGCCCCTGCACACGGTATTATCCTCTATAGTGGCCCCTGCACACAGTATTATCCTCCATAGTGGCCCCTGCACACAGTATTATCCTCCATAGTGGTCCCTGCACACAGTATTATCCTCCATAGTGGCCCCTGCACACAGTATTATCCTCCATAGTGGCCCCTGCACACAGTATTATCCTCCATAGTGGCCCCTGCACACAGTATTATCCTCCATAGTGGCCCCTGCACACAGTATTATCCTGCTATTGCTATTATTTTAGCGTGTAACGGATATAACTAGAGAGGCGGGCGGCGTATTTTACTCTATAAAGATCAGGTATGGACAGGACAGAGACAGTGAAAAAATGTAAACTTTATTGGTGACTTTGTGCATGTGTTGTGTAAGTGTTTGGTGCGACACTTTTGGCGCTGCGACCTGGAGGATGGTAAATATCTGGGTCACAGCGCCAATAACTTCCTGGTTATGTGATTAGGCTCAGAGGGGTATTACATTATCCCTCTATGTGACTATCAGAGAGCAGAAGTACAGTATGATCTCTGATTGATAGGAGAGGGGATAACATGGACAGAAGTCCTCACTACCCCCCCCCCCCCCGGTCATCTGTAGCTTATGCATAGACAATGAGGAGTTATCATTGTCTCTGCAGCTCCTCCTCCCCCTCCTTCCTTAGCTATAAGATGCTGCCAGAGGCAGGAGGGGGGGACACTTTTAGAGCCCCATTTCTAAGGATCTGTTAGGGCCACAAAGATGCAACTGGATTCATTTTAAAGATGAGAATCTCATCTTTAAAAAGATACCAAGAGTGCCTTGATAGACCTTACAGATTCAGAGCGATTCACTGTTAAAATGATGTCGGGAATTGAGATCTGCATTGGGATTTCAATGCCGAACATCGTTTTCACCAGCTAATCGCTCAGGATGTTTAAGGACGATCATGGTGATCTTGGTATCATTTTAAAGAGGAGATTCTCATCTTTAAAATGAATCCAAGTATTTCTTTATAGCTTTAACGAATCCTGAGCAATTCACTCAGGTAAAGTAGTGAAGCCGGCAATTACCGGCTTTACTACTGTACATAGACTGTGCAGAAGCCGGGTGCTGCCGCATCCATCTTCACCTGGCGCTAATGAAATTAGCGCTGCCGTGCCAGGGAAAAAACCCTCGCGTGCCACTCTCGGCACGCGTGCCAGGGGTTGCCGACCCCTGGGGTAGTAGATGTTTTCTTTGCACTAGAGCAGGGGTCCCCAACCACCGGTCTGCAGACCAGGACCGGGCTGTTGGGGGTCTTTTGCCGGTCCGTGGGGTGGCGGGCTGGCCTCGGTAAATGCGGCTCCTGGCACATTGTGGGGCGGGTCTGCGATCTGGCCACAGTGTTGTGGCTCATATCATAGCTAATGGTGCGGGACCTCGGTGTACAGAGCTGTTTAGTGTATAACCCCGCCCCTAAACTGCCCGCCCCGCCCCCTCTGCCAGGTCACGGAGCAGAGGTTGGAGACCACTACACTAGAGTATTACTTGATGCTAATATGACAGGATATAAACCTACCTCAAGGCCAATGCTATTGTTTGTAATGGGCAGTTTAGTAAAACTCATAGCGCCATCTTGTGTTGATTGTAATGCATTACATTATTTTACCCTTCATGTTTTAAGGTGATGACTTCCTGTTCCCTGGAATGCGTCACACCAGTTCCGCGCCATTCGTTACGGACATTTATCCTGGTAGTGGAGGTAATAATGCTGGACTGGTAATGTAAGTTACTAACACTGATGTGTCCTGTGTATGAAAAGACTAACCCTGCGTACAAGGCATTTCGGTGGGGATGCATAAATCCTTCAGATTATACACAGGTAAAATTTACATACAAACTAAACGCAGCAGCAGAACACACATCACCCCTGCCCTGATGAGACATTGTAACAAACCCACCTGCCGTGTGAGCAGTGCTAGGTCAGGACAGGTTTTCAGCGTCTACATGTAGACAGTCCCTGTTTAGAGCCAGCAGGGTTCCCTTTTTAATAATAATGACTTGATGTGACTTTTTCTTTACAGTTTTCTCCTCCTTTTCGTCTTTCGGAAGTGATGGGTTTGGGGTCACTGGGAACGTTTGTTCCGTCTCCACCTCAACCAAGATTGTTAATGGGAAGAGGATAACGACCAAAAGGTGAGATCACCCAAGTCTGTGGTTCTACCTATAGACACACCATGAAGCTCTTGGCACCCAGTGCAGGGGTGGTGGGGGGCTGCTTAATGTGCGCCCCCTATAGTTACACCCTAATTCTAGATCACAGGATCTCCTATTTCGTTACATCCCCTGCTGGTTCAGTATACAGCATATGCTTTGCTGCTCTTCATTATTATCAGTGCTGTGACCTGGTAAAAAGTTTCTCCCACAATGCAATTCACCACCTTTCATCTCTTAAAGGGAATGTTTCACCAATTTTTTTATGTTTATTAATTCCAGATGTTTCTGTTAGATCTGTACGGTAAGGGAAGGTTCACATGACTGTTATTAGTGTCCGTTGCTCTCCTCCATCACAGGATGACACATACAGACGGGGGCCCCTCCATTGGGTGCCGGTCTGCATTCACCCCAATGTAAGAAACAAGACAGACTCTTTCTTCTATCTTCTCTTCCGCCATGTTCTTTACTTTTCTGATAGTCTGTGACCATTACTCTGCTACACTTCATATCCGTTACTGTCACCCTATGATGGATGAGAGCAATGGACATTAATAACAGTAGTGTGAACATAATCTAAGAGAATGGAATGGAGATGACAGATATGAAATGTAAGACTTATATGGGCAGTATATTCATTCACTGTGTCATAATCTCCTTTACAGGACAGTAGAGAATGGTGTAGAACGGGTAGAGGTGGAGGAGGACGGGCAGCTAAAGTCCATCCGAGTGAACGGTAAGGACTGACAAGTAACCTTCTGAAAATGATGGCCTCCGGGTGAGCAGTGCTGTAATAAAGGAGCAATAGACCGTGCACGCCAGATTACTGCTGGTTGTCTCACAGTGTATTAATCCTCACAACCAGCAAACTCACATGTGAGACAAGAAAACTAGGAGCGTTTATACGTTTATATCTTGTTGTATCTATTTTTATCACTAGGAGGCGCTGGAGTTCTGCAGAATTACAGATTATAGTTTTACACAACAAATCTGTGGTTAAAAGTGATAATAACCATCTGGTAATGCAGCAGATTAGTGCTGGATTATCAGATAGTGTGCATTTCATATATATATATATATATATATATATATATATATATATATAGGACAAAGCATGCACGGAAGGCAATACTTTTAGATCAGGCATGCAAAGGGGATGACAAAATTACAATAAGCAGGTTAACTTCCTGTTAGCTTATACAGTCAGATGCCACCACTAGGTGGAGCTGTTTAGCTACAGGGTTTTACAGATAGTAAGGTTTTCAGTGGGAGTTGTATGAGCTCCCCCTAGTGGTGGTTGCTGGAGGACAATATTTGAAGGGTTACAGAAATAAGGAATTTCAGCTACTATAAATTATCAAAGAATATTGGACCCACTAAGGATGAAATTTAGACCTCAGCTGAGAATACAATAACCAGCAGGAATATCAGATGTTATGCTCTAATCCGCCCCGGAACCTCCAGGGTATATTGTAATAAAGGGGTTTTCTGGGACTTATTAGTTGATAGGCTCTTACCATAGGTCAACAACTAAAGATCAGCCATTGTTGTTGAGGCATTGTTCAGGTGAGCACTGATGTCTCTTCACCACTTACTCAGGACAGCGCCATACATTGTGCAGGGGCTGTGCTTGTTATTGCAGCTCAGCCCCACTCACCTGCGATCAGACCATTTGATCAATAAATGTGACGTCATATGACCATGAAGTGGGAGCGGTGCTCAGGGAGCGCAGCAGATGCTTCAGACAGCTGATCCATGGGGGTCCCGGATGTCAGACCCCCAAGGATATTTAATTGATGATCTAATTGATGTCCTGGAAAACCCTTTAACCCATGACTGGCCTGGATAACCAGTGGCATTACCATTAACCCCTTCACCTCTCAAGTCCAGAGCAGGAAGTCTTGTCTGCTAGAAGATAGCTATAGAGGAAAGGAAAGATTAGAAAGTGCCACAAAGGAGACCTGAGAACACGTCAGCTGACAGTGAGAGGTAATGCTTGTCCTAGGAGGCTGGATCTTTGAGAAATCTCAAATTATTACATTTAATAATTAATAATAATAATATTTCTGCTAAATAAGGCAGCCACTAGGGGGAGCTAACTACAGAGTGATTTATACCACTCCCATTCAACTGCTACTCCTAGCTCCCCCTAGTGGCCTCCTCTACAATGATCATGTCTCTTACGTCTCTGACTTTTGCAGGGGTAGAAGATGAACTGGCTCTGGCACTGGAGATGAGCAAAAGGGAGCAGAAAAGTGTGCCAACCCCCCAGACTCGGGAACCCCCACAGAATGTCCAGAGAGCGTCGCCCCCAACCTACCTGGTGCTAGACAGCGATGATGAAGACGAGGACCTGCAGCTGGCAATGGCTTACAGCCTCTCAGAGATGGAAGCCGCAGGGCAACACCGAGCAGGTGTGCGGAGTAAAGCGAGGACAGGGAGAGGAAAGGTGCAGGAGCTGCAGAGGCAGGCAGAGGGGCAGAGACGGGAAGAGCCTCTGAGGCACCAGCAGGGGGCAGATCAGCTGAGGCACCAGCAGGGGGCAGATCAGCTGAGGCACCAGCAGGGGGCAGATCAGCTGAGGCACCAGCAGGGGGCAGATCAGCTGAGGCAACACCAAAGACCTCAGGCAGAAGTTCCAAGACCTCACAGAGAGGAGTCAGAGCTGCAGACAGGACACACAGAGGAAGCTGAAGGAGGTAGAGGGGGGGGGGTATCCCAAAAGATGAGGACAAAGGTGATAAAAAGAAGAGCAGATGCTACATTTGTTAGTCTTTCTTGTGTCCATTCATTTCTTATTTAGTCCATTACCCCGAGTAGACAATCTGACCGTACCCCTGCAGAGCTTTGCAGTGCTTGTACTTCCAGCAGCTAGAGGGTTAAGCCAGCAGAGCATTGCATGTACACTTAGGAGATGACTCTGTGCCTTATATGCTTAGTCCTTTCGGCCACCTCTCCCTTGCTCTGTGCTGCCTCCTATAGCCGGTCTCTGGCGATGCTTCCACTCTGCTCGGCTGCTCTGTCACTATGGAGATCAGGGATGGGTTTCCTGCTACACTGCCAAATGTAAAGATACAATGTATATAATATATCTATATTATAATGTAACCAAACTGTGAACGATGCTGTCTCCTGCGCCCTTGTGGCATTGCCTTAATTTTGTGCCAATGATCACGTTGTGGGCAAGTTCATCCCTGCGATCTCTTAAAGGGAAAGTTCACAATGTTGCCTTTATTTCTTTTCATCCTCACCCCAGCTGATGATAAGACGACTTGCAGTCCAGTAAGTGATGACAATAATGGGAGTCTGCCCTGTGTGACGGGGGGGTCTCCTGCCCCGTATGACGGGGGTCTCCTGCCCTGTATGACAAGGGTCTGCCCTGTATGACGGGGGGTCTCCTGCCCTGTATGACGGGGGGTCTCCTGCCCTGTATGAGGGGTCCCCTGCCCTGTATGGTGGGTCCCCTGCCCTGTATGGTGGGTCTCCTGCCTTGTATGACGAGGGTTTGCCGCCACATTATAGCGGGGTCTCCTGCCTTGTATGACGAGGGTCTGCCCTGTATGATGGGGGTCTCCTGCCTTGTATGACGGGGGTCTGCCCTGTATGGTGGGTCTCCTGCCCTATATGACAAGGGTCTGCCCTGTATGGTGGGTCTCCTGCCTTGTATGACGGGGGTCTGCCCTGTATGGTGGGTCTCCTGCCTTGTATGACGGGGGTCTGCCCTGTATGGTGGGTCTCCTGCCCTGTATGACGGGGGTCTGCCGCCCTGTATGGTGGGTCCCCTGCCCTGTATGGTGGGTCTCCTGCCCTGTATGGTGGGTCTCCTGCCCTGTATGACGGGGGTCTGCCGCCCTGTATGGTGGGTCTCCTGCCCTGTATGACGGGGGGTCTCCTGCCCTGTATGACAGGGGGTCTGCCGCCTTGTATGACGGGGGTCTGCCGCCTTGTATGACGGGGGT
This sequence comes from Leptodactylus fallax, assembly GCA_947044405.1. Taxonomy (NCBI): domain Eukaryota; kingdom Metazoa; phylum Chordata; class Amphibia; order Anura; family Leptodactylidae; genus Leptodactylus; species Leptodactylus fallax. The sequence goes on along the minus strand of CAMRHE010000984.1, from coordinate 176,111 downwards.
CTGCCGCCTTGTATGACGGGGGTCTGCCCTGTATGGTGGGTCCCCTGCCCTGTATGGTGGGTCTCCTGCCTCGTGTGATGGGGGTCTGCCCTGTATGGTGGGTCTCCTGCCTTGTATGACGAGGGTCTGCCGCCCCATTATAGCGGGGGTCTCCTGCCTTGTATGACGAGGGTCTGCCCTGTATGGTGGGTCTCCTGCCCTGTATGGTGGGTCTCCTGCCCTATATGACAAGGGTCTGCCCTGTACGGTGGGTCTCCTGCCCTGTATGACAAGGGTCTGCCCTGTCTACTCCGCTGCCTCTGTTGTCCATGCAGGGAGCTTTTTCCCATAGACATAAAAATGGTGCAATGCAGGGAAGACAATATCAGTCACCCCAGCTTTGCACCCCATAGAAATCCATGATCCTAACAATTTAGATGGCCGATGCCCCCCACTAATCTGCACATTTGGCTTTAACTATATCTGATTTATTTTCCCTTCTTTCAGATGATTGTAAAATAACCGCAAGGATCACAGTAGGAGATTTCTATTATAAAATGTGAGATTGAGAGAGAGAATTCTCCAGGAGATAAGCGTCACAGTGAATGCCACTTATCTAGGACAGCTGCTCTGTATATGGGGAAACCGCTATGGTTGACCTTGATCCTGATTGATTTGGAATTGGACAGATATCTGTTAAAGGAGTTTTCCAGGACTCATTAATTGCTGGCCTATCCTTAGGATAAATCATCCATTGAAGATCAGTGAAGGTCTGACACCTGGGAGCCTCATGGATCAGCTGTATGGAGCGGCTGCAGAGTTCCCTGAGCGACGCTTCCACTTCATAGGTCATAAGATGTGTCATTTATCTGTCATGGCCTATTTGCAGCTCAGTCCCATCTAAGTAAATGGGGCTGAGCTGCAATACCAAGCACCACCACTATACGATATGGCGCTGTGCTTGGTAAGCAGTGTAGAGGCCTCAGTGCTTACCTGAACACTGCCACCTAGTGTTTGACCCCTGCAAATCTTTACTTGATAGGATAGGCCATCAGTTAAGCCTGGAGAAGCCCTTTTATTTATCCTTCATTGCCTGCAGCTCATCTTGTTATCGGCTGGGATGACTCTGGGTCTTGCGCAGAATCTCCCCCTGACTGCTGATTTTTGCCCCCTCCCATGTGTTGCCTACTGAATGTTTTGCTTTTCTCATTAGGTGTGTTCTGAGATGGGATTCAGTTCCGTTACCATCGCTGGCTGGGGGGGGTGCGAGGGGAGCACAGACAAGCTTTCCCCCCCGACACACTGCACCTTTCCTCTGCGCAGGTTTGGCACATGGGCTCTACCATACTGACAGATTCAGGGGGCCCCCTCCCCCCGCCTTCCCATATTCTGCACTACACTGGAATGAGACTTTCTTAAAAAATTTTTTTTTTTTTTCGGAGAGAGGTAGAACTTGTGGATGTCAAAGGGGCTGGACCCAAAGGGACATGAGATATTCAGGAGTGCGTGGACAAGAAGCGTGACGGCGTGTGTAATGCATATTTATATACCGGACAAGATGGGATGGCCCATCCCATAATATTCGCTTTGAGATATATTTCATATGCTAATGGATTGGATTCTTGTGCCGGGGGCTTAAGGGTTAACTACGAAGGGGATGAGGGGGAGACGATAATGTGTGTATAAGGAACAAAGCTCTACATTAAATCTGACGACTTTTACTATACGTCTGCGTGCTTCTTATGATGAGGACCTATGGAGTAAGTTACACTGCCCCCTAATGGTGGCGTTCATTGTAGTATTGCATACATGAGAGCTGCCCAGTGCTGCCCTCTGGTGGTGGATCAGATGACGTTCTGCTTCTTGGGTGAGAACAGAAAGATCCATAAAGTAATACAAATCATGGGGCCCCTAAGCAAACCTCAGACTGGGCCCCTCTAATGGCCCCATAAAATGTACTGTTTCTTTATTAAAGGGGTTGCACGGGATTAGCCAATAACAGCTCATCGCTCCTGAGGTGGTGTCTGGTATTGCATTTCATCTCCACTGAAGCTGCAGTTTCCTGAATGATATAATTCTGCCCACCTGCAGCCACCACTAGGGGGAGCTCACTGCCTATGGATCTGTACAGCTGCATGAAGCTGTATGCAGTGAGCTCCCGCTAGTGGTGGCTGCAGATGGACACTATGCTAGCGCTGCGGTAGATGGCATTGTGATGATGGCGCTCTGGCACCGCACCCCGTACCTGGCGGGTTGTCTTCGCCCGTCCATCCTTCACACCCCGCACCCTAACCCCAGGTGTAACAGAAGTCACGTGACACTTTTTGCATTTGCACAAACAATACACAATTACTTTATTCACATCAATATACAAAATTAAAGTCTATAATATTTCTCTAGAAATGATTCTCTTTTTTTAAATTTTTTTTTTTGGCGATGACTTAAGATGCGATATGATATAGAAAACAAAAATGGAGGTGTAAGGCTGGGCAGTGAACGGGCTACCTCGTGTCAAGCGTGCCACCCCCATGCCAATCCCCAGAGGAGAATGCAGCATATTCAGATACAGAGAAGATAGAACAGGACGGAATCGGGAGGAACGGGCGTCACATGGCCCCGCTGTGTGCCCCTTCACCTACTGGCAGACAACGACTTGGATTCCCGTCTGATATCCCATTGTAGGTCAGGATCCCTGCTGGGTGTCAGTGAACGAACCATTACAAAAGACTACAGGCTCACTGGAGAGAAGATCTGGACTGGATACAATTGTAACAAACCCTCAGCTGTGAGAAATATGAAGTCCTTACATATTGAAACTTAAATGTAGTCATTCGTTGACTCACAGCTGAGGGTTTGCTGCAATGGTATCCAGTCCAGACAAAGTATTTAGTCTGTATGGGTGTTTAGGCTTTGGATGATTCCATTCCGTGTGGCCCTGGAGTCTAGACGGACACCTTGTTACAATGTATCAGGACAGCAGTTTGTGCTGCTGAAATATTTAGCTCACAGAGGATTGTCTAGACTGGATACAACTGTACCAAACTCTCAGCTATGAGAAGTACAGACCTTTAGTTTTTGGACGGGGTGTTTCTATTCTCCGTGACCCTGCAATCTATACTGATACATTGTAACAAACTATCAGGACAGGACAGTAGTTTGTGCTGTTGATGTATTTAGCTCACAGAGTATTGTCTAGACTCTTCTGTAGAGGTTGTAACAAACCCTCAGCTGTGAGAAAAAGAAATCCTTTACAGGTCTTCACCCTCTAGCTCTAAATGATGTATTCACTGACAGCAAGGGAGTCCAGTGGGTTCTTATTGTGACACTTCCCGCACGTAACACCTGACCATAAGACTGGGCCATTAAAGGCAGAGATCCCCTTAAATGTAATAACCTGAAATTCCCAGTATACATAAGTCTGTCAGTGGAGGACGCCTCGCTGTATCACACATCATGGCCGCGCTTCCACCAGACGGACACCCTGCTTCACCGAGCTCCATATACTATATAGAAAAGGATTCCTTATATTCTGTGTGCGCCTATAATATATGGAATATAAAGCACAGGGGTATACCGTACTCCGACACTCGGGACTATAGATGGCGGGTGCTTGCTATAGGTGTAATACAAGGATTTCACCCCCGGGAGCTTAGGAGACTAAGAACCAATTAGCTGCTGGGAAACATGAATAGACATGACTACATAATAATGAGGTACTAGCAGCTCAGGGGTGAAGCATGGGGGACGAGGTAGCAAATTTTGGGCTAAAAATCAGGCAGTGCTGGGATAAAAGCTTGGAAAGGCAGATAGGCAGTAGGGGCATGGAAGGGCAGCCGGGGTGCCCTGGCAGGACGAGCAGAGAGAACATCGAATGGGGATTGTGAGGGCGGATCAAGCTGCCATCTCCGTAAGGCAGGTCCAGGTCATAACACTGAGTGGGGAACCTCGGTCGCCATCTTACTGCGGCAGAGCCTTGAGAATCGCATTGACTTCCTCGGCCACTGCCGTCAGGGCGAACTCAAACTGATCCTAGAAAGGACAAGAAAGTCACGTCAGGGACGGCCAACAAAAGGCTTCGCCAGGACAACAACTAATATATAATATAAAATTGTGTATAGATTATATATATATATATATATATATATACAGTATATATACACATATTCTCTCTCTCTCTCTCTCTCTCTCTCTCTCTCTCTCTCTCTCTCTCTCTCTCTCCCATCTATCTATATATATATATATATATATATATAACACACACACACCCCATGTATACTGTGTGCACAGTACTAAGTGTATACCTTGGTCCGCACCATTCCTGGCCTCTGGTCCCGGACGTGTTCTAGTGAGGCAGCGATATCGATCTCCTTGACTCCTGCAGGACACAAGTATACAGTATATAAAACCCTTCTATGACTTCTATACCCTCCCCCACATTAGCTGGATCCAAGCCCTGTGTTTGGCTGCTGGAGGACAAATCATTCTGGATGACCTGTAATGCCCTGTTTTACCTTTAGGGGCACTGCAGGAAAAGTAATGATAAATTGTAGCCGATATAGGCTTATTGATGAACACTGAGTGATTGGGATAGCGACGCTCTGTAGGGAAACCTTTAGATGTTCTCACCTTTAGCCATGCGATTCAGGACCATGTCTATGAGGGTGTAGGTTCCCGTCCTCCCAGCCCCGTCACTAGAGGGAAGACAGTATATATTCTCTATCAGCACTTATACCTGTGGAGCTTGTACTGGCAACTGGGTATAGTATAGCAGAGCTGTGCGGTGTGTCTATTAGGTTACAGTATAGCAGAGCTGTGCAGTGTGTCAGGTTACAGTATAGCAGAGCTGTGCAGTGTGTCAGGTTACAGTATAGCAGAGCTGTGTAGTGTGTCTATTGGGTTATAGTATAGTAGAGCTGTGCAGTGTGTCAGGTTACAGTATAGCAGAGCTGTGTAGTGTGCCTATTATGTCACAGTATAGCAGAGCTGTGCAGCGTGTCAGGTTACAGTATAGCAGAGCTGTGCAGCGTGTCAGGTTACAGTATAGCAGAGCTGTGCAGCGTGTTAGGTTACAGTATAGCAGAGCTGTGCAGTGTGTCTATTCGGTTACAGTATAGCAGAGCTGTGCAGTGTGTCTATTAGGTTACAGTATAGCAGAGCTGTGCAGCGTGTCAGGTTACAGTATAGCAGAGCTGTGCAGCGTGTCAGGTTACAGTATAGCAGAGCTGTGCAGCGTGTCTATTATGTTACAGTATAGCAGAGCTGTGCAGCGTGTCAGGTTACAGTATAGCAGAGCTGTGCAGCGTGTTAGGTTATAGTATAGCAGAGCTGTGCAGCGTGTCTATTAGGTTATAGCATAGCAGAGCTGTGCAGTGTGTCTATTCGGTTACAGTATAGCAGAGCTGTGCAGTGTGTCTATTAGGTTACAGTATAGCAGAGCTGTGCAGTGTGTCTATTAGGTTACAGTATAGCAGAGCTGTGCAGTGTGTCAGGTTACAGTATAGCAGAGCTGTGCAGTGTGTCTATTAGGTTACAGTATAGCAGAGCTGTGTAGTGTGTCTATTAGGTTACAGTATAGCAGAGCTATGCAGCGTGTCTATTAGGTTACAGTATAGCAGAGCTGTGTAGTGTGTCTATTAGGTTACAGTATAGCAGAGCTGTGTAGCGTGTCTTTTAGGTTACAGTATAGCAGAGCTATGCAGCGTGTCTATTAGGTTACAGTATAGCAGAGCTGTGTAGTGTGTCTATTAGGTTACAGTATAGCAGAGCTGTGTAGCGTGTCAGGTTACAGTATAGCAGAGCTGTGTAGCGTGTCAGGTTACAGTATAGCAGAGCTGTGTAGTGTGCCTATTATGTTATAGTATAGCAGAGCTGTGCAGCATGTCAGGTTACAGTATAGCAGAGCTGTGCAGCGTGTCTATTATGTTACAGTATAGCAGAGCTGTGCAGCGTGTCAGGTTACAATATAGCAGAGCTGTGTAGTGTGTCTATTAGGTTACAGTATAGCAGAGCTGTGCAGTGTGTCAGGTTACAGTATAGCAGAGCTGTGTAGTGTGCCTATTAGGTTACAGTATAGCAGAGCTGTGCAGCGTGTCAGGTTACAATATAGCAAAGCTGTGTAGTGTGTCTATTAGGTTACAGTATAGCAGAGCTGTGCAGTGTGTCAGGTTACAATATAGCAGAGCTGTGTAGTGTGTCTATTAGGTTACAGTATAGCAGAGCTGTGCAGTGTGTCAGGTTACAGTATAGCAGAGCTGTGCAGTGTGTCAGGTTACAGTATAGCAGAGCTGTGCAGCGTGTCTATTAGGTTACAGTATAGCAGAGCTGTGCAGTGTGTCAGGTTACAATATAGCAGAGCTGTGTAGTGTGTCTATTAGGTTACAGTATAGCAGAGCTGTGCAGTGTGTCAGGTTACAGTATAGCAGAGCTGTGCAGCGCGTCTATTATGTTACAGTATAGCAGAGCTGTGCAGCGCGTCTATTATGTTACAGTATAGCAGAGCTGTGTAGCGTGTCTATTAGGTTACAGTGTAGCAGAGCTGTGTAGCGTGTCTATTAGGTTACAGTATAGCAGAGCTGTGCGGTGTGTCAGGTTACAGTATAGCAGAGCTGTGCAGTGCGTCTATTAGGTTACAGTATAGCAGAGCTGTGTAGTGTGTCTATTAGGTTATAGTATAGCAGAACTGTGCAGTGTGTCAGGTTACAGTATAGCAGAGCTGTGTAGTGTGTCTATTAGGTTACAGTATAGCAGGGCTGTGCAGCGTGTCTATTGGGTTATAGTATAGCAGAGCTGTGTAGCGTGTCAGATTACAGTGTAGCAGAGCTGTGCAGCGTGTCTATTAGGTTATAGTATAGCAGAGCTGTGCAGTGTGTCTATTAGGTTACAGTATAGCAGAGCTGTGCAGCGTGTCTATTAGGTTACAGTGTAGCAGAGCTGTGCAGCGTGTCTATTAGGTTATAGTATAGCAGAGCTGTGCAGTGTGTCTATTAGGTTACAGTATAGCAGAGCTGTGCAGCGTGTCTATTAGGTTACAGTATAGCAGAGCTGTGCAGTGTGTCAGGTTACAGTATAGCAGAGCTGTGTAGTGTGTCTATTAGGTTACAGTATAGCAGAGCTGTGCAGCGTGTCTATTGGGTTATAGTATAGCAGAGCTGTGCAGCGTGTCAGGTTACAGTATAGCAGAGCTGTGCAGCGTGTCTATTGGGTTACAGTATAGCAGAGCTGTGCAGTGTGTCAGGTTACAGTGTAGCAGAGCTGTGTAGTGTGTCTATTAGGTTACAGTATAGCAGAGCTGTGCAGTGTGTCAGGTTACAGTATAGCAGAGCTGTGCAGCGTGTCTATTAGGTTATAGTATAGCAGAGCTGTGCAGCGTGTCTATTAGGTTACAGTATAGCAGAGCTGTGTAGTGTGCCTATTATGTTATAGTATAGCAGAGCTGTGTAGTGTGTCTATTAGGTTACAGTATAGCAGAGCTGTGCAGTGTGTCAGGTTACAGTATAGCAGAGCTGTGCAGCGTGTCTATTAGGTTATAGTATAGCAGAGCTGTGCAGCGTGTCTATTAGGTTACAGTATAGCAGAGCTGTGCAGCGTGTCTTTTAGGTTACAGTATAGCAGAGCTGTGTGTGTATACATCTATGTCAGACTGTACAGTTACCTGCAGTGCACAATAATGGGGCAGGATCGTCCTCGGAAAGACTTGTTCACCTTCCTGTAACATAAGACAATACGTTCACACCAGTGATCCATAGAGTGATGATGTTACTGCCACTTATTGACCTCCTGCCACTCCCTTTAAGGTGTTTTAACCCTTTGGCATTGTATTCTAGCACAGAAGAGTCCATGCAGGAAGGAGAGGATTGGATTCCATCTTCATAGTGTGTCTATATCCAGTAGTGAGACAAGAGGGTGCGGTGTGCCCCCTGCTGGTGGAGGCGAATCTCACCTGCTCATGATCACTTTTGTGACTATGCAACTGAGACCAAAATTACAAGCTGCAAATCACAAAAATGACAAGGGCAGCCGTGAGCTGATAGCCAGGAGGATAGCGAAGAGGCCGAAGGCAGGGTCAGGACGCAGCGTGTCTGAGGAGAGACATACAAGGGACCAAACCCACAGGAGCGGCCCCAGGCTGGAATATAAACAGTTAATGTCAGGGTCATTGCCTGTCCAAGACGAAGGCTACAGCGGGACTGGCCGTGATGTCCAAAGCAAAGATCTCCTTGTGGCCCTGCGACTCCTGTACTAATGTAAGTGAATGGAGTCACACTGTGACCCCGAGGGAGCGGCGACTGCGACTTCTAGTAGCCAAAAGATCAAGCGCTGCTGCTATTATGTGACTAGAAGCCGCAGCGCCCTCAGGGTCACAGAACGACCCCATTCATTTACGATCTTTCCTTGTGAGACAGGAGTCGCAACAGTCACAACAGAATCATCGGGAAATCCAAAGCTCGACAACTTTCTAATAGCATTGTCAAGGTCTCTGCTTGCTGCCAGTGAATGGCTACAATCAAGTTTACATCTTGAGACTGAAAACCTGTACAGACCTGATACTTCTCACAGCTGAGGGGTTGTTACAATTGTATCCCCTGTGTGCAAAACACATCTGCAGCACAAACTGTTCTCCAATCCTGATATTGATACAATGTATCAGTGCAGATAAATGTATCAATCTATATTATAGACAGGGGCAGAACTACCGGCATAGTAAGTGCAGCAGCTGCTATGGGGTCCATGACATGAGGAGGCCTAAGCAGAGGCGGTCGTGGACAGGAGGGGCAAAATGGGCAAATGAAAATCAGCTGTTGGCTGCTCAAGTAATCCAGTATGTACCGCATAAAGTGGGGGATAGTATATTGTCTGGGGGCTAATAGACTGTTGGAAGTCAGTAAAGGGGGCCCGGTACTGTGTGGGGGCCATTAAAGGGGGCATTGTACCAAATGGGGGCCAGTAAATAGGAGCATTGTACTGTGTGGGGGCCAGTAAGGGGGGGCATTAGGGGGCCCAGTCACAAGCTTGCAATGGGGCCCTGTCTTACCCCAGTTACGCCCCCACTCTAGGCTACACAGCTCTAGACTGGATACTACTGTAACAAACCCTCAGCTTAGAGAAGTATGAGGGTGTACTGGCAGGTTTATTGCGCCCATTCATCTGAAGAGGTTTGCAGAGAGGAACACGCTTGTATTTCCAAGGATCTTCTGTCTCTAAACCTCCATAGGTGACCGCTCTTATTTTCAGATTGGGGGGCTTACCTGCGGAAGTCCAGCAAGGGGCGAGTGCTGCTGGGGATGCCCTCTGCTGGCCAGCTCAGGAAGTGGAACTGTGTGAGGGTTCGAGTCTCCTGGGTTTGGACGTTCTTTAGGTAAAAGCTGCGAACCAGGAAATCTTCACACCAGATGTGCTCAGACACGAGATTAACCTGATGAGAGGAGGAAGATATAAGACGACACAAATATCATATCTGTAATAAGACGACCTCCGCAAGAGGCTCCGCTGGTTATTTTCTCGGTATAACTTTATAGCCATCAGTTCATTGGTTTTCTGGTACAGAGCTCCAAATCCCCTGCACAGACATAGGTAATGATAAAATCCTAGCTGTCTGCAGCCACCACTAGGGGGCGCTCACTGTATACTCTTCTCTTATTCAGGGTGCTATATTAGTAGTGCAGTAATGCAGTGAGCACCCTCTAGTGGTGGAGTCAGGCAGCCAGAATTGTATCTTATCTCTGCAGGGGATTTGGAGCTCTGTATCAGAGAAATGGGGCACCAATGCCTATAAAGCTTATAAGAGAATTTTGGATCTTTTTAGATTAAAAACAAAACGTGTAGAGGAAAAGGGAGTCTCCTGTCACTGACTGCCATAAAGAGGTGCTGCAGCGGCTGATGGATGTAACAGCCACTTTAGAGGAATGTTTCTTATTGGATATACCGGGGAGTGTGCAGGTGGCCGATATAAAACAGTAAGTCTGGGTCACCCCAACATTTTACATAGCTGAGCTCAGGCTGCCCATTCACTCACCTCATAGATGTGGTAGAGAGAGGAACCTTCATCAGGCCAGTAGCGGTCACACTGCTTCACTCCGTCCTCCACCAGGGGGCTCAGCATCACTATTACTGTGCAGCCATTCTCCCAAACCATCTACAGAGAGAACAGACAAGAGGCGGGGACATCACTCATCATATATATATATATAATACAGGGGATATCGTATACATATAATACAGGGGACATCACTCACCATATATATATAATACAGGGGATATCATATACATATAATACAGGGGACATCACTCATCATATACATATAATACAGGGGACATCACTCACCTTATACATATAATACAGGGGATATCATATATATATAATACAGGGGATATCGTATACATATAATACAGGGGATATCGTATACATATAATACAGGGGATATCGTATACATATAATACAGGGGACATCACTCATCATATACATATAATACAGGGGATATCGTATACATATAATACAGGGGATATCATATACATATAATACAGGGGATATCGTATACATATAATACAGGGGATATCGTATACATATAATACAGGGGATATCACTCATCATATACATATAATACAGGGGATATCGTATATATATAATACAGGGGATATCGTATACATATAATACAGGGGATATCATATACATATAATACAGGGGACATCACTCACCTTATACATATAATACAGGGGATATCATATACAAGATCCGGGGACATCACTCACCATATATATATAATACAGGGGATATCGTATATATATAATACAGGGGATATCATATACATATAATACAGGGGATATCATATACATATAATACAGGGGATATCATATACATATAATACAGGGGATATCATATACAAGATCCGGGGGCATCACTCACCATATACATATAATACAGGGGATATCGTATACATATAATACAGGGGATATCGTATACATATAATACAGGGGATATCACTCATCATATACATATAATACAGGGGATATGACACATCATGGGGCAGGTAGACATTATATAATGATAATCCGTACTCACCTGCCAGAAGTCAGCAATAGTGTGAGAGAGCGGCCCCTGGGTGGCGATGTATGCGGGCATCCGGGGGTCGTGTTCAATCTATTATATAGAGGGTCATAGTGTTATAGCAGAAACTAACAATGGACAATATCAGATACATCTATCTACAAATCCACAAATAGACTTCTGTCTATATATATATATATATATATATATATATATATATATATATAGTTTTAACTATCTATGTTCTAGGTATCTTTTGTCTATCGGCCTATGTATCTAATCTTTCTATTTTCTATCATCTATCTATCCATCCATCTCATATCTATCTATCTCTCTATGTAATATCTTCTTTGTCTGATATAACAGACATGCGATTACAATATCCAGACATCGGTTCCTTCCATGGAGGTCACACCTCATCCATATATATAATCTGTAAATATTTCCTGGGTACATCATGTCCTGGTAGCCGCGCTTGTTGGGGGTTGTAGTATTAGTAGCCAGGGAACCCCATGAGACTTATCTGTGATTTACAGGAAGAATCGGTGAGTATTACGTACAATCGGGCTGGCGTTGATGTAGTCGCTGCGGGAGGGGTTGTTATCGCTCCTCAGCTTTATACGTGCATGGTCGTCTATAGGAGAGATACAGAGAGGTCATAGCAGGGGTAAAAGGGCACTACTGAGCTCAGCCTGCTCTATACAACTACATGGGTGAGTCTTTGCAAAAGTAAGCTTATGATGGTGCTGTTATGTGGGCACTATATAGCACTGTTACTGGGTCACTCTATAGTAGATACACTGTATTTAAGCACTATATGGCACTATTATGCATTTCATATATGGAGCTATCATATAGACACTGTAAGGATCAGTGATGACTGGTTCTGTAACCTATGGGGCCGTACAGGTTGTGCATCCCTATGGCCGCCCTCTTTGTGGGGCTCAGTGATAAGACGGAGTGGGGTGGGCTTATTGGTAGAATATCACTTTGGCACTCACAGGGTACAAAATCTGGGTTCCTGTTCTTCTTCAGGTTGGTATCATTCTTGGCAATAGAGCAGGCGTTTGGCTCAGCCTGATACGCACACAGGGCTTGCCACTCCTTAGCCAGGCGGTCTCTATTTCTCAGATGATCTTCCATGTACGCCTGCAAGTGGTCAGAAAACATAAATGCACTTATAGAGTTGCTGACAAGCCCAAAGACCACCTTCTGATCGGCGCTGTCACCCTGAACATTTTGGTGTTTTGTTTATCCAAATCTGTTCAGCTATTCCACAGATATAAGCCCTGTTAGTGTTGATGCAGATTAGGGTCTACTAGCCAAGTGGGCGGTAACACTGCATGACATACAGAACAGAGGCCCCGCCCTGGAGGAACTGCAATGTTACACTAACAGGGCTTATATCTGTGGAATGGCTGAACAGATTTGGATAAACAAAGCACCAAAATGCTCAGGGTGACAGCGCCGATCAGATAATGGAGGTCATTGGGCTTTTCACACCTGGACACAGATCCCCTTTAAACCAGCAATACATCAAAAGTACACAACTCACAAGAGGCTGACAACACAGAACAATAGATTTCATCAACACACACAAACATTTCTCTACGTGTCACTGACCAGGATCATGTGACCGGTGGAGATGTCCATGTTGGACTGTACAGGTTCCTCACACCAAGATGGAGTGCTGCTGTGGGAGCTCGGGCTCGGTTGTGGGACGTCACTAAATTGGGATGACACGCTGCTGACACGGGAGTTTTCTGCCGCTGCGCCGGTGGCTTCTGTGCGGCTGAAGAGAGATTTTCCAGCCATGTGTTGCCTGCAGAGATCCTGTGATCAGATGGAAAGGACCAAAGTTATTTTTACCTACAGAAATATAAGGACAAGTTGTGCCTATTGGGGCTGAGCGGTGAGAAGCGGCATCCTCGGCGGCATGTGCAGTGATCACATGTGACAAGGCAGCCACAGGCTTGTGTCTTGTATGACCGTAAATGAGTAAACTGCTGTGTGATCCACCAACTGCAAGGTGCCTCCGCCTAACTACAACAACTAGCAAGATGGCCGCTGGGGCAACTTCAGACTATGGGATTCCTAGTACCCAAAAACCCATTGTAGTCAGTAACTTTTCAGACAACTTAGTCTCATTGCATAGAGCATGTGATTCTGGGCCAACATGTCATGTACTTTAATAAATGTGGCTGCTTTCTGCCTGAAAAACCTCTCCAAAGTTCCTGCCATTAGGTGTCTCCTTTTAGCTAATTTGTAGTTCACTCCCTGTTATTAGGGAAGTCCCGTCCATAGATGCCATTAAAAAGCAAGACAGCTTCACAGTGAGTAGAAGGAAGAGGGGCTGGTCTCTTCATAAAGTGAATGCAGATGGGAGGGGCTGATTCTCTTCACAGCACATCTGCTCTGTGCAAAGGACTGAACATTCTGCACATCTCAATGTAAGAAAAGTCTCCTATGTGCTTGTATGTACTTCTGGATGCTTTTTTGGTTAAAGATGGGATATTATTCACAGATGGCAGCAGGGTTAATGACTTTCCTTATAGATTGCTCTTTTTGTCGCAGGGATCATTTTAGCTGCATCATACCTGCATGTATTTGCCCTGTATTTGCAGTTCAGTGTTCCTAGATCTCCTATATTATAGTCACTTGGGCTTTTTCAGCTATTTGTTTGCTATTGTACAGTTACTCCTGGCATGTAAATAAACCAGTAATAGTTAGGGGAGGGGGGCAGTCTAGTTCTTATTATACATGCTCCCTGTCTCAGAGAGAAATGTAAAATGTGCTGCAGCCATAATGGGGATACTATCAGCAAAAAAAACTGATAGGGAACCATATATGAAGGTGTATGCAGTCACAGAACAGACTGCGCAGTAAGACCCTGCAGAGATTTCAACTTTTCAAGAACACTCAGGTACCCTTAAAATGATAAAATGATTTATGTCACCACTAGGGGGAGCTCAGGAGATCTGGTGCTCGGTATCCTAAACATTTTAGACCTATTTAGATAAAATAAAATATTATAGGGTTATTTTTTTCCCCTAGACCACCACATTTAACCCCTTCAACATGCTAAAGAAATCTTAGGTAATAACTCCCACATCCCCTAGACCTCCAGTCATGACCACCCTTGATCGCCAGAGACACCATCATTAACCCTCTCATCACCTCATGCAAAAATGTGCAATGTGATACATTTACAAATCTAATGAGGCAATTTCTAAAGACCTGCAGGGGGCACCAACCTATAGACAACTGATGTATACAAGGTTGAGTCGCCTCATCTCGTACATAAATAATGACATTCTATGGTTTATTTTATTAGTGACCCTTAAAGTGATTTTCCCGTCACCAATGATATTTACAACAAATCTCCAGGAATCTACCTGTTATATGAATTTGGGCAAAAGGGAAAAACAGGAGCAAGAAAATTTAATTCCTGACATCTGCTCCACCGCCTGCTCAATAGTCATTAGTTACAAGGTCCATGGAGAGAAGAAAATCCACTGTGAGGAGCGTCTTCATATCACAAGTTATTTCCTTTCTCCCTTCTGAAAAAAATTATCTCCTCCTACCTCTTACTGCACTATAGTGCTCCAGGACGTGAGTGGTTAATAGCTCCAGAGTATATACCAATATATCAACATGTACTAATGCAGGGAATGTTGGATGAGCTTCTGCTATATATATATATATTTTATATAGTCTCATTGTATACAAGATAATGTAATACAGACCCTATATAAACTACTATAATACTACTCCTATGTACAAGAATATAACTACTATAATACTGCTCCTATGTACAAGAATATAACTACTATAATACTACTCCTATGTACAAGAATATAACTACTATAATACTGCTCCTATGTACAAGAATATAACTACTATAATACTGCTCCTATGTACAAGAATATAACTACTATAATACTACTCCTATGTACAAGAATATAACTACTATAATACTGCTCCTATGTACAAGAATATAACTACTATAATACTGCTCCTATGTACAAGAATATAACTACTATAATACTGCTCCTATGTACAAGAATATAACTACTATAATACTGCTCCTATGTACAAGAATATAACTACTATAATACTGCTCCTATGTACAAGAATATAACTACTATAATACTGCTCCTATGTACAAGAATATAACTACTATAATACTGCTCCTATGCACAAGAATATAACTACTATAATACTGCTCCTGTGTACAAGAATATAACTACTATAATACTACCTCCTATGTACAAGAATATAACTACTATAATACTGCTCCTATGTACAAGAATATAACTACTATAATACTACCTCCTATGTACAAGAATATAACTACTATAATACTGCTCCTATGTACAAGAATATAACTACTATAATACTGCTCCTATGTACAAGAATATAACTACTATAATACTGCACCTATGTACAAGAATATAACTACTATAATACTACCTCCTATGTACAAGAATATAACTACTATAATACTGCCCCCTATGTACAAGAATATAACTACTATAATACTACTCCTATGTACAAGAATATAACTACTATAATACTGCCCCTATGTACAAGAATATAACTACTATAATACTACTCCTATGTACAAGAATATAACTACTATAATACTACTCCTATGTACAAGAATATAACTACTATAATACTGCCCCTATGTACAAGAATATAACTACTATAATACTACCTCCTATGTACAAGAATATAACTACTATAATACTGCTCCTATGTACAAGAATATAACTACTATAATACTGCTCCTATGTACAAGAATATAACTACTATAATACTGCTCCTATGTGCAAGAATATAACTACTATAATATGGTCTTTACCTGGTACTCAAAAGTAGAGTCTCCGGCTCCCTCAGGCCCCAGCCCAGCCAGTCGTTCTTTTTCCCGTTGCTTTGCATGTTGTCGCAGACAGAAAATAACAGCTGAGGCGATGACAATTCCAGCTATGCAGGCCAATGCAATAAAGATGAGGAGAACAAATCGGAAAGTATCCCCAAAATGAGAGGCATGGGGGAACGTAGTGGCGGTGGCATTGCTCCTCTGTGTATGAAGAAGGACACGGATTAATCCCGGAAATCATTCATGTGGGAGAAGATAAAAAACCTTTCTAACAGGTGCCTTATAACAGACTTGAGGTCCTTTTGCTTAGATACTGTATGACCATTGCATACATGTGGGATACGGTAGAGCGGTCCTTTGTGCGGACATTTGCCGGTATTATTCATGCAACCTACTCTATAACCTGAGCCCTGAAAATCTGATTACTATGGCAGTAAGAGATAATGAACAGAACATGACACGTTACATATACCGCCAAACCCCTCATCTTCTAAGACTCATCTCAATCCAGCCTCAGTAACAAGATAAACACTGTTTGTTTAGGACCTTCTGCCTGACAACTCCATGTCCGCCCCATCTCAGCTGGTATTAGTAGTCAGATTTACCAGAATCCTTTAGTTACAGTCAATGGAAAAATCGGTTATTAAAAATCGAAATATATCCTGGGATTAATAAACCTAAACCCCTAATTATTCTCTTCCTTTTCATATAATATATATATAGATACACACACACATATATACACACACATACACATATATACATTCAGATTTCAGATACCAAATTAAAGGAGCTGTCCGCTATGAACACCCACTTAAAGGGGACCTTTCACCACCTCTACCTCTGCACATATTCCAATAGGTTCCTCTCCACCGATTCCAGCACAGTTGGAATTTTTCCTCTCGCCCCCACCATTCCTGAGCAAAAACTACACTGAGTTTCAGTATCCAATATGCTAATTAGGCCCTATTGTCAGGTGGGTGGTCCCAGACAATTTTCTCCAACCCAGGACCGCCCACTTGACAGCAGGGAGCCTAACTGGAATATTGGGTGCTGAAACTGAGCCACGGTATCCAACTACACCGGGATCAATGGAGCGGCAGCTGTTGAAGGATACAAAAAGTTGGAGGTGGTGAAAGGTTCTTTTTCATGAACTATAAGGATGTATGGAGGAAATGGGTACAGAGAGTCTTTTCTGCAAAGATTGTCTCCCACTCTGGACCTCCCAGGTCCAAGAACTGATCTAGACATGGCAGCTGGAAGGCCTCAAGACAAAAATATCCAAAAACACTGACATACAAATAGACAAAATTCTTAACATTTTTCTATGCCTTTTCCATAAACACTAAATATATTTTTTCTAGAATCTATTGTCACATTGTTTCAATTGGATGTGATGTAAAGGAAGCCGCACAAATACTCACAAAAACAATCCAAAAATCCTGATCTGTACATTGAATCTGATGCAAAAACCAAACCTTATCACACGACCGGCTGGGAAACTGTTGATATCCATCCTGCACATGTTACATGACGTGTAGTAAAAAATAAGGGAATTTTTGTGCAATGGTGGAAACGCCACGTTCTCTATGCGCGCGCATGGTCTGGACAAATATTCCATATCTGACTCTATAGGTCTGTCTATAGGACATCCCATAACCGTGACATCTCCCCCTCTGCTGCACCGGCCTGCGATTGCAATCCTAATTGACACTGCTGTGCCCACAGAGCTTGCAATCTAGACTCGGCAAGCTCTGGAGGTTAACCAGTCTTTTCAAGGTCAATGTGAAGACGGAGCCTGAGGTTGATCCCTTTGCCTTAACCCCATCTCTGGCCAGAAGGGCCCGGGCTGCGCCGCTTTATATCGGCCATGTGAGAGGAGAAAATATCATGTAAAGGTAAAGCAGGGAAGAAAAGATACAAAATAACACAAAAAAATGCAAAAATTCTCCTCTCCATTTTGAGGCAACACCCTCCTGCACAGACAGAAGTGGAGAGGGGCGCGTCTCGAAGAACTTACCTAATGGCAGCTGAGGACAGGTCAACCTGAGCGCCTCCTTACTCCAGGGGAGGGGGACGATGGCAATACTGGGCTCTCCGGGCTCCTAGGGGCCCGCACCGCCTTCATGTCACACACACAAAGCTCTGGGCCCACGGGGAGGGAGACAATAACATGGGACACATACAGATGGCATGGGGGCAAGCGAGGAGGGCAGGGGGTCTAGGGAAAGTGAGAAGGGGATGTGAGTGCGATGGATGAGAAGACCTCAAGGATGGGGTGACGATGAGGGTGGGCGACGGACAATACCGAGAGGGCACAAAAGATGGGCAAGTGAGGCACAGGGAGGGCTGGAGAGCAGTGATGGAGGAGAGGAGATGGAGGGAGCGGCAGGCAGGGTGTGTGGCTGTGGGATGGGGTCTCTTGTACCCTCTCCTCGCCACCGTAAGCTCCCTAGAACATCAGCTTCTCCGTCACAATCACAGCACTTGTCACATCAAAAGAGGTTGCCATGACAACAGCTCCATGTTACTGAAAAGAGGCGTGATTCTACTCGCAGGCGTCCTCCCTCCCTCCCCCCACCCAAAGGCAGACTGACACCACCCAATGCTCACCCCCCTTTCCTGCAGCTGGACGACACCTCCCCCCCCCAAGCCCCCACTAAGAGCCCATCCCCCACATTAACCTGTAATCAATAAGAGGAGACAACTACAGATCGCAACATAAGAGATACAAAGTATCCAGGACCAATGACATAGGATCCAGAACCACTGACATAGGATCCAGATCTGTCACATCCAGAGCCACGGACATACAGGATCCAGATCTGTCACATCCAGAGCCACGGACATACAGGATCCAGATCTGTCACATCCAGAGCCACTGACATACAGGATCCAGATCTGTCACATCCGGAACCACTGACATATAGGATCCAGATCTGTCACATCCAGAGCCACGGACATACAGGATCCAGATCTGTCACATCCAGAGCCACTGACATACAGGATCCAGATCTGTCACATCCGGAACCACTGACATATAGGATCCAGATCTGTCACATCCGGAACCACTGACATATAGGATCCAGATCTGTCACATCCAGAGCCACGGACATACAGGATCCAGATCTGTCACATCCAGAGCCACTGACATACAGGATCCAGATCTGTCACATCCGGAACCACTGACATATAGGATCCAGATCTGTCACATCCGGAACCACTGACATATAGGATCCAGATCTGTCACATCCAGAGCCACGGACATACAGGATCCAGATCTGTCACATCCGGAACCACTGACATATAGGATCCAGAACCACTGACATAGGATCCAGAAGCACTGACATACAGGATCCAGATCTAGCACATCCGGGACCACTGACATAAAATCCAGAATATCCAACATACAGGATCCAGATCTGTCACATCCAGAACCACTGACCTACAGGATCCAGAATTAGAGACCATACAGGATCCAGAACCACTGGCATAGGATCCAGAACCACTGGCATAGGATCCAGAACCACTGACATAGGATCCAGATCTGTCACATCCAGAGCCACAGACATAGGATCCAGATCTGTCACATCTGGAACCACTGACATATAGGATCCAGAACCACTGACATACAGGATCCAGAATTAGAGACATACAGGATCTAGAATTAGAGACATACAGGAACCAGAGCCACTGACATACATGATCCAGAACTCTGACAATCTAGAACTGTCACTTCCAGAAACAGTGACATATATAGAGAGCTGTCATATCCAGAATCACTAACCTACCGGATCCAGAGCTGTTACATCCAGAATTATTGACATACAGCATCCATAGCTCTTACCTCCAGAATCAAAAACCATCCAAAGCTGTCACATCTAGAATCACTGACAAACATTATCCAGATTATCTGACATACAGGATCCAGGACTGTCCCCTCCAGAATCACTGACAAACATCCAGAGCTGTCAACAATCAGAATGACTGACACACATTATCCAGAGCTCTCACATCTAGAATCAACATCATACATCAACCACAGCTGTCACATCCAGAGTCACTGATAAACAGTATCCAAAATCAGTGACAGCATTGAGAACTGTCATATCTAGATGAACTTGCACATATAATTATTAACATACATCATCTACAGCTGTCACACCCAGAAAATCTGACATAACACACAGAGCTGTCAAAAAACACACAGTATCTAGACATCCAGAATCACAGACAAAACATCCAGGGTTGTCATATCCAGAATCACTTATACTCCGTATTCAGAAGATCCATATCTGCACCACATACATAAGGTCATTTTTTCCTAGGACATGAGATCATTTCTGAGATCTGGAGCTGCACCAAGAACTGACTGTCCTGATCACCATTATACATTATGCAATCAAATACGGAAATGGGACTTTCACATTGAGTTGTCATGACAACCTAGTGATGATTTCCATGTGATCACGGAGCGATACATCCTGCACTTCCATCTATTTGCCGCATATATCACTAGTGATCGTCATTCTCTGCTGTCTTTCCAGTAGGTACTTTGGAGGGACACAGAGATGGGACACGGAGACATCTTTAGACCTTATTTTCTATGAGGGAGGGGATAGGCAAGCACTGCTATAAAAATTCCATCTCACAAAATACTCCACTCATTGCCGCCTATAGTGCCCCTTTCTCTGTCCGCAGACCTCCACCGTCCTCCAAAATTCAGCAAAATAGAAGACAGGGAAGAGGGGAGAGGAGGGGGATGCAACTGCAGCTTTTCCATCTGAGTGTGTGAGGCTGCATGCTGTGAGAGGGGAGAGGGAGCAGCAGGGGAAGTATCAGATTGGCCCAGAGTACACGGCACAGCGATGACATCACACCAGGAAGAGCCTGCCCACTCAGCAAGCATGGAAAGAAAAAAAAATCTGCACTTTACACTCCATATTCCTATCTAGTATACAGCTCAGCAGGCCGCTTTATGTTACTGGTCGTCTGTGTTTTGGTCTCAGCAGGTGCGAGTAAGTAATTACATTATGTCTGCTGCGGCCGGAGGCCTGTTTCTCAGGAGGGGGGGATGGGGTGGAATGATATATTAGATAACCCCCCTATAAGGTTATAATACAATTCTACCAGCTGGATGACAACTCCTCTCAGGAGACTGGATGGACAATAACCCTCAATTAGATTTGACTTAAAGGGATTGTCAATCATCAGGGATCTGAGACGGATGGCACAATGGTCTCCATTTTCACAGGTTAGGGGATGGGCTGTGCGTACACCGCAGTCACGGACATTTCTAATTTCAGAGGAGAAGAACAGGTTATGAACAGCCAATGATTGTTGGGGGATCCTTATTAAAGGGGCGCTCCCCCTGAACAGTGGCCCCATAGCCATAAAATCTGGCATCTTTGTAATGCGCCTTTAAACCATGTTTTTATGTTATACATATTTAAGAATTCCAGATGACTATGTCACTATCTATATTTTAAAAAAGTTCTATATCCTGCAATTTTCACTATGCCCACTAAGCCCAATAATAAACTGGTACATGCCAATTCTGTAACGGTTTTCTTTGCAGCAGTCATCTTATTTACATCACAGACAGGATTACAATAGAAGATAACACCTCTATAGATAACACCACTGAGCCATCATTACATCACTGACAATAGATGATGTCACAGCATATCTCCTCCCCCTCCCTGCTCTGAGCATGTCAAGAAAACCCTCCCATAGACCTCAATGAGTCTGCTCCAGACTATTTCTGCCTATGGCCATGACTATACTGTAAAGCAGATCACTAAATGCTGTTAATAGAGCAGAGGAGAAGCTCAGACAAGATGGCCGCCCCATAATCATGGAGAGAAAATAGAATAAACCAGTCAATCTGAAAATCAAGAAAATCTAACAATCCGGCACTCTGACTACTAGACACAGTTATCGTAGAAGACATTGGGGGGGATTCATTATCACATATACGCCAGTTTTCTGTGAGGTGCACACTTGGCACAAGACCTTTTCTTGCACGAAATGTGTGCCACACTACACTTTCTGTGCCACGCGCGCCATATCCCATGAATGTAGGAGAGCAGGGCGTGCGGGGGGCAGGGACGCCTCAACCCCACCTATTTATTATAACTTGTGCCAGTTTTCTGGTGAATTCTACAGGAAATCTACATCAGTTTCTAACTGGCAGAGATCCCAATTCTGGTCATGGAGTCTCGGGATAATCTAGCACCTATTAGGTCTCATTGATTCTGGATTAAAGAGGTATCCCGCTATATACACTTACCTACAATCCACAGGATACGGGATAATAAATGTCTGGTCCCATCAGTCAGACCTCGAGCGATCATGAGAATAGGTGTCTGCAATCGCCCCCTAGTGGCCTATGTGAATACAGCAATGGTGCACGCTCAGCCATTGCTCTTTTCACTTCTATGGGACCTTTGGTGATGATTCTTCCAAAAAATCCCATACGTGTGAATTGAGCGCTGGCTGAGCATGAACCACCACTGTATTCACATGGACCAGTCGGGGACAATTGTGGACCCCTGTTCTTGTGGCCAACAAGGTTGGCATCCCCAGCAATGAGACATACATGGCCTTTCCTGTGGATAGGGGGTTAACGTCAGTAGTGGGAAACCCCTTTAATGTAAATGTATTGTATTAGTATATTAGTAAACAGCTTATTGATGTATAATCTGTGATTTAGGATTAAACAGCAGCCAATTTTATCAAACCCAGCTGCAGTGTAAAGCATGGAGGAGAGACAACAAAGTGGTATCTGTGACTGCTGCAGCACACGCGCTGACACTCTATATACACATCAGAGTCCATGTAATGAATATGAGACACAGTCCTAGAACCGGATAAATAAACCGCGGTCTTCCTCACCTGTCCAATGCCCGTCTGGACGATTTTGATACCCGTCTCACTCTGCAGGTCGGATTTCAGAGCCACTGAAAGAGGAAGAAAGTTTATGCAAATGTAAGAAAAATTTGATTGTTTTGGGGCCATTTTTTTTTTTTTTTGCATTGGGACATCTGCACCTACACTGCTACACTGTCTCACCTGGAGAAACCAGGGATCACAGTGAGAATAATGTTCTTTGACTTCTCCAGTGCTTTTAACACCATACAGCCCAGGTTATTGAGGGACAAGCTGGGCCTTGCTGGAGTGGACCACCACCTCTCCAACTGGATCCTACACTACCTCACAAATCGACCTCAATACGTGAGAGCCCGAGACTGTGTGTCAGGTACCGTGATCTGTAATACGGGGGCACCTCAGGGTACGGTTCTCGCCCCTTTCCTCTTCACACTGTACACTGCAGATTTTAGGTGCAACTCATCCAGCTGCTACCTACAGAAGTATTCTGACGACTCTGCAATAGTGGGTCTCATCACAGATGATGAAGACAGGGAGTACAGAGAACTGAACCAGCATTTTGTGGACTGGTGCCACCGGAACCACCTGAAGATTAACGCGGGGAAGACCAAGGAGATGGTGGTGGACTTCCGTAAATGCAGATGCCCTCCAAAACCAGTGGACATCCTGGGGACGGGCATCGAGATTGTGAACACCTATAAGTACCTGGGTTTGCTCCTTAATAATAAGCTGGACTGGGCAGATCACATGGA
The DNA here is from genome assembly GCA_947044405.1 of Leptodactylus fallax. NCBI lineage: Eukaryota > Metazoa > Chordata > Amphibia > Anura > Leptodactylidae > Leptodactylus > Leptodactylus fallax. The sequence continues at coordinate 152,563 of CAMRHE010000984.1, read as the reverse complement.
GGCCCTGTACAGGAAGGGCCACAGCAGGCTCTACCTGCTTAGGAAGCTGAGAGCCTTTGGAATCCGGGGGGCACTTCTTAGGGCTTTCTTCAACTCAGTAGTGGCATCAGCCATCTTCTTTGGAGTGGCCTGCTGGGGGAGCAGTATATCAACCAGGGACAGAAATAAACTTGACAAGCTGATTAGAAGGGCCAGCTCTGTCCTGGGGAGCCCACTGGACCCAGTGCAGGTGGTGGGTGACAGAAGGATACTGTCCGTGGTGAGCTCCATGCAGAAGAAGAAGTCCCATCCCATGCATGAGACTGTGATCGCGCTGGGCAGTACTGTCAGTGACCGACTGCTCCACCCTAGGTGTGAGAAGGAGCGCTATCGGAAGTCTTTCCTCCCCACCGCGGTTAGGCTGTACAACCAACACCGACCTAAGCGGAGATCATTACACACAGAGAACTGAAATATCTCTCTGCCTGTTATATCCCCCCCCCCCCTCCTCTGCCACTTCCTATCTGTCTGTCTGCTATTAATGTAATGCCTCTCACCTTGGAACATTCCTGTACATGTTGTATTTGTATCTGCTTATCTTATCTTATCTTTGCTGCTGTAACACACTGAATTTCCCCATTGTGGGACTATTAAAGGACTATTATTATTATTATTATTATTAACAAACTGCAGCTGTGATTTTCAGCCTAAACTTGAATGTTAAGATTCACTGAAAACAGGGAGGAAATGAAGTGTCATGAAATAGCCAGTGACATGAGGATGGGGGTATCTCACAGATATCTTGTGTTATCATCCACATGACAGCCCACGTAGGTCAAGCACATGGACGGTACATTGTAGGCAGACTGTCTGGATCTATGGGCACTATATACACCATGGACTACTAGGACGTAACATTGTATATAGGGATGTGACTTTATATCATATACGGACGGGATCATTTACTTACACATTTTTGGATACATGTCCTTTAAGGCTACAACCCTAAACTTAGGGTGCATTCACATGGAGCACGTGGGTTCACTTTTCATGTAGTTTTTGGTGCAGTTTCTTAATTTTACGGGTGTATTTGACCTGTAAAATTAATAAATGACACCGAAAACCTCATCAAAACAGCATTCAGTTTTTATCCAGTGTGGTTGCGACATAGTTTTAAAGGGGTTTTCCAGCCCCAAAAGGAATTTTCATACAGATGACCTATCCACCAGACACTGGGACCCCGCACAGATCAGATTTGGATGGGGAGTGCAAGCAGGCAGCTCCTAGTCAAGAAATAGGAGTGGGCCTGCAATTCCTGGCACCACCACTATACAGAGGATGGGGCTGTTGTGCCGCTCCTATTACTTGAACAGGAGAGCCTGCATGCACTCCCCGTCCACTGCTGTCATTTTTCCACCTAGAAGCTGCTGGTACAGCTGATCTGTGCGGTGTCCGGGTGTCAGACAACCACAGATCACATGCTGATGACGTGTCCTTTGGATAGGTCATCAGTATGAAAAATCCTTTTGGGACTGGAAGACCCCTTTAACTGTGTCTAACTGCACTGTGTGAATGCACCCTTAACAAGCTGGTTAATAAGATGATCTGTATATACCGTATACAGTCTGAGATGTCAGCTCTGTAGTGCCACCATGTGGTAGACCTCAGGTGCTGCAGTCTCTTATCTATTCCCTATCAAATATTCAGCTGAATGGCAAAAGTGTCCCAGAAAGATGAGATAATGATAATAAATAATTATTCTTTTATTATTATAGATAGTAATATAATACAGACTCTACTCACTTGCACGGTTGGTAATATCTGTTAGTGTCAGGTTTTGGCGATTTTTTCTGATCCGGAATGTAACCGCCGATCCAGCCATACTGTAGAGAGAGAAGAGAAGGTTGAGTCCCGGGACCAGAAATCTTACAAATTATCAAATATCTATTTATTAACAAAACCATGGAGGGTAACAATAGAGATGTAGCAGAGCTCAATTTGTTGGAATCTGTAATATTTCTTTTGTGCTCCATAATTCTTCAACAAGTTAAAGGGAATGAATCGCCATTTATACTTATTTATTAAACCAGATGGTGAAATCCATCACTTTTATCACTTTTTTCTAATTATAGATTTTTTTTATTCTATTTTCTGTCCATGATTCTGGGGGCTGCCATCTTGCCTGAGCTTCTCTTCTGCTCTGGTAACAGCATTTAGTGATCTGCTTTACAGCATAGCCATGGTCATAGGCAACAATAGACCAAAGCCAACTCATTGAGGTCTATTGGAGAGTTTTCTAGACATGCTCAGTGCAGGGAGAGGGAGGAAATAATCTGTGACATCATCTATTGTCAATGATGTAATGATGGCTCAGTGGTGTTATCTATAGAGGTGTTATCTTTTATTGTAATCCTGTCTGTGATGTAAATGAGGTGACTGCTGCAAAGAAAACCCCTACAAAATTGGCAAGTGTCAGTCTTTTAGGCTTAGTGACCAGAGTTAAAAATTGCAGAATTTAGTACTTTTTTTTTTTTTTCATTAAAAATGGATAGTGACATGGAAAATAAAAAAAAAATATATGTTTAACATAAAAGCTTGGTTTAAAAAATGGGTAATTTGAAGATAATGCATCCCCTTTAAGACAAGTCAAAATATAGCTGCCTTACCCTCCTGGTGCACAGACACAGAGGTCTGCAATACAGGAAACACATCCAAGGTTTGATAAAATACTAGGCTTTTATTAATCCACAAAAAATACAAAAACAGCAGATAAAACTGGACCAAGCGTCCTCCTTCTGATGCATTAGTCATAGTCATTGTTTCTTGTATGTTTCGTGAATGTCTCCCAAAACCTCAACTAGTAGATTCCTTTACAGACAAAAATAGCTAAAAAGGTCAGCAAAAAGTAAGAAATATTTCATCTAACAGCAACCCCCGTGAGAATATATTGTAATATCACATTGATTGTAAAGGCAATGACTGCTGCTCCTTAAGAAGTCAATGTAACAATGATAAGCAGATGAGAATAGTGAGGCTGAGGATTACCAGGATCACAAAAGCTACTTAGCATTCAGTAGATATGGGACCGCCATGGGGTCAACTATCACCCCTATGTATAAACCACAGATATATTATCAGAAGTACTAGACATTCTTTCCTCTGCAACTATATATACCTACATTTTACTAGAAGATCGTGAGATTTTATCACAAATGTTCTCAATTTACATTACCCGGAAATCTGCGCTATGAAACTTCTTAAATATGAAATGCTTTCTTAAAGGGAGTGTCAAAAGCATCCAGCACATCAGCCATGCCTTGCAGATAGATAGGTTAGAGTCACCTGAATTATACCCAGTTTACCCCTTGTGATTTGTGGCCTCCATTGCTGTTTTTGTCACAATGCAAATGAGCTCTGTGGAGCAATGAGGGTGACTCTAACCTCTCTATCTGCAGGGCTTACATAATGTATTGTATATAGAGATCTCTATATAGCGGAGCCCCTGACACGTGTGCCATAGTTATGTGGCATGGCAGCTTCCCACCTGTGTGCTGCCACCTCCGCTCCAACCCCATTCTGTCAGCCTCCGGCACCCAAACATGGCAATCGCATCCATAGCTTGGCATGTGACGTCACTCAGCCTCCTCCAGCGCTCCTGCTTTAGTTCACAGAGCGCAGTGGATACTATAGAGGAGGCTCAGTGATGTGTACAGTCACAAGGTGCTCCACTCATTGCCAAGCTATGGACTGGATCGCTAGGTTTGGGTGCCAGAGGCTGACAGAATGGGGGAGGGAGCGGTCACCAGGGATAAAGCACAAGGTAGGTAGGAAATACGGTTTGGGGCTAAATACTATGTGAAGAACTTATGCTGAGACATTACATTATGTATAGGGGGCCAATATGGAGTATTATACAGTGTATAGGGGCCAATATGGAGCATTATACTGTGTATAGGGGCCAATATGGAGTATTATACAGTGTATAGGGGCCAATATGGAGCATTAAACTGTGTAGAGGGGCCTATATGGAGCATTATACTGTGTAGAGGGGCCAATATGGAGTATTATACAGTGTATAGGGGCCAATATGGAGCATTAAACTGTGTAGAGGGGCCTATATGGAGCATTATACTGTGTAGAGGGGCCAATATGGAGCATTATACTGTATAGAGGGGCCAATATGGAGCATTATACTGTGTAGAGGGGCCAATATGGAGCATTATACTGTGTAGAGGGGCCAATATGGGCATTATACTGTGTAGAGGGGCCAATATTGGAGTATTATGCCGTGTAGAGGGGACAATATGGAGTATTATGCCATGTATTAGGGGCCAATAAGAACATCTGCCCCAGATTCCTCTTTATTTTCTGCCCCTGGCTCACGGTGTAGATCATCAGCACTCTGTTGTGGCTTCCACCGCTGATTAGGCCCAAATGAAGGAGTCTAATCAGGGCAGAGTCTAACTGCTGCCTCCAAACCAGCTGCAGAATCTGAATTGGGTGCAAAAACAGCGCCAGATTCCACCATGTGAACAGGGCCTGATACTGTTAACAGTGCAATGAACGCTTTCATCTGTATTAATGGATGTGCTTAATGCAGAAACTGAGTGGGTCCCCATAGATATATATATTATACAAACACACATATATATATATCTATTATATATACAGGGGCATAACTAGCAAAGACTGGGCCCCATAGCAAACTTTTGTCTTGGCCCCCCCACGACATAGCGCCCACTTTTCTGGCCCGCACATGGCATAACGTTCCATTTACACACACTATAATGCCCCATAGCGGCCCCTACATATAGTATAATGTCTTACAGTGGCGCCTTCACACTGTATAATGTTCCATAGTGGCCTCTCCAAACTGTATAATGACCCATAGCAGCCCCTGCACACAGTTTAATATCCCATAGCTGCCCCTCCTCGCATTATAATGTCTCATAGTGGCCCCTGAGGTGTTCCTTGCAAATACTGCAAAAATTTTGGGTCCAGCAAAACCCAAAATTTTGGGGGTTTACCACCCACAAACTTATTATACTTGGGGGTCTTTTCACCCAGGCAAGTTCTGGGGCCCCAAGCTCCTGAGGGGGCCCACTCTGCTGCTGACTGTGGCTGCTTTTTTTTTTTTTAATAGGCTGTTACTTGCTAGAGTAACCCCCTCAGGTAACAAGTCCTATTTACTTACCGATCCCTGCTCCTGGCCACGGCTACCTTCGCTTCCACTTCAGCCCTCCGGGGGGCCCCGGCCTTCCTATATCATGTCGCTGAAGCTGACAACGACGTGATATGGGACACACTCAGGAGCTTGGACCCTTGGCACTTGCCCGGGTTTGCTGGGTGCTGGGTCCAGCCCTGCTACATAATGTATTGTATATATAGAGATCTCTATATAGCATTGTACTGTCCTACATAATGTATTGTATACATAGAGATCTCTATATAGTATTGTACTGTCCTACATAATGTATTCTATATAGAGAGATCTCTACAGGCCAGTACATTGTTTACTTAACAATAGATTTTCTAAGCATACAATGTACTGGCATATAGAGAAATTTTGTCTATATATTATACATATGCAGGGAAAGGAAATGATTGAGGCAGGAGTTATGGTATAGCATGGTAAAGATGTATGGTATGAGAGAAAAAACATACCTAATAAAATATTAAGGCCCGGTTCACATCTGCGTTCGGTTTCCGTGTGCGGAGTCTGCTTGTGGACCCCCGAACGGGAATCTATACGCATAGAAAAGCGGTTTTTCCTATGGAAACGTGCAGATCCCATAGACTATAATGGGGTCCGTGTGGTTGCCGCTCGGTTTCCGCACAAAACATGCAGACTCCCCGAACGGAAACCAAACGCAGATGTGAACCGGCCCTTAATTAAGGCTTTAGCAATTTTTTTTTTTTTTTTTTATTATGAAATGATTATAAATCAATCTATCTATATTGAAGGCTGCACCCTTTAAAAAAAAAAGCCCCTTTTGCCATGACTTGCCATTCGCAAACCACCCTGAGACGGGATCTCCCAGATTGACGTCTCTTACTACTTACTACTAGAAGAATCTTCCAGATTTCAATCTCAGCAATCAGATATCACATACATGCCCGTCTTAGGTCGTCTCCTTCTGCCTTTACATGACATCTAGAATTGCCCTGCCATGCCTTGCCCTCTGATCCAGACCCTGTCCTGGCTCTGGTTCCTTGTGCTGTGCCTGACCGACCCTGGTCCTGACCTCAGCCTTGTTTCTGGATATGTCTTCTTCTCCTCCCTTTGCTACGTTCCTGACTAGACACCTGTGTTACCTCTGGCCTGAGTGTTCTTCTGGTGATGACCCTTGGCAAAGTTCCTCCTATGCTACTCCTGCTTCATTTTGTGACTAACCTAGGGATTATAACCCGGTATCTTCTTGCAGGAAAGTCTATAACTCCTTATGGGTGTTAAGACATATTTGCCAACATTCTAAGACAGGTACACTGCAAAAATTTCTGTACATAGCTGGTGTTATGTACCTTTCTGGCACATGACATGCTCCTTTTTGTGACATGGACATATAAAGTGGCCAATTCACATATAGAATGACAGAGAGCCGAGCAGATGCCGGAGCATTACATCAGGCCTTTGAGATTCGCCTGCCTGTTCCGGGACTTTGCAAAGACAGTCTTTCCTTCAGGAGCCCCCTGGATATTTCTGAGGAGTATGGCTTAAGTAAAGATCAGGGAATGACTTAGATTCTGTATCCCAGTCTAACCAGCACCAAACTTAGAGGATCCACATCTTTATATGTAACAAGTCTACTACTATATTTATACAACTTGTTTGCAGACTTATTTTATTTTAGGTGCAAAGGAGCAAAGAAAAAGGTTGCAAAAGTAGACACACCCTTTATTACTATGTTATTATGAGATGAGCGAATGCATAAAAATCTGGTCATAATACAGATCCTTATTTAATCTGTAAATTTTTTTTTATAGATTCACTCACCTCTAGGTTTTGGGGCAACATCGCGTGTAAATTAGGCCTTGGCCTCCTGTGTCTATTTTAGAGGACTGTCTATCGCTACGTATTATAGATTGTTCTTCCTCACCTGACGTTGATGAAGCTGGATGTGGACATGGGGATGCGTTGCGCCAGGAAATCCAAGAGGCGATACCCATTATACAGGCTCAGAGGCCTACGGAGAAAGGCAGAGGGGTGCAGGTGAGCCCAGGGCTGTGGCCCTTCCCAATTTTAAGTGACCTTCCAACCCCCATAGATGTTAATGGATGTCACTGTCCTCGCCAGATGACTGTCATGTGATTTCATATCTACAATAATCTGTAGCATTTTGTAACTTTTATCTAAAAACCTAAAGTCCTACACATTGGATACATTCTACCTTCTGTAGGTGACACCAGATCCACCGTTTGTATGGACTAGAATATCCATTTCCATATACTCTATTAGTCCCCTTGTACCACACTCTCATCTATTAGACATGTTGTGGAGGACCCGGAAAGTTGATTTAAATAAGAACTGTGTAATACTTCACTTCACCAGTGGTGGCACTGCAGACAAACTGCACATTTATTGGCAATTTCCCTTACAGATTATAGCTGATCACTGAGGCTCCTGACAGAAGAACACTCAGTCATCAGCTTATCATCAAGGGACCCTTCCAATAAGACTGTATTGTCCAAAATGGAGAACCCCTTTAAGTATATGACTTTGCATCATTATATGGGACACGTCATCAGATTTTATAGGTTTATATTTTCACCCCCCAACTGCTCTACCAGGTAAATGAAGTTCTACCCTGGATGGTAATCAAATACCGATCATAGTTAGACTTCCTTGTGTAATACATATCTAAAAGGAGCATATGAAGGAGATGGACTCCATCTTTATAGGTATAGTGGAGACCCATGGCAAAGAGGCTCCTTCTCTGGAGGACTCAACACAGCAGTGCTTTATATGGTCAGCCATTCATTTCAATTAGGGCAATGTAATACTCCATTTTGCCTGTAGTGGCCACTGCAGCTCATTCTGATTATGTAAGCAGTGATCTGGTGATCTATAAATCAACTTTGTTAATGAAACTCTAACATGTAAATGTTTGGAGGGGGTCCCACCTTTCAAGACTCATCAATCAGGAGAATGGGGTTGCCGTGTATCCCATTTACCTACAGTAGGATGCAGGTGGAGAGGAATACTTTATTGCATAATTGCTAATAACAGTTTAACATTGCTTATTTGGCTAATTTTTGGTTAGGATAAAAAAAAAAATTATATTATATATTACAGTTTTTTAATATTATATAACTACGCTATATGGTGTCATTATTTATGTGTGCACTATACAGCAGTATGAATTCTATGTAAATTATAGAGCAGTATTTTTGTGTATAGTATAAGGCAGTTTTATTTTGTATACTGTATATGTGACATCTGTGTCCACTATATAGCTTTATTAATTATATGTAAGTTACAGTGCCTTGCAAAAGTATTCATACCCCTTGATCTTTTTCACATTTTGTCACCTTACAACCACAAACTTAAATGTATTTTCTTGAGATTTTAAGTGATAACCAACACAAAGTAGCAGATAATTGTGAAGTGGAAGGAAAATGATACAAGGTTTTCAAAATTTTAATCAAATAAAAACCTGAAAAGTGTAACGTGCAAAAGTCTTCAGCCCCCCTTTATCAATACTTTGTACAGCCACCTTTTGCTGCAATTACAGTTGCAAGTCTTTTGGGCTCTGTCTCTACCAGATTTGCACATCTAGAGACCGAGATTTTTGCCCATTCTTCATTGCAAAATAGCTCAAGCTCAGCCAGATTGGATGGAGCGTCTGTGAACAGCAATTTTCATGTCTTGCCACAGATGCTCAATGGGATTTAGGTCTGGACTGAGACTGGGCCATTCTAACTCAGGAATATTATTTGATCTAAACCATTCCACTGTAGCTGTGGCTGTATGTTTAGGGTCATTGTCTTACTGGAAGGTGACTCTCCTTCCCAGTCTCAAGTCTTTTGCAGCCTCCAATCTCAGGTTTTCTTCCAGGATTGGCCTGTATTTAGCTCCATCCATCTTCCCATCACCTCTGAGCAGCTTCCCTGTCCCCCCAGCATGATGCTGCCCCCTATGTGTCACAGTGGGGATGACGGTGTGTTCAGGGGGATGAGCAGGGTTACTTTCCACCACACAGAGCACTTTGCATTTAGGCCAAAACGTTCAACTTTGGTCTCCTCTGAGCAGAGCACCTTCTTCCACTTGTTTGCTGTGTCCCCGATATGGCTTGTGGCAAACTGTAGACGGCACTTCTTATGTCTTTCTTTCAACAATGGTTTTCTTCTTTCTGCTCTTCCATATAGGTTGGCAGATTTGTGGAGTGCGCACTGACTTCTAGTTGTCCTGTGGACAGATTCTCCCTGTACCTGAGGATTTCTGCAGCTCCTCCAGAGTGACCATGGGCCTCTTGTCTCCTCCTCTGACCAGTGCTCTCCTTGCTCAGTGATCTGTCAGTTTAGGTGGACGGCCATGTCTTGGTAGGTTTGCAGTTGTAGAATACTTTTTCCATTTTTGGTTGATGGATTGATCAGTACTTCTTGGGAGGCTCAAAGCTCGGGATATGTTTTTATCACCTAACCCTGCTTTAAACTTTTCCACAACTTTATCTCTGAGCTGTCTGGTGAGTTCCTTGGTCTTCATGATGCTGTTTGTTCACTAGTGTTCTCTAACAAACCACTGAGGCCTTCACAGAACAGGTGTATTTATACTGGGACTAAATTACACACAGCCGGACTCTATTAACTCATTAAGTGACTTATGAAGGCAATTGTGTGCACTGGATTTTATTTAGGGGTATCAGAGTACAGGGGGCTGAATACTTTTGCATGTCACACTTTTCAGATTTTTGTTTGATTAAAATTTTGAAAATCATGTATCATTTTTGTTCCACCTCACAATTATCTGCTACTTTGTGTTGGTTATCACTTAAAATCTCAATAAAATACATTTAAGTTTGTGGTTGTAAGGTGACAAAATGTGAAAAAGTTCATGGGGTATGAATACTTTTACAAGGCACTGTATATAGCAGTATTATTTCTGTCTACAGTGTATAGCAGCTTTATTTTGTATTCTGCATATGGTGATATTTCAGTGTGCGCTATATAGCAGTATTAATTATCTGTAAACTGTAGAGCGGTATTTGTTGTGTGTACAGTATATGGAACAATTTTTTATGCTTGCAGTTTATGTCAATATTATTTGTGTATTGCGGTGTGTTGTAGTATTTGTACAGTATGGCAGTAATATCCACTTATATTATGGTATGATAATCTACATGGTTATTTTTTATCTTGTGTTTCACCCAATGCCATATATAGGACCAAATTCTCTGAAAGATGTACTGTACTTAGTGCTTCTAAGGGGAAAACTCAGTACAAATCTGTTTTCAGCCGCCAGACATGAGGTCTAAAACAGAAGATTTAATATTTCATTGTAGCTGCAGGTTGGGCCCCCAATTCCACTGGTGGGCCCTCGGCATGGGATACATTTTTTCATTGTGCCTGCTGGATACATTGTATCTGTCGGTGTTGCAGATTCCTCTCTGTTCCTTTATTTTTTGACGTCCAACATCTGTGCAGCCCCCCTCAGCCTCCCCGTGTTCCCGGCTTATTTAGTACACTCATTGGCACTGCTCAGGAATAATTGCATAAAATTACTGCAATTACACTTATTGACTCTCATCGCTCGCCTGTTCTGCTGTGCCTGGCTGTCCACAATCTGCACAGTATGTACCATTCATTCAAGGCCGGGTTAAGGTGAAAGTGACATTTATTGAGCATAATATACTCTCTCTGTCCTCCATAAAAATTTGATATTACCATATTACCATTACGACTTCCACAGGAGGTATTATCCATTTGTTCTGTCAGGGATCCCCGCGGGTGGGCGGGGTTAGGCGGCGTCAGGTTGCCGCAACCTGGAAACCCAGTCTTAAGGGGTGAGCGATATTGGATTAGGATATACATCAGGGCAAATAGGTATAGTGTCTATATGGTCAAGAACTTAGTGGGAGCTCTATAGGTCTGTGTGCAGTGAGCGCCCCCTAGTGGTGGCTGCAAAAAGCAAGAATTTAAGATGTTTTTGGGTGGAGGGCGGTGTGCCTGCCTAATGTTGTGGCAGTGAGAAATTGCCAAATGCTCAGTCTGGCTTTTTTAAGCCAAGAAAAGTTAAACAGAATTTTTGACAATATAGCAAACCTCAAAACTTTAAGGTCAAACCCCAAATTTTGGGAAAATTCATAATGAATCCTTCTGGTTACAGCTTGAGTAGTTTTAGCATTACAGTTATCTATGGTGCTAGGAGTCCCATCCTCCCTTAATATACAGTATGGGACAGAATTTCGTGGGGAGGCCCATACTCCTTGCACATAGATAACTATAATGCTAGGGTTCTGTCTCCCCACATAATGTTCAGGGACCGAGTTTCACAGCCAAGACTTGGTCATGTCAATAGGCCCTTAGGCCAAGGCCACAAGGGATGGAAATGGTGCAGATTTTCCCTGTAGATTTGCCAGATGTGGACCCAATCGAAGTTTCTTGCTCTACGTTGCCCCTTCCCCCGGCCTTGCTACTATGACATGAGCAGTACTTACTTCTGATCAGTGAGAATGTACCCGTAGTCCTCAGTAGCTTCTTGGGGTTTCTTCAAGTCACCGGGGATCCCTCCAGTCTCCTGGTAACTTTTCTTCTCCAGGGTCTTCTGGGACTCTTCGCTGATAGCGGCCAGCAGATGAGCCTGCTGCTCCACCATGGTCTGTGCATCAGGTGCCAGGTGGGTGGTAATAGAGGCGGGGGGTGGCGCTCATCAGATTGGCCTCGTCCCGCTGATCTGCAGGGGCTGGAGAGATGTCCCTGGGGATAATGTCTGGAGGTGGGAAGGGGGGCTGAGCCCCGGAGGAATGCTGCATGTCACCTTCTGAGATCTGAAAGACACAACCATCAGATCACTGACAACTACAACCCCCACCATGTTTACCTAAATAATCACACCTTTAAACGTAGCATCCCTACTTATCCAAGATGTCATCCAGCTTTCTCAGTCTCCAGATCTTCCTGGTAAATGTCTCTTTCTTACGTCATTGCAATACTAGACAAATTTGCCATTAGGGACTGTAGGAAAGTTGAGTGATGCAAGTGCAGAAACTATGCTAATTTGCATATGGACTGCCACCCAGCTTTCCTGGATCCAGATTAAACTGAAAAGAATTATAAAAATGCATTTTAACACTTTAGCAATTAATGTACAATCAGTTTAATCTGTATCCGGGAAAGCTGTGTGATATATTACAGCTCCTACTGTGATATTACCAAACTTTCCGAGTGTCCTGAAGAGCTCTCTCTACCAGATACTTGTTCAAAGACCTTAATTCTACCTAATTTTAAGTACCTTATAAAAATCAGTTTTTTTGCCTAGTGCTGATCTGCTGATCTTTAGTTACTGTGACCCCCCTCTAGTCACATCCAAAGCTGCTTCTAATTTATACTTATATATAATAGTGTAGCCAAATTGTGGTTTTTGACGAGTTTCTCCCAAAAAGGCTGCAAAATGCATCAGTATTGCCTTGATTTTGCAAGCCATAGATATCACCAATTTTTTGGCGTGCCCATTGTTCCGCCTCCCTATTTGTTCAGGGTATTATGGGAAATCTTTAGCATAGTCCATCAGGTCATAGGGTTAAACTGAAGCTCCCGGGCCCTAATGCAAAATCAGTAACAGGGCCCCCATGTATCTTATGTGTCAGAGGGACCTTTGGCTCCTGCAGGGTCTGGGGCCGACTTCTACCCCTGCACCCCCTATGGTTAAACCTCTGCAGCAGATATAAGATGATCCCATAGTAAAACTGCACTCACGCGTTTTGGCGGGCTCCTGTCTCCACTTCTTGATCCTGCAAAAGCAATAATATCAGATCAGTTAAGCAGTGGTTGTCACCCAACTTTCTATAGTTTCTGAACGATATATGAATCCTATTTTTATCCTGAGTTACATTCCTTAGCATGCTTCTCCCTTCCTGTCTCTGAATGTGTTAGTGTCAGTCTTCACTGTAGTTCTGGCATTCTATTCATGCACAAGAAAGATCTAGATAAGCTTTGCTTTGTGGCAGTGCATGGAATTATGGGAAACGCTAAAAATAATTAAACGACAAAATGAAAAATTTTGTTGATGACCATTATAATTTGTAAAGGTATGACATCACCCAGCTTTCTATACAGCCTGCATTCTATAGATGCTGCGCAATCCTTCTCTCCTATGGTGTGTATAGAGTGTCAGTCTTCACTGCATTCCTGACATTTTATTCATGAATCAGGCAATCTGACCTTCTTACCCTGGTTCTGGGGAACATCTGACTGGAGCATTTGGAGAAGGAATGATAATTGCTCCAGCTGAGATTCACTGAGCTGCTTCAAGTCGACTCCGTATTTCTCCAGGACGCCGGCTAGGCTCTGTAGGTCTAACAAGCCGGCCATGTCTGGTGCTGACTGAGCCTCTGCTGTGTTCTGAATCCCGATCGGACCTGCGACATAAGATGGATCACTCAGTATCTCAGTCCAGACACGTCCATGAGTAATGGGTTGTGAGAGGAGAGTAATGTATGCGCAAATTTCCCCATCAATACTGGCTCATAATCCCCGGGGAGTATTGTATCGCCCCCTGACCCTTCACCTTATTGTCAGATTATAAAATGCACTGAGCAGATAAGACGTACACAAGGACAGATAGGAAGAAAGACAGGAAAAGTCAGAAAGAAGGCACAATTTTTGTTACATGTCAGTTTTGTGCCAAATTCCACATTTTTGTCCTTTTTGCATTGCTAAAAAGATGGCGGGCTGTGCGAGGATGGAGGAGCCTTCACAGCCTGACATATTGAAGATTACTTGTGCCAGTAAACTGGTGTAAGGCCCCACATGGAATAAACGCCGCCGCAAAAAACGCAGCGTTTTACAGTCCCTGCAAAGTGGATTGTATTTTAGCGAATCCCATCCAAACATTGCAGCAGAAATGCAGCGATTTCCAAAACATTTGCGGTTTTGGAAATCGCAGGATGTCAATTATACCTACGGAAACGCTGGCGTTTTCTGTATAGGTGTAATGGAAGCAGAAAGTCTGCAGAGGAAAACTCTGCAGACTTTCTGTGAAAAGCACTGTGGGAAAAACCACAATGCATTTGCACCGCGTTTTTTCAAGCAGCGCTTTTTGACTGCGGCACACTATGTGGGGCCTTAGCCTAAATTTAGACCCCACAGTCACAATTTGCACCAGTTTCATCATAGCGGTGCACACAGTGTGGCATATTTGACATCTCTTGCTAGATATTTTACTCTTTTTAAGCCAACTCTTACCTGGCTTTGGCCTAATGTACTTGACCGAGTGTGCATGTAGATGCTTTCCCAATGGGGTGCCTGAAGGTCTGTTCCATTCTGATGAATATAGAGCATGTCCAATCCTGAATAGGAGCCACAGAAGCAGGGCCTCAACAGGAATAGAACCTGTTCTATATTTTCTGGGCCGGACTGTCGGTCCGCACACGTGACCGTGTCATTCACGGTCATGTGTACGGGCCCATAGAAATGAATGGGTCAGTTTACTATCCAGGAAAAACACGGATAGCACACTGATCAAGGCCACGGTCGTCTGCAAGAGGCCTAATTCTGGGATCTCTGGAAAGGAGCGAACACCAGCAATGGAGACCTAATCCAGTAAAACTAAGGCCACAAACTGGTGGAAGTCATCTTGAATGTGTCGGGCTGTCAAGATCCCCGTCTTCCTGGCTGTCCCCGGACATGTCAAACCAACCACGGTTGGTCTTTCGGCTCTTTGAAAATTGGAAGGTACGCAGTTGTCATACATGGTAATGAATCCAGTGCTCTGCCTGCACCCCCATCCATAAAAGTGACAGAAAACAGAAAAAAGGTTTTTTTTTTGCGTAAAACCCCATTTGTACAAAACTTTTTTGTGCCTTGTGCCAGTCTTAAAGTAAAAAAGGTCTGTGTTGCCCATAGCAACCAATCACCGAGCAGCTTTCATTTTCTCAGATCGCTATAGGAAATGAAAGCTGTGCTGTGATTGGTTGCTATAGGTTTCCAGTTACTTTCTATATGATGTTCACTTACTTGGGCCTAGGCCATATCTTTTTCTAGGAAATCTGGATGAAAATCAGTATTACTACTATACAGAAGAGTTGTATTTATGTGGGGCTAGTAGGGCATGTGCCCCGGGTGCTGGGGGGCGCTAATGAGCCATAGGTGATTGGGCAGTGTATTTAGATAGAAGCATGAATCTTGGCCTAGCCTGGCTTTATCATTACAGCTCTTGCTACCCAGCTTTCTTCACCTCCTGAATGTCATGACTGCATTGGAAAGGGTAAAACCTATAAGAACAATCCACAACATAAATTGACAAGTCGCACTGTAATTCAGTTTATGCTGTTCGGATGCAAAATCTGCCACATATCTGCTACATGTGAACATACCCATAAAGTTCCTGATAGAAGACTTAGCTGACACATTGTAACCTACCCCTGAATGTCCGCCCTCCTTCCTCACGACTCTCCGGCTGACGTATCTGGTCCTTGTCCGTCTTGCGGTTCATCTGGCTCATCCTCTCGATCCTCTCAGAACTTTCTGCTATGTCATCTGCCAGGCTGGTGTCCAGGCTCTCACGGGGAAGCTTCCTCCTTAATTCTGACCAAGAATGATGTATGTCACTAGGCACCTGTAGGGGCAGTGGTGGGGGGTCCCGTCCTCCTTCATACCGCCCATAGATGAGCCTCCTGGTCCCATCTGGCCAGGTGTGCGTAGCAGCAAAAACATGTTGAGTTGGGTTCCTCGAACGGGACAGGTCCTGATAACTTGGCTGAGAGGAGACATAGAGGTGCACATGAGATGCTTGTGGATGTGACGGGATTGTGATACTACATACACCCCATTAGGGGGTTAATAGAGGGGGTCTTATGTTCAGGATCCTCTTGGCCACAATGGCTACCAGTGTTGGACTGGCCCACCAGAGGATCCTCCGATGGGCCCAGGCTCTACCACATTAACTGTCCAGCAGAAGACACCCAAATCTGAAGGGTACTATGGTCTATTTTCTAGGAGTTGTTGGAGGGTGGGCAGAGGGACCCTCAGTGTGACCCTGGTGGCTACAAAGAGCGTCTCCATCTCAGGAGGACCCGTCCTGTCCTGCATTATACAGACAACCCATTGATGTGACTGGCAATGTGTAATGCTTAGCTTCACCTGTGGTGGCGCTGCAGAACACTTACAGCCACATTTCTCTACAACTTACAGCTGGTCATTTGGGATTGCAGCAGAGGGCCACATTGTAATCAGCTTATTGTGAAAGGACTCACCCAACAAGGAGGAATTGTTCAAAATGGAGAACCCCTTTAGGGTAGATTCACACAGAGGAATTTGGAGCTGATTTTGAGGTGGATTCTGCAGGGCCGAAATTTGTAGAGGAATTTTAGTTGGAAGAGTTCCTCAAATCCTCCTCAATGAACGGCCCCTTAAAGGGGTTGTCCACTTTATAACAACTTTATCTAATGCTTTTCACTAATAGTGTTCTGTCACTTACTAGTAGCTGCTCCTGGCACCTCTGCAGAATTTCTAAAATTTTTATAAGTTGTACCTCCCGTAGTTCTGCCAGCCCTTGTCTTGTCAGCTTGGAGTTCCCATCCATAACATGGCAGCAGGTGGAGGGGCATGTGACCATACCCGTCACTCAACTCAGCCTCCTACACTCCGCCTGTACTAGTTTCCAGAGCGCAGACACATCACTCCACATCCATTAGGATAAAATTCTGGCTGCCTACCTCCACCACAAGAGGGAGCTCAATGTCTATATGGCATACAGTAAGCTCCTGATCTCTCCCTTTTGGTGATTATAGGTAGCCAGCTGGTTGTGCAGCGGATTTGGAGCTCTGTATCAGAAAAATTCTCCATAATGCAGAGAATGTTGAATCTAAGAGTGACAACTGCTACTTGAACATGTAATGAAAAATTGCCCTTAAAAGCAATAGATATTAAAGAGGTTTCTGGCCCCAAATTGACTTTTCATACTGATGCATCTGTATGTGATCTGTCGGGATACGATACCCAGGCCCCGCACAGTTCAGCTGTTGCAGCAGCCTCTGGGTACCATAAGCTTCTAGCGGATTGGGGCCGCTTTCTGCACTACTCCTATTCAAGCAGTTCACCAGAATATGTTAATATTACTTGGATTGGAACGGCGCTGCATGCCCTGCCCATCCACTAACAGCTTCTGATCCTCGGAGGCTGCTGTAACAGCTGATCTGTGCGGGGTCCGGGTATCGTATCCCAACAGATCACATACATTGTAATCAGCTTATGACCTATCCTGTGGATAAATCATCACCCCTTTAAGTTACCATGTAAATTATATTAACTTTAACAGACCAGCTAATGGGCTGCAGTTTTGGTAATAAAGCTCTTATGCCTGTGACAACCTTTCAGATATTTAGCACAATCCAGACTCGTGTAATTTAGGGACATTTTCTATGACATATTTCAACTAGACGGTGAATGTGACATTTATCTTAAACGTTCCCCATTGTGATTTTTCCCGATGGCGCGTCTCAGCAGAAAGTGATGCAGCGGTAATGACTCATCCAGAGATTATCTGACTTCTGCCGGCACATTGGAAGCCTCAGTTCTCCCCGGAGTCACTCCACAACAATATGTTCTGTAATCTGCAAACACTCCGCCATTTACTGAGCATTTACTAACTGCGCTTGGTTGGTTTTTAATTTGGGAGATGGAGGAGAGATACAGAAAGTCAGAAGAAGACCATAAATAGGAAGCCAAGTACAGGCAAAGTATTAAGTTACTCCATAGCTGGAGCACTCGGAAATTAAAATACAAGACAATAAGATGGCTGAGATGTAAGAGACCCAACTCATATGCTGTGTATACAGCTCTGGAGTATAATACAGGATGTAACTCAGGATCAGTACAGGCTAAGTAATGTAATGTATGTACACAGTGACTGCACCAGCAGAATAGTCCCCCGCTCGCAGTGGCGCAGCTCTGGGGTATAATACAGGATGTAACTCAGGGTCAGTACAGGATAAGTAATGTAATGTATGTACACAGTGACTGCACCAGCAGAATAGTGAGCGCAGCTCTGGAGTATAATACAGGATGTAACTCAGGATCAGTACAGGATAAGTAATGTAATGTATGTACACAGTGACTGCACCAGCAGAATAGTGAGCGCAGCTCTGGAGTATAATACAGGATGTAACTCAGGGTCAGTACAGGATAAGTAATGTAATGTATGTACACAGTGACTGCACCAGCAGAATAGTGAGTGCAGCTCTGGAGTATAATACAGGATGTAACGCAGGATCAGTACAGGATAAGTAATGTAATGTATGTACACAGTGACTGTACCAGCAGAATAGTGAGTGCAGCTCTGGAGTATAATACAGGATATAACTCAGGATCAGTACAGGATAAGTAATGTAATGTATGTACACAGTGACTGCACCAGCAGAATAGTGAGCGCAGCTCTGGAGTATAATACAGGATGTAACTCAGGATCAGTACAGGATAAGTAATGTAATGTATGTACACAGTGACTGCACCAGCAGAATAGTGAGTGCAGCTCTGGGTATAATACAGGATGTAACTCAGGATCAGTACAGGATAAGTAATGTAATGTATGTACACAGTGACTGCACCAGCAGAATAGTGAGCGCAGCTCTGGAGTATAATACAGGATGTAACTCAGGATCAGTACAGGATAAGTAATGTAATGTATGTACACAGTGACTGCACCAGCAGAATAGTGAGCGCAGCTCTGGAGTATAATACAGGATGTAACTCAGGATCAGTACAGGATAAGTAATGTAATGTATGTACACAGTGACTGCACCAGCAGAATAGTGAGTGCAGCTCTGGAGTATAATACAGGATGTAACTCAGGATCAGTACAGGATAAGTAATGTAATGTATGTACACAGTGACTACACCAGCAGAATAGTGAGTGCAGCTCTGAGTATGGTACAATACAATATTATTTAGCAGCTCTATGGATATGTAGGGGTTTCAATCTCTCCATTAGAAAAAATGTTGCTTAACCCCCATAAATATAAGAAAGTAATAAGAGAATGAATAAGAACATAATTTTAGCACCTATATGGTCCCATGTCATGTTCTGGTAAACTTCCTCTATGGTACCCTGCAATATAACCACTAAACAGGGGTGTAGCTATAGAGGGCACAAGAAGACATTCATATTATAGATAGCACATGATAAGTGGGGGACCCCATTACAGATCTTGCATTGGGGCCCAGGAGCTTGATATTACACCTCTGCCGCTATGTATAATAGTTGATCAATTGCCATGTCTAGTGCCCACCTGAGGGTTGGCCGACTGTAAAGTCAGCAGGAAGTATGTCAAGTATCGATCCAACAGAGGAGATATGTTCTGCTTGAAGTTTCCAGGAAGCCTTTGTGGCAGAGGTGAAGAATCAGATGAAGAGACCCGAGGTCTGAAGTACTGCAGAGTATCGGTCTGACTGCTCCATCTCTGCATTGGAACTGGACCTGTCCCTGCAAGGCGCTGAATTGACCGCCCAGGTGAAAGGGGCAAAGACCTGAAACAGAAGGATTTATAATTGGTGAGTTTAGCTTTATATTGAAACATCAGCTACAAAAGATATTACCATATATACAGACTCTGTACCTATATATAGGTCATCAATACTGCACTAGCTGTAGCAGCAGCTGCCTGACACTCGTCTTCTCCTCTCATAAAAATGAACATTCGCTACCGAAACATTATTAACCCTCTTATATGATGTTCTAATATAATATACGATACAGTGTGACATAATATTTTACACACTTTCTTTAAGTCTGGTAAACGTCCATCTTCCTGCCCACCACAGCCCTATACTTTTCATCTCTTACCTGTCCTCATCCAGAAGGTCAAGTGGCTCCAAGGACTTGTGCTGCGGGATTCGTCCCATCTCATGAGCCATCACACGCTGCGTTACATCATCTTTCCATGACAACCCTGCAAGTACAAAGAGACTTTAGATCCATTAACTAGATTTAGTCTGGTTTGGGTTTGTCCATTACTTATTACATCACTGGTGGGGGTCCGAACTCTGGGACCCTCATAGATCCTGGAATTTAGTGGGCACAGCGCTGGTATAGTGCTGCACCCCCTGGTCATCTACGTGCAGGGATCTGTGGTACACCACCATTCAAGTGAGCAGGGTCAGCTGGGGAAAAGTTAGGAGACAAGGTGGCTGCATCCTTTTCATTCTCATGATTGGTGGGGCTCCGCAGGATCCCTGGCTATTAGTGAAATGCCGTCACTTTATAAGATGTAAAACCCCTTTAACATGTTCGCCATTTGCAAGATATCTATGATAATGAGAATAAATGAGAGCATTGGCTCACTATAACCTGTGGCTCACCAGCTATTGCAAAACCACAACTCCCAGCATGCCCGAACATGCAACTGCTGGAGCTGTGCAAAAAGAAAACCACTATACTAGGTACAGACATTTACGAGTTGACCACAGGCTTAAAGTCTGTAACAAAGACCCCACTACCTACTGTCTGACCCTTAGACACCAAAGTCCATCTGGGCCCGCTACCTCTGCACCACAGATAGCCATACCTCCCATCTGTTATGGATTCAGTGGGACAGTCCCAGATTCCGGGTGCTGTCCTGGACAGTGAGAGATAAGTTCAACCCATGTGTGTCACAATGGTGAAGCAGGGAGCCATGGACTCCATTCTTCACCATAAGGCCCCTGCCTCTTGGTTTTGGTGTCTTGGTAGCAGTAGGTGCAGTGTAGTTACATCACGCCTGCTTCTCCTTGAAGCTGTCTGCAGTCAGGGGAGGACAGCAGGGGAACAGGGAAAAATGGGTATTAAGTTTTTTTTCTCTTGATGCATATTCAGGGCGACATTATAAGATCAGGGCATATTCAGGGGGACATTATAAGGTGGGGGCATATTCAGGGGGACATTATAAGGTGGGGACATATTCAGGAGGACACCATAAGGTGGGGGCATATTCAGAGGGACATTATAATGGGGATATTATAATATGGGGGCCACAATGAGAGCAGCATTATACCATAGGGATTTCAAGGGGAGGCACAAAGGTGCATGGATGGTAGTGAGTGGTGTTAAAATGCATCTGGGCGGAGCGGAAAGTGGGGCTTACTATACACAAATTTGCCTTGGCATACTATGCGCACTGCACATTTTGACCCTCTTTCGGTCCTTTGAAAGTTGTGAGGTTTGGCTACAGCTATGGCCCGCGTTGATCTGTAAATGAAGGATCCCATTTTGTAGATATCACATGGTAAGTATGCGAATAACTGAGATTGCCATGACCAAGAATCTTCACTCTCCATACCTTTTGCTGTGAGTCGACGAAGCACTGCCTGCAGCTGCTGCAGCGTGCCCGGCGTCACCTGGAACTGGCCCACATCCCTTTCAGACCGGTCACGGCACTGACCGAACAAGCCATCTGAAATCGAAAGATAATATTAGAGGGGTTGTGCAGGACTTTGAAAACATGGCGGCTTTCTTCATCTCAGGAAGTGACATCATGTCCATTGGTCACACGGTCATGCTGCAGCTCAATCCCATTCATTTTAATGGGATGGAGATGTGGCACTGCCATGTGACCAATGGGCATGATGTCACTTCCTGAGAAGAAGAAAGAGGCCATGTTTTCAATCCCTTTAAGTGTGCATAGAACATGGCATTCTAAAAACTGGATACTGACATCTGCATGATCTTCATCAATAAAAGGTCACTTACCAAAAGAATATAAAGGGCCAAAGTATGTGCATTACTATTGTGAAAACCATTTTGTAATATATTACTCCTACGTCGAGATATAAGCAATTAAAATTTACAGGCCTGAAGCCTGAGGCTGCAATGATGATTCTGATTTGTCAGGGGCAGTGTTGTCATGGAGACATTAGGGGTGATATATAAAGCTGTCTAAATGAAAAACTGCCTTTGTTTCCCATGGCAACCAATCAGATCCACCTGACATGTACAGCAGAAGGGAAATGTCTATGGGTAGGAACATCCATATATTTGGTTATACAAGGCCACACAGGGTTTCCATGACAACAAATCAGTATCATGTTTTCTTCTGAATCTCCCAGTAGTGCAGCCTCATGCTTTCTGGCCTGTAATTTCAAGTGATCATACCTTATCATAGGAATAAGGTAGAAAATAAGTAGTTTCAACGTTAGGTACCCATTATTTTTTCCCTTACATCGGGAGTCGAAAAAGTCAGTCTTAGACCTTTTCGTCCGACACAGACGCATACCGTAGCCTTTATTAGTAGAGACTGTTTACTTCAATACTCGCCCTTCAAAAAGCGACTTCTGAGGCAATCACCCGATCGCCTCGTCCAGAGACTCCCTGTGCCTGCAGTGGCCACTACAGGAGGATTGTGGTATTACATGGTGGTTATTCGGGTAAATGCCCATCCTTATAATACAAGGGTGGCTGGAGTCCACCAGAAATGGCAAAACCCATACAGAGCAGCTGTTGTAGTGGATGGAGGATCTCAAATGGAAACCCCCTTCATGATGTCCCTTATAGGGCATATGGAGAGAGGTTGGCATAATGAGACCACCCCTAAACCCTTCCCATTCCATTTACCACACATGGACACCATCAATTACAACCTTTACTGGATGCCAAGAAATGTATCCATTACATTGATCAACAGGTAATTCCCTTTATTGTCTGAATGTCGGTATTATTTTGGCACTGCCTTTTGGGTACAATATAGCTATAGGATGTGAGCACTGTATTGCACTATTAATCAGGTCCCTGCATGGTGGCATTCTTCAAGCACTGTATGGCACTCCTATTTGGGCACTGCTATTTGGGCACTGCATGGCAACACGATGTGGGCAGCACTATATAGCGGTATGGTGGTATTGCTTGAAAGTGGGAGGGATGCAAAGAACTGTAAAATTATGGAATCAGAAGTAAGAGTGAGACTATGTGCTTGGCAAAACTAGGGTGGGGAGGTAGTGACAATTGATAGAAACAGAGATCAGGTTCAGGAGTATGGTTGTCGCTGTTCTATAGCATATGACTATAACTACTGGCAGCATTAGTCTACAGACCGGTTTTGCGTTTTCGGTGAAATTGCACTTTACTCAGTTCGTATGGATTTACATGGCTGTGTTCAGGGCACTTACCTTGTACGCAGACCTCTTCCTTAGAACAAAGCCGCAGATCAAAGAGACAACCTGAAAGGACAGAAAGGAATACACATAAGTGGTGGTGAAATCTAATGTGCTTAAGGCTGAGTTCACACTGGCCATTTTTTTTGCAAGAATTTGCTACAGTTTTTGCCATCCAGTAAAGAGAACTAGGGCAGGGTTCATCATATGTGGAGGTGCTCTCCCCGAGAATCAATGCGCCTCCCACATACGGTACATCTGGAGCATCATATGGCGGCACTGACGTGCACACCACGGATAATTCATGTCATGCACACTATCTATCTTCTTCCTTTCTTTTCCGCAACCTGCTGGTCTGAATACAGCAGATCTGTCAGATCTGTATCTAAGGGCAGCGTGGGATAGAGGAGGAGATGCTGAGCTCTGGGATATAGTTTCATATGATCTGATTCAGTGTTTTATTGCAAAAATCTGTTTCAAGGGGTATTTTTGGAAATAGAAAAAAAAGGACTTAGTCTGAAGATTTTCAGAATCAGCTTCACTCCTGGCCATGGGTTTAGTCTGTGACCGGTGTCGGGGCTGCAATGCACAGACCACTAAATCCAGTATATGGAGAGATGTCACTCACTCTGAGCAAAGGAAGCAGACGGGGGAAGTACATGATAGATCAGGACTCAGTCCTGGCAGCATTGTATATGAAAATATGAAATAAAATCCTGGAAAATGACACATCCCCGAGCTCACCCCTCTCCCTCTAGTCTAGAGACCTGATATAACTAAACTTTTTACTAAATGTTTTCCTCTCTGCATACTGTAAACTATTATCGTCTTGTCATCCCTATACTACAAACCTATCGTCCGCTCATCCCTATACTACACACCTATCGTCCGCTCATCCCTATACTACACATCAATCTTCTCATCCCTATACTACACACCTATCGTCCGCTCATCCCTATACTACACACCTATCGTCCGCTCATCCGTATACTACACATCAATCCTCTAATCCTCTCATCCCTATACTACACACCAATCTTCTCATCTCTATACTACACACCAATTATCCTCTCATCTCTATATTGCATACCAATCATCCTCTAGTCCCTATACTACACACCAATCATCCTCTAGTCCCTATACTACACACCAATCATCCTCTAGTCCCTATACTACACACCAATCATCCTCTAGTCCCTATACTACACACCTATCGTCCTCATCTGTATACTGTACACTCCTCACTTGTCTCTTATACTATACATTGTTGTGTATATGTTCCTCACTTATACTATAGATATCTTTCCTATCCAGTATTTTCCTATCTTTCCTTCTCTTCTCCCTGATCATCCATGCACATATTCCAGATTTAGCTCCTTTTCCTCCCTCTTCCATACATCACTGATCCTTATATACTATATACTGCTTGCCTTACCTACTCCCCCTCACATCTACAGCCTAAGATCCTCATCTCAACACTCCACAAACCCTGGCCGTCCCTTCAGTCACACCATAATGACATGTATCCAGATCAACAAGAACATTGACACAGAGAAACCAAAAAGTGATGGGAAGGGGGTGGGTGAGGATGTGCCTGAGATCCTCGGAGACCATCCAGCTGAATTCCCAGAGCTTCTTTGTATGTCAGAACCTTCCCATCTGCACTTGACGTAGCAGATGATTGTCCCTACTGACGTCAGATGAGCGTGCGAGGAGAAGGGGCTGGAAACACAGACGACAATCCCAGAGAACACAAATGTAATATTTCCCTGTTCTATCAATGCAGGCTATGGCATGACCAGTAACAAGTTGAGCTCTGCTATATGTTATTATTCCAAGCACAACCATACGACCCCCTGCATAACAATCCATGGATTAGATTCAGATTGCACCCTTTGCCTTGGCTCAGTACTACAACCCCAAATATCCTCTTGCATTGAACACGGTAATGAGGCTAGAATGAGCTCCAAGTTCCCAATATAGGGCACAGAGGGATAATTCATGGTGGTTATGATCACCCACACAAGTGCTGCGCAGACCAGAATACAAGGAATTGTAAAGGCCATCTTCAATATTTGACGTGGGATGAGTCACAGGAGGAAGAGGGGGTGGAAAAGCCGACAGGAGTAACGTCAGTATGTGAATCAGCGTACGCTTCATACACATGACATAGGATATGATATGTATGCTAAAGCGAGATCCTACGTGTAAACTGTAAGGATATTATAATTAGATATTGGTATATAATAAACACAAATATATATTATATAATATATACAGTATATATATAGACACACATACACGTTTGAGTGTGTAACTAAGAATGTTAACTATCTATATATGCAACTATAACTAAGAATATTATACTGTATATCTGTAAATAAATAATATATGTAACTAAGAATATCTATCTGTAAATATATACAACCGCAACTGTAAAGATATCATATACATGCAATAAAAAAATAGTCCATATATGATAGAGAATATGCTGTGCTATAAGATAGGTAGGGAGTAGATACTGTATATTGTATCTTATATAAATAATGTTGCCTAACAACCAACAAAAGCAGAGAATGTAGAATGTATGGGCAGGCCAAGGATGATGGGGTGAGTAGTGCCGAATGCAAGATGTATCTAGTTACACAGACATAAGTTGAAGCTCCGGGGCCCCATTGCCAAATATATAACAGGGGCCCCTCTTATTACATCATGTCTACAAAGCCTCATGTACACGACCGTGAAACACAGACATTTCTTTAACATCCATCACGCCTGTTTTTAAAACAATGGAGGTCAATGGGTACACACGCGTCCTATTTGTGTTGGTTTTCCCATCCTGATGGACATAATACAAGTCTATGGGGTAGTTTATAATGCCAATTTCACAGCCAATAATAATGGATCACTTGGTTGGGTCAAAAAAATTAAAAAAAAGAATCAAAGTTTATTTGTTGTTTGTAATTGAAAGTTGTTAAAATGGATGACAAATGGACATTAGAAACCGAGAGACGGACGGGAAACGGATGAAACATGTGACATGTGGATGGAAAATGGAAGTTAAAAATGCACATTTCAGCCATTTTTCACATCCATTTTTTTTTTTTACATTTGTGTGTATGAGGCCTAATATGGTGTCTTCTTATGTTGTAGAGAGGTCTTTGTACCCCCTAGGGCTCCAGGGCCCGGTAGCTATGGCGACCTCTGCACTCCCTATAGTGATGCCCATGAGTTGTCGCACAGGCCAACGATCTAAGCAATGAGAAGACCTTTATAAATGATCACAAGCAGGTAAGACGCTGCGCCTACACTGGGCACAGAGCTGCGGCCAAGGATTAGTTTCTTGGCTCTGCCAAGTGGTTTCCAGAGCCTACATGTTACAGCAGCAGTGGGCACAAGATGTGGGATATTCTGGATTACTAGGAGCCCACATACTTATAGGGCACATATAGAATATGCAACTTTACATTTCTGCCACTATGCTTTGTGTTTCGATTTTTTACCATTTCCATGATCTTTGTTTGCTTTAAATCTGTCCAGAGCTGAGGATTTGCTACAATTGTATTCAGTCTGGTCCTCTGTGATCTAAATACTTCAGCAGCTCAAATCTCTCTCTTGTCCTGATAGTTTATTACATTTTCCTTACATTGTATCACCCGGAGATGGGTGAACCTCACAAGATACATTTTGTGAATATTTGTGAGGTTCATTTCAGTCCAAACTGGATTATTATACTCTAGGATCCCTTTAGAAATAAGCAGAGGCCCAGCAGAGGGGCAGAAGCGTAATAGGCACTGATTCTGACCCTTTCTCATCTCTCCTCGGCTCCCTCAGGGTCTTCTTGATGGTCTTCTGGCCTCTTGGGTGACCTTATGGGCCCTGGTGGACAGCAGAAGCCTGTGACTGGGTCTCATGATGTTCCCAGGAGGCCAGAAGAAGTCCGAGGAGGACCAAAGAAGACCTCTAGGGAGCCCAGGAGAGAGAAGGAAGGTGAGTATCAGTGCTTATGTTTCTGGTCCTCTCCTGAGCCTCTGCTTGTTATATTCTGTGGTGTGAAGAGACCCAGGGGTATAACAGTGACTCGTGAGTGGCAAACCTAAATTTTTTGAAAATTTACAATGAAGCTGGTTTATTACAAACCGGATCGCTCTTCTCTAGTATCAGCCGGGGACTGTTTAGCTCAGTTGTTGCGACCCTCATTATAAGATCTGTACAGAGTGTCGGTTTCCTATAGTAAACCAGACTTTTCCCATCCACTGAGAGCAAGCAGAGATCTTACAAATGGTGAGATACAACCAGAGGCGTAACATGAACTTCCTGTGTCCCGATGCAAAATCTGTACCAGGTCCCCCGACCATAATATATCTTGTATAGTACTGATCTGCCCATATTGGGAAGAGACACCTTATGGGCCCCCTAAGGCTCCTGTGCGACCATGCCCTCTATTCCCCCTCAAGTTAAACCTCTGGACACAACCATAGAATTTCAGCCAGGTTTCAGTTCTTTACTTTTACGTTGCAGTCAGGACAACCCGATACAACAGGTGAAGAGACCTGGCCGCATTTCAGCAGTGCAGCCCCCGGCCACAATGATTTATCAAACTTCAGAATTTATAATTTATAGAAATCTCCATCGTAACCACAACAGTATCTTACACCGGCCTGGGGCAGGGAAGAGTCCTCTACATATCTGCACCAGGATAAATGATGCAGGATATACCAATGTATAGTGTGTATATATATATATATATATATATATATATAATAATGTGTGTGTATAGATAGATATTAGCTTTTTTAAAAATTTCACTTTATTTTTTTTAAAGTATCCTGCAATTGTCACTCTAGCCACTAAGCCTGACAATAGGCTGACACTTGTCAATTCTATAGTGGTTTTCTTTGCAAAAGTGTCCTAATTTACATCACATGCAGGATTACAATAGAAGATAACACCTCTATAGATAACACCACTGAGCCATCATTACATCACTACTGACAATAGACGATGTCACATCTTATCTCCTCCCCCTCCCTGCACAGAGCATGCCTAGAAAACTCTCCCATAGACCTCAATGAGTCATGTCCAGTCTATTGCTGCCTAGGCCATGACTGTGCTGTAAAACAGATCACTAAATGCTGTTAACAGGGCAGAGGAGAAGCTCAGGCAAGATGGCCGTCACAATCATGTACAGACAATAGAATAAAAAAATTAGAAAATAAAAACAGATTAAAACCCAAAAGTTTATCGTTTTCTATAGTTTTATATATTTTGTAAAACCTTTATAAAAGTCACAGTTCAAAAAAAATATATATTACAAAAAAAATTAGAGATTTTAATAAATACATTTTAATGGTTTTAATAAATAAATAAATAAATAAATAAAAAAATTGATGTTATATTCCCTTTAAATTTTAAAGAGTGCTGTACCTGACTAAGGGGCTATAGACCTCCTAGGGATTCTCCCTATTGCCAGAATTGTTGGTCCCTATGTATTCTGATCAGTCAGGTCTCTGTGCTGGGGGGAGGGGGGCATAGTGATCCTTTATCAAGCTGAGGGTGAGGAACACATGGTGCCCGCTGACTCATCACCCAATGGCCCACACACCTGGAGCGGGCGCTGCTTCTATCACCTCTTACACACCTGTAATACATTGTGCAGGCTGCTCAGATCTCTATCTCTGCACATTGCTGCACTTACATGATGCCTAGCAACTATTTCCTATACCGTTGATGGATTCACGCGCTGTTACATTAGGACACAGCTATGATCAGTGACTCCAAGTTAGCTACCATGTTATATTTAACATGCTGTAGTCAGACTGCCCTGTATCCCCCATACTTTACACTGCTGCTTGTTCACTGTGCTGTCTATAAGCACAAACTTAGTAGACAGATAGATAGAAGGATTCTAAAATATAGAACCGGACTCTGAGACCAAGCCTGCAATGCTCTACTAATGCTGTACTGGTAGGACCACTGGGCCCATAACCCCAAAAGTGCTAGTGTGGGGGCAGTGAAATACCCTGCTATATATACTCCCATCTCTCAACCCCCCACAACCCTAAATATACTTAGAAAGAGGAAGAACTTCATGGATTTATTTCAGATCAATGGAATTCTCTGTCCCCACTATCACAAGTTGGATTTTCACCTGTATGAACAGAGGCACAACATGAGGTTCATGGGCCAGAATACAAAATCTGCACCAGCGCCCCCAACTGTAATGTATCATTTATAGTGCTAAGGCTCGTGGGCCTGTCGCTACTCTGCACCCCCCTCAAGTCACACCACTGCGTCTGAACCTCTCTCTTCCTGAAAATCTGAGTCACCTAACAGCCACTTATACTCTTAGGAGGATAGCGACTAGCTTAATGATCACGTGGACACCTGCTCAGCTACAGTACTGTGCAAAAGTTTTAGGCAAGTGTGGAAAAAATGCTTTCAGAAATAGAAGGCTTAATAGTTTATAGTTCTCAACTAACACAAAGAAGTGAATGAAGAAAAGAAATGTAAATCCCATCAATATTTGGTGCGACCTTTACCCTTTGGAGGAGGAGTCCTGGAAGTGATGATCCGCCCCCACAGATATAGCCCTGATCTCATCATCCTCCAGTCTGTCTGGGATGACATGAAGAGACAGAAGGATTGGAGCAAGCAACATCCACAGAAGATCTGTGCTTAGTTCTCCAAGATGGCGGCGGGAACATCCTCCCTGCCCAGTTCTGCCAAAAACTGTCTGCAAGTACCGAGAAGAACTGATGGAAGGCAAAGGGCAAAGGTCACACCGAATATTGATGAGATTTATATTTCTCTTTTCTTCATTCACAAAAATAAACGATTAACCCTTCTATTTCTGAAAGCATTCTTACTGGGTAGCATTTTTCCCACACCTGCCTAAAATTTTTGCACGTCACTGCATGTATACTATATGTAGTTCTTCTGTGTCTGACACTGGTGACATGTCATCCCTCCATCCCTGGCATCACTCCCTGAAGATATAAGCCTGTCTCACTGTACATCTACATGAAATAACTTCACTTTTTGGGCACAGGTTACTTTGTCATTTCCTTTTCACTATTCCTGGTTTTATTTTTGGTATTTATTTTATCTAAATTCACAAACAAAACAACAACAATGGATACAAAATATATACGACAATGAATATAGACCTGCAGAATAGAAAGAAAGTCCTCAGTATATGACTGACACAAGACCACACCAGGTCCCCTCATCCCTATGTCCTGCAAGTAACCAGGGGCCAATGGCAAGAACCGAAAAGCCCCTTAGTTAGGGAGAACCCCCACTGCTTCCCTGGTAGTTACACCCATCATCTTACTGCCCACAGTCATGGCCTACAACCACCATCATCATCATCGATGATACAAATCAACAAGTAAGGCTAAGAGATACTTGAAGACAGTGTGAGGAGCCCACCCCAGGTTTTCTACATAGGGGCACCATCTATGTGTTCACCCTCCACACAGCTATAGCCATGAAATACTGTAATAGTAGCAGAAAACTTCTTCAGTAGTCGGAGGGGAGGGGGAGAGGAGCCCAATACACACTACCCCCAGGGTCCTCTGCTCCCTGTAGTGCCTACTAGTGCAGATGCAAAATAAAGAGGTTCTGCAGCAGCCAAGCAAGATATGAGTGCAGAGGGAGGGAATGCCCCTGAGGGCCCTGTGGTGGCCAAATCACCCCCCATAATATCAACAGAGACGCCAAAGTTTAGCGGGGGCGCCATCTGTCCCCCTCCCCCTCGGACACCGAGCACTTTCTATGGATCATTCTCATAAACAACTCTGAGGATGAGCATTCTGAAGAGGTTCTGCAGCAGCCAGGCCGGTGAGATGTCAGCCCCCTCCTCCCGGTACTCACCGTGGCTCCGGGCCCCCAGGCCCCTGTGATGGCAGCAGCAGGTGAGGAGCAGCAGGCAGAGCACGGTCCCTGCAGAGAGCCTCATGCTGGTGTACGAGGGGCCCCCGGCACGGCCTTATAGCACGGGGAGCATAGTGACCCCCAAACACGGATCCCCCGGGAGAGATCAGCACCGCGGCCGCTCCAGCACCACGGACAGCAGCCGAGAGTGAGCGACAGAGCCCGAGGAGAGCCCGCCCCCAGCCCCGCCCCTGCGACACGCCCACAGCCTATGCAAGCCGTGAATGGAGCTCATATCAGCACTACTCCCATCATTGTCAGCACTACATCACACATCAGCAGTACATGACACATCAGCACTACTCCAATCATTGTCAGCACTACATCCCATCATTGTCAGCACTACATCACACATCAGCACTACTCCCATCATTGTCAGCACTACTCCCATCATTGTCAGCACTACTCCCATCATTGTCAGCACTACTCCTATCATTGTCAGCACTACTCCCATCATTGTCAGCACTACATCACACATAAGCACTACTCCCATCATTGTCAGCACGACTCCCATCATTGTCAGCACTACATCACACATAAGCACTACTCCCATCATTGTCAGCACTACTCCTATCATTGTCAGCACTACTCCCATCATTGTCAGCACTACTCCCATCATTGTCAGCACTCCATCACACATAAGCACTACTCCCATCATTGTCAGCACTACTCCCATCATTGTCAGCACATCACATATCAGCACTACTCCCATCATTTTCAGCACTACTCCCATCATTATCAGCACTACTCCCATCATTATCACTACTACATCACACATCAGCACTATTCCCATCATTATCAGCACTACTCCCATCATTGTCACTACTCCCATCATTATCACTACTACATCACACATCAGCAATACTCCCATTCATCTATCTATCTATCTATCTATCTATCTATCTATGTATCTATCTATCTATCCCATATCTATCTACTATCTTCTATCTATCTATCTCATCCCTCTTCTATCTATCTATCTATCTACTATATCTATCTATCTATCTATCTATCTCAATCTATCTATCTCATCTATCTATCTAATATCTCTCTCTATATCTCTCTATCTATCTATCTACTATCTACCACCTATCAATCTATCTATCTCATATCTCTCTCTCTCTATCTCTCTATCTATCTACCTCATATCTCCTTACCTATCTGGCCTCAGCCCAATCCTACACTTGTGGGCAGAGGTGAAGATAAAGCTGTATTTGTACCGAGGTGAGATGACCAGTATTCACCAACATTGGGAACATGTAGAAGAGACCTGGGATCAGATATTGGTCAAGACCTGCTAGAACAGGGATCAGTAACCTTCGCACTCCAGCTGTTGTGAAATTACAACTCCCAGCATGCTCCATTCACTTCCACAGGAGCTCCAAGAACAGCAGATCAAGTGCGCATGCTGGGAGTTGTATTTTTACAATAACTGGAGTGCAGAAGATTGCCTACCCCATGCTAGAATCTGATGGAGAACATGCCCAGAAGGATTCAGGCAGTGATGAAAGCCAAAGGTGGATTTACAAAATAAAAATTAAAAATTAGATTTTTAGGAGAAAACAGAAACAATGACAAGAATTAGCAAAACTGATCATATGCTAAATAGTTACAAGTCACATTTATGTCTGAGATAGCCGAGATGAAGGTCTATAACATGATGGGAGTCTCATGTTCCAAGTTGTAGTGGATGGTGAGATCTGGAGCCGGAAAGTCACAAGGTCAGAACATTGTTACCCTTTTACTCAACAGAGTATCTCTCTCTGTTGCTGCCCATTTTATATCTATAATTACATGGGAACATTTGTCTGATCCCTGGGATTTTGCACCTTGTTTCATTTGTGCTGCTCTGGATTGTTCTGTCTACAAATACAAAGAAGTGCAGCAGCCTCTGACACAGCACAAGCGCAGATAAAGAACAGAGATAGAAACTGCATTACTAATATTATTGGCACATATAGATAAACTACTATGGTCTATAGACTAAAGATATAAATTTGAGGTTCTTTGTTATACATATTTGATCAAACAGTAGGAAGCCCTGTACCCGCCCCGACAAGGCGACCTCATTCAGGTGGGACCCTACACTAATACTTCTCTTGGACCCAGAGCAGGTCTACAGTGTGAACACAGGGCAGGTAGGATCCAGAGAATACTCTACTTAAAATGGCCTTGGGCAGATGGGAAACTGAAAGGCATCTTCTATTCTAATGAAATAGGCCTGT
Source organism: Leptodactylus fallax (assembly GCA_947044405.1). Classification (NCBI taxonomy): domain Eukaryota; kingdom Metazoa; phylum Chordata; class Amphibia; order Anura; family Leptodactylidae; genus Leptodactylus; species Leptodactylus fallax. Next base: position 119,147 of record CAMRHE010000984.1, on the reverse strand, counting down.
GCAATTGAAGGGAGTGCAAGCCCAATTAGAGGGAACCACACCCCTCTGCAATATGCTTACAAAAAATATTCAGACAGCAGATCGCAATGTGAACAGGTGCAAGCTTACTGTGGAAAAATTCACGAATACAAAGAAGTGCAGCAGCAGCTGCAGCAGCCTCTGACACAGCACAAGGGCAGATAAAGAACAGAGATGGAAACTGCATTACTGCTATTATTGGCACATATAAAAAATAATATGGTCTATAGAATAAATATATAAATTTGATCAATATCAGTATTGGTCAATCTAATGGGAAATACATTATCCACACAAATTTACCATAAACCAACGGACAGGAACAATTTACTTAAATATGAGAGTAACCAACCTAGATCTATGGTTAGGTCATTGCCATTTAGTCAGTTCCTGCGAGTTAAGAAGATAAATAGTGAGCCAACTATGGTACAAGAGGACATGGATGAAATGGCCCTTAAATGTGAACATAGAGGTTACCCAAAGAGGGTTATATGTGAGAATAGGATAAAGGCTGAGAATACCAAACGTGATAAATTGCTGTGAGAAGTAAACATTGCGATAGAATCCCCTTTATCTCGACACATAATAATTTGAGTGATCAAATAGGAAGGGCTGTTATCTCTGTCACTCTAGGAAGGGTTGTTATCTCTGTTGCTCTAGGAAGGATTGTTATCCCTGTCGCTCTAGGAAGGGTTGTTATCTCTGTTGCTCTAGGAAGGATTGTTATCCCTGTTGCTCTAGGAAGGGTTGTTATCCCTGTCGCTCTAGGAAGGGTTGTTATCTCTGTTGCTCTAGGAAGGATTGTTATCCCTGTCGCTCTAGGAAGGGTTGTTATCTCTGTCGCTCTTGTATTAACTGTGCCCTTATGGTTAGGGGTGACCAGTTCATACATAATGGTACTGAGTATAAAATAAATCATTTTCTTACTTGTGATAGCGAATTTGTTATATACATGTTGACGTGCCCTTGTGGACTAATATATATAGGTGAGACCATCGCTACACAATAAGGAAATGTAAAAAAGATTTACCTGTCCCTAAACATTTTGGTGATCTTTAACATACGGAACAGCTACTAAAACCACGAGAATTGGAACGGATACATAAGTTATAGGCCCTGAAGCCAAATGGCTTAAATGTGGATTATAAACTTTCTACTATGTGTTAGGGAGTTGGTTTGCCTCGGCCTCCTCATTACCTGTTTGGTGGTTACATACAGTGATTTTCTAAAAAAAAAAAAATTTTTTTGAAAAAGTTTTTTTTATTTAAAAAATATTTTTTCACATTTTTTTTAGTTTTTTGTTTTTTGATCATTGATAAGTATTAATTTTGTATTTTCTTTTTTTTAGATCAACACCTATATTGATTCACATTAACACATGTGGGTTTATCTAGAATGAAGTTTTGGAACATCCCGACTATTACTACGGTATAAAGGACATCTCATTATTACAATAATGGATATTTTATTAGTATTTGTTACAATAAAAAAAAAATTTTTACACTCTTTTATAATATTTTTTTTTATTATTATTTTTTTTATATTATTATTTTTTTATGTTCTAGTTAAGTTTTTGTTCTCCAATATAAATTGGGTGTGAATTCGATCCCATACGCAGTCGGGTATGGGTGACTCTCGGGTCTAAGACTAGATTGGAGTATCATTTAGTCGCCTATGTAGTGGGGTTCTGGTTTAATCACTTCACCCCATACCATATAGTCTGGTTGATCGCTACGGGTGAGAGTTCCGGCCATGATGTGGTCGGGTCTGTCACTTTGCCTTTAAAAAGGAGTTTTATTTATTCTTATTATTTTGTTTATTCATTTGTTTTTCCTTTTTTTTTCTCTTTTTATTTAGTCATTTCATATTCAATATACTCCTTCTTGCTAATCACTTCAGTGCACCTCACTAAATTACCCCGTTATTCAGACCTTTATAGCATTTATTGATGCCGTCTGTTTCCTTTGTACAGGTTTAATCGAGTTCTGTCCATGTCTGACATGAGCGGAGTATCTATAAACACTTGCCAGTAATACTTGTCTAATATGTATGTCTAGCGCTTGTGGCGCTATTGTGCATGCGTGGACATGTGCAATTGATGTGTCCCAGTTTCTATACATATTGACTTTCTGGGGATGCGCATTGGTGCCCTATGCACGCCAATATCCTTATGGAGCGCTCCTCATGATTAATGCCTTATAGTAAGTGAAGTCTTCCATTCTGGTTTTATTATTGACACCTGTTCATTAATCCTTATGTTTACACTATTTGTAATTTTTTATAGTTCTGTCACTTTTTTACATGCTAAATTATTGTATGTATCTGAATATCTTATTGCACTTTATTTATGAGCATTTATGCACTGCTGCACTTTGTATTTTTTCACTTTTTTATGATATTGCAAATTGATTGAAATACTTGCACTGTGAATTGGATCCCCTTTATATTGCTGTTAGTGTCACTGGATTGTGCTTGAGAAAGGTTCTAGGTGAGAACCGAAACGTCGACTTGAAATAAACCCACCGAATGTTCATACTTTTTGGAGTTTAATTTGTTTGTATACTGGGAAGGAGCCGCTTGGATTTGCACCCACTCTGTCTTTTGCTGTGCTGCCTTGAATTTTTTTGTATCTATCTATTTATCTATCTATCTATCTATCTATCTATCTATCTATCTCTTCTCTCTATCAATCACTATCTATCTATCTTCTCATATCTATCCTTCTCTCTATCAATCCTCAATATTGTTCTATCCAACTCTCTCTGTACCCTTTTATATCCTTCTATCTATCTATCTATCTATCTATCTATCTATCTGTCTGCTATCTATCTCTATCTACTCCTATCTATCTATCTATCTATCTATCTATCTACTATCTATCTATCTATCTATCTACTATCTATCTATCTATCTATCTATCTATCTATCTCATATCTATCTACTATCTATCTCATATTTATCTATCTATCATATCTATCTATCTATCTATCTATCTATCTATCTATCCCATATCTATCTACTCATATCTATCTATCTATCTATCTCATCTATCTATCTCATATCTATCTATCTATCTACTCATATCTATCTCATCTATCTATCTATCTCACATCTATCTATCTAATCTATCTATCTATCTCAATCTATCTCATATCTATCTATCTCTCATATCTATATATCTATCTCAATCTATCTCATATCTATCTATCTACATATCTATCTATCTATCTATCTATCTATCTATCTACATATCTATCTATCCCATATCTATCTATCTATCTATCTATCTATCTATCCCATATCTATCTATATCTATCATCTATCTATCTATCTATCTATCTCATATCTATCTATCTATCTATCTATCTGTCTATCTATCTATCGTTTATCCAGTTATATTTCTTCCATCCTATAAGTTGGCCATATCCATTATTATTCCTTCTCTTTTCTATGGTGTTGCAGTTACTGTAGACCAGTAATGGCAAAACTTTTAGACCGAGTGCCCAAACTGCAACCCAAAACCCACTAAATTATCGCAAAGTGCCAACAAGGCAATTTAACCTTAATACTGTGCGGATCCACAATTGTGGACAGTTACAGACCCGCAAAATACAGTCGTGTAAATGGAGCTTTACAGAGCTTTCAATAATACAAACTTTGTACTAAAAGGTAATAGTTTACATTTGGTACTTTTGAACAATTAATGTTCACTATTTACATTGCACAGGATCTGTTTTATAATGACCGTGCTATGTTATTACAGCCTGTACTAATATCACGTCTGCTAAAAAACAGATACTGTGTGATAAAAATAGTGAAAGGGGCCCCCAGATAGTACAATGCGCCCCACAGTGGCCCCCAGGCAGTACAATGTGCCCCAAAGTGACCCCCAGACAGTATTATATGCTCCAGAGTGGCCACCACACAGTAGTATATGCTCCACAGTGGACACCACACAGTAGTATATGCTCCACAGTGGCCCACACACAGTATTATACGCTCCACAGTGGCCCCCACCAAGTATTATACGCTCCAGAGTGGCCTACACACAGTATTATTCACTCCACAGTGGCCCACACACAGTATTATATGCTCCACAGTGGCCCACACACAGTATTATACACTCCACAGTGGCCCCCACACAGTATTATATGCTCTACAGTGGCGCCCACACAGTATTATATGCTCCACAGGGGTCCCCGCACAGTAGTATATGCTTCACCACAGTGGCCCCCCCTCACAGTATTATAAGCTCCACAGTGGGCCCCCAATATAATATTATATACTCCACTTTGGGTCCCCACACAGTATTATATGCTCCACAGTGGGCCCTCACACAGTATTATCTGCTACATACCTGAAGTCCCACGATGAGCAGCCGGGCGTCCTCCTTCTTCTGACGGCAGGCGCTGCATCGGGGCAGAGGTCACACTCTGTAGTCAGTGTAAGCCTCGGTCCCATGGACCCGCGGCCTACACTGACAGCTTTCAGCTTTCATCCTGTACCAGATTCCCTGTTAGTGAGCGATCAGGGCAACGGCGCGCTTGCCAACAGAGAGGGCTCTGCGTGCCATAGGTTTGCCAACATGGCTGTAGAGGGTAAGACGTTTATCTAAGTAACAATTGCCCCTTCCCTGTGATCTGTCGCCCTCCTGACTTGTCTCAGTAACATCTTTCCATATTGTTTCCCTCTGTTTCTTCTGTTATGTCTCCTGTGAGTGACTTCCAGGATTTCCAGCAGAGCCGGCCATTCTAGGAGGGGGAAGCAAAAATGTAGACTGCCTAATGCAGGGTTAAAGGGGTCTCCCGCCAGGACATCATAGTCAAGGTACCCCTGCCTAAGTGGCCAAGATGTGTCCGCACATTACAAGGACTCTCAGATGTTAGCCACGCAGGAGACATTTTGAGACAACTATTTAATTACTTTTTAATGTTTTCAGACCCCATTAACAAGATTTAACGTGTTCCCCATTATCCAGTGATCCGTCATCATCAGGTGATATGTGAGCCAGGAGACCCCTACCCCCCCTCTCCATATGGGAATAAACATGGACGCTCACCCACTGGATTAATATACTGATCGTAAACTATAGCGCTGTGCAGGATCGGTAATGTGATAGGTCCAAATGGTGACCCGTAATGGGGCCTGCTGGGGTTATATGGAGGGGTCCACTGAATTTTTGGGAAAAATAGTGCTACCTGCTGGATTATTATAGACTTGGATGGAACACTGCTGCAGTATTGATAACCGCCAATATGGCGAGTGCGCGTATAGACAATGACAAGAGTTGCGCACCCTGGTAAACCGTCCAAAAGTCAGACCCCCACCCCACCCCGCCTGTAGGATAGGCTAGCAATTTTGTAAAAGTGGAAAACCCCTTAAGACTACTGACAAGTGAACTGAATAACATGGATTATCGGGTGACGATGGCGCCCCTCAGGGGTGGGATATAAGGGGCAGCAAGCTAATAGTTAATTGCCGAGGTTGATTATTGGAAGCAGGAAAATGGGAAAGCGTAAGGGACAATTTGTGATGTCTGGAGGACTGGTCAGGTCCATACAGCTGGTCTTGTGGGGTATTCTCAATATGTAGTGGTTCGGACCTACCAAATGTAATGCAAGGGAGGACAACCAAGAAACTGGTAGCAGGGTCATGTGCGCCCAAAACTCTTCTGTAGGGAGTGAAGGCTATCCTGTCTGCTCCGATCCCACAAAAGAACTACTTGCCGATACAGTTGCTGTACATGGGGCTGTGTAGTCATAGACAGGTCAGAGCGCCCATGATGTCCCTTGTCCACTGCCAAAACTACAATGGGCACCCGAGCATCAGAGCAGGACCTTGGAGCAATAGAAGAAGGTGTGAAGAAGGTTTATATTAGAATCTTCATAGTGAACTCCCCTGCAACATTGTACAATTTCTCTATACTTAGGGCTATGCTATATGTCATAGTCCCCTTGCTGTGTCATGTGACAGCTGTATCTGAGTACAGTGTATCTAAGCTCTGACAGCCTAGATGTGGATGGGGCGATCTTGATTCCTTTGTGTATTTCCTTCCAGACTCAGACCTGATGTATGTTACTATGTCGTAGGAAGTAATAAGAGATCTCATGAGATGTATTCTGCATGGCGCTGTGCCGCGCTGTGCTGGGTCACCCAGTCCTTATGTAAATCCTGTCCTGTTCCCGCATTGTGTCACGCAAGAGGATCATCTACATTAATGGCGACATTATCTTAAGTATCCCAGAACAAGACGCTGAGAGTTTTTCGGTTGTAAGATCCTGTGCCATGTCCACTACCCAAATATCCTCGTAACAACGCCTGCTGGGATCGGTCATCAGGGGCGGATTTGGCATTTCTGGGGCTCCAAGCAAAGATGTGTCTGGGGCCACCCTAATAATGCCCCCTTAGTGTCCCCACACACAGTATACAGCCCTCTTAGGGGGTCACTGGGGGATACAATTACTTGGGTTTCTTGGTGTATAACACCGCCCCTGTCTGTAATAGGTATAGGTCTAAATTACCTTAAACTGCATTCGCGATTCTGTAGGCTTCAGAGCTGTAATCCCCCAGAAACCCCTGCGTGTCCAGCATGTACATAGAGCTTGTCCTAGTGATTTGCATTCTGGGAAGTGTCATCTTTACCCCAGGCACACAAACTCCACGGACTCCTCTTCCATCCACTGATGCGGCGCACTAAGCCTCGGGCCGCTTTGCCGCTGAGCTCTCCGACGCCCTTATGACGGCTTTATTAATGAGTTTCATTTGTTTATCTGGGACTTTACCAAGTTACTACAATAATACGACAGAACCGCGGCATGTAGATTATATTGTAATTACTGCTTAGCTCGGGGGATGGGTCTCCGCTGGGTGATTAATATGGGTGTATGACAGCCCCACCGCTGGGCATAACCTCATGAATGGGGCAACATCTCGCCCATATACAGAGATGGCAGGAGGTTATAGCAGCTGGATTATACAAAATGTATGGACTAGATTTTCCAGTGTGTATGGGGCCTTAAGAGCGCAGATACAGCCATGGTGAAGCAATAGGGTTTGCAGTTGCATGTAGGCCCTGGTGGTTGATGTGGATTTGGCCCCCTACTGTATAGGACAGGACACTAGAACTGAAAGGATAAATCTAGACATGTTGCATCATTTCCATTGCAGATTTTGATGCAAATGTACATGAAAGCAGCGTCGGACGCAGATTTGCTCTGGATGTGCAGCAGATCCGCACAAGGATTAATCCCATTGTCATGGGGCTCATCTCTGAGCTTATTTCTGTGGCCAATATCTCTGTGCAGCAGTAAAAGACTCCGAACGACCACTGTCCTGTACTACTAACAGTAAAGCCGCAAGGAGTCAGGGACTCTTCTTCATCCATCATAGATCACCATGATGCAAGGAGCCCCGGTCTCCTGACTTGGTGTCTGCCAGGAAATTCAGGTGCATGTATTGTAGGCTTACACTACTGAATCTATACCAAAACCTGTGTTGAATCCACCACATGTGAACAGGCGAAGTTTATTGCGGATTTGCAGCAGATTTCATCTTCGCATTGCAATGTTGCAGGGATTTCCTGCGTGAAAAGAACCTATATTGGATTATTATGACTCGTACATGACCACAAGTCTTCAGGATGCTCAGACCTGATAGTCAATTTATAGGAAATTCAGAATAAACATGAACAGATATGTCTCCCTGGATGAATTATACCCAGATAACAAAACCAGCTTTGCTACATCTGTATATGCTATAGCAAACAGAGCCATATTACTCCACAATGGAAGACATGATGTGAAAGCAGCCTGACATACATGGAGTGGGAATCTGTCCCATCCCCTATAGAGGAGGATTTAGAGATATAGATCTGTGAGTCAGTGACGCCCCACACCTGGCAAGACACCAGCAGGATGTTCGTTCAGGAAAAGAAATCTAATTTTGGAGCCTGGAAGAAATTACTATTCCATCTCTGTAGCGACATTATTGGAATTGCTGCGCTCGGCTTCCTGTGACTCCTCGAAGGTTATCTGGCGAGATTATCGGAGAATAAAAAAAAGTCAATTGTCATTTGTCTTTCTGCGCCTCAACACAGAAATGTATACATATAGGAAAAACATATCTATCCATCTAATATCCCTCTATCTATCTCATATCTAATCCTCTATCATCTATCTATCTATCCATCTAATATCCCTCTATCTATCTAATATCTGTCTCATATCTATCTATCTATCTCCTATCTATCTATCTCATATCTATCTATCTAATATCTGTCTCATATCTAGCTATCATCTGTCTCATATCTATCTATCTCCTATCTATCTATCTATCTATCTATCTATCTCATCTACTGTCTATCTCTATCTCATATCTATCTATCTCATATCTATATATCTACCCCATATCTGTCTCATATCTAGCTATCATCTGTCTCATATCTATCTATCTCATATCTATCTATCTATCTATCTATCTATCTATCTATCTATCTATCTATCTCATATCTATCTATCTATCTATCTAATATCTGTCTCATATCTAGCTATCATCTGTCTCATATCTATCTATTTTTCTATCTATCTCTCTCATCTCTCTCTCTCTCATATCCATCATATTTATCCATCTAGCTATAATATCTAGCTATCTAATATGTATCTATTATCTATATTAGCTATCTATGTATCTATACTTTCACAGCAGTGGTTGAATTGCTTTTAGTTTATAGTCCTTGCGGTGTCGGAAATCAGCTCTCCATGACTTCCGGCTGCCAATCAGAAGCTGCAGTGTAAAGCATGGCGGATACATAAAAATATAACTATTAAAATTGGAGGTGGAATACCTATGAGAGGGTAATTGCACTGGGAAATGACTCCTATCTTAGATTTGCAAACATATGGAACGCATGGGCTAACTCTTGATTTGTTGCATAACGAGAGCCAGGAAGCAGGGAGGTTTTAGGGAGTGGAAGCGGAATGGAGCATATGAAAGGACCGTCTTTGAAATATGTCACGCTAACCCTGGAAATGTGCCTAAATGTTAGGGTTATTGTTACTGTTATCGCTTACTCAATTTCTGTTTGCTGTCTCATTGATGTACAATCCAAAGAATATGCCTTGAACAAACTATGTAAGAATGTATATCATAATGTATGTCAATATTCTTTCTCACATTTATTTTGAAAATCAATAAAAATTATTGAAACTAAAATTGGAGGTGGATTTCAGGCTACCTTAATAGGCAACACAACTAAGCTGTGCGGTGATGAAGCAGAGCTAAACCAGCAGCTGTAGTGAAGAGAATGAACAGCGCGTACATTTCAGAGTTTAGCCTAGATGTACACAATCGTGGTAAAAAACAGAACTAAAACAGACATTTTTCGCAGCCGTTTTGCACCCGAGGGGCACCCCCGTTTTCATGGCTCCCTCATAAGTTTGGGTATATTGAGGGATTTGTTAAAAATAGCTGCGGAATCGCGAGCGTTTTCTCTATAGATTTAATAGGGAAAGGAAAAACGTAAAGGAAAAATGCAGCAAAAAATGCACTGGGTTTAATGTACAAAAACACAGCAAAGTCTGCAACAAAAAAAATGGATTCTTTATTAAAAGAACATTTGGAGAATCTTTTTTTTTTTAAATCTGGCATTGTCCCATTCCTCTATTCTTCCTCCTGGAAAAGCAGGACTACATTGAGGCTTTCCATTTTCAATAGGTCACATCTCTGTAATGTGAACTACTAACAAGAAGAATAGCAAGTTATCTATTTAGAAGCACATTTCCAGGAGGAATAAGAGAGGCACACCACAATGCAGTGAAGAAAAGGGGCCCAGAATTTTACTTTTTGGATTTATTAAAAAAAGACAGGTCAGAAGAGCTGATGGCTACTATACCTTTAAAAGAAGGTCGTGCTGCATGATTTGCACCACAGGGTTTCCCAATGTAATAGCCAGGGGGACTCAAGGTCACCTGACACATCATCACTATAGACTGAAGGAGGTTTACTGAACTGTACATATTATGCTCTGCCCATAGGAGTTATCTGCTATTTTGCTTTTTCTCGGATTTGTTTGGTTATTAGTCAGCGCAGGTCGGCCCTGTCAGCTCCCGCGCTATCCAGGGCGCATTGATAACTGAAAATATTGATGAAAAAAAAATTTCCAGCAAAGTCAACCCCCCCCCCCCCAAAAATCAGTAACTATGATGTAAATATAATGTTGTCCTCAGTTTGATAGCTATGTCTGTACCTTGGAAAGCTGAGTGATAACCACAGGTCTTTACTACATCTTTTAAGGAGGCACACTATGGGGGCTTTGAGTTCCCCTGAAATGAATGTCCACCATTTTGTATCTTTAATTGTAAAAGGGTTAGAAAAACATGGCTGCTTTTCTTCCAGAAACGGCGCCACACCTGGCACTTGTGTAGAGAAACCAGGGTGTACGTCATTGGCTTTGCTGAAGAACTGCGGACCACCACCAATCTGCAAGTTACCCCTCCTATCCTGTGGAGAGGGGGTAACTTACTGAGACTGGACATCGGCAAAATTGATAATCATGCACAGGTTGTGTCTGGTATTGCAGCTCAGTCCCATTCACGTCAATGAAGCCATGCTGCAATACCACATACAACCAGTAGACAGATGTAGCGCTGTTTTTGGAAGAATGCAGACATATTGAACTGGCACTGGACAACTAAAACTCTACTCTATTTCTTAATATACTGTATTCCAAATCTTCTGCCTAGAAACAACATACTGCCACCACTGAGCAGTGGCTGTGCAGGGTATTACAGCTTTGTCCTATTCAAGTGAAAGGGGCAAGGCTGTAAACCTCTTCATCTGCTCTGCCAAACCAGTGACATGCAGGTAGATGGATGTGTTGTGGCCCCTTCAGACAGCCGACTGGTGGGGACCCCTATATCGGCTTAGTGTTTGACATCTCAGCCTACTTAGACAGATTTGGACACCATAAGAGGGATCCGAACACACAAAGTCCACACACGGTGCCGGAATATACAGAAAACGTGTTTATTTCCACAAATAAGGGGCATTTCTTGAGTATTCTTGCACAAACACCACACCCATCACATGGTTAACGGGGGCCCGGGCAGGTTAGGGGACACGTGCTCTGTCCGTAGGATGGATGGCAAACTCCTTAATCCACCAGAAGACTGTTGTTCACAGCCGGATACTGCTCAAAGAACGCCTGCAAGAAGAGCGGTCACATGATCAGACGGTGACAACACGCATCATACATGTATAGTAACACATCATACACATAATGGGACCCTAACTTATAATAGTGCAGCAGTGGCAGTGAATATCAACCTATATAACGTAGGAAAAATGGAGGCTTAAGTGGCTGATAACAGGGAGCAATAGAGATCATCAACTGGAGAATATCTATAGGCTGCAGGTTCAGCTCGCCTATAAACCGTCTCGGAATAAAAGCAGGGGGGACCCACTACCATATTCTGACATTTGGGGTATGGTCACATCACTTTCCACCTCAGCAGACGGCGCCGTATCGAATGCGCCAAAACTTTGGACTTGTTTTTCTATTACACAGGTGGATGTGATAGAAAACGGAACCGTGCGGGGCCGACGTAAAAGCAAATGAACTCCTACAGAGCCTAGCAACAGTTGCCTAGTGACAGGCCTGACAACACTGGACATCCATGCTCTTGTGGTGACCGAGGTGGTCACCGTCTAGGTCACAGAAAAGACGGCGATATACAGGTCATCAGTACTACTACCCCCAGCATTGTGCAGAAAAAGATGTCCGCCACTGCTCAACGTCAAAGTAGCTGAGAGCAACAAGTGGCTATATCACTCTGCTTAAACATGCTGGCACTTGTAGTACGTCAGGACCTGAAATATGCCAAAGTCTGAGGTGGAAATGAAAGGTCTTCTGGGAAATGGTCTTGGAAGTCGCGGATATACAGAATCTTGGGAAAAGGAGATGGAGATAGGGGTGAGGGAAGCAAATACCCGAGAGATCGAGCAGGCTACGAGACGAGTGGGAAGGGGCGGTGGGTTTAGGTTGCCATGGTTTCCATTATATCATCTCATAGGCTAATACATGCTATTGCTCATTAGAGATGTCCTGCTGTTACCGTAGCAACCACTTGACTAACCCACTGATGTCGACTGTTGCCACAGCAACCGCTCATTGACTTCAAGGCCAGTGTAGGTTGCCATGGTAGCAGCCAATGGCAGAGGAGCACACAACACAATTAGAAGCTCGTACACACCACCCAATAGAATTACACTTGTGAATATTCGCTGGAATACACGGCCATGCAAATGTACACAAACATGGTGACGTCTCCGAAACAGAACGCTCTGCCATGTCACACAGAGGTACCACCCCGCTGGGACGCAGCCATAGATGGAGCTAATCTGTATCAGAGACTGGGGGGGGTATAGTCTAGCACAGAGCGCTGAGGAGACGATTATCACAGCAATTATATCATCACCAACTGCACAGAAACACCCAGGACTCCATATTGGAACAGGAGATCACTCTATACAGACCAGAAGGGTGACCCCCAACATGGCCATAATATAATCCTATTATACTGTATACATAGAGCACTACAACCCCCAACATGACCATAATATAATCCTATTATACTACATAGAGCACTACAACCCCCAACATGACCATAATATAATCCTATTATACTACATAGAGCACTACAACCCCCAACATGACCATAATATAATCTTATTATACTCTATACATAGAGCACTACAACCCCCAACATGGCCATAATAGAATCCTATTATACCCTATACATAGAGCACTACAACCCCCAACATGGCCATAATAGAATCCTATTATACTCTATACATAGAGCACTACAACCCCCAACATGGCCATAATATAATCCTATTATACTGTATACATAGAGCACTACAACCCCCAACATGACCATAATATAATCCTATTATACTACATAGAGCACTACAACCCCCAACATGACCATAATATAATCCTATTATACTACATAGAGCACTACAACCCCCAACATGACCATAATATAATCTTATTATACTCTATACATAGAGCACTACAACCCCCAACATGGCCATAATAGAATCCTATTATACTCTATACATAGAGCACTACAACCCCCAACATGGCCATAATATAATCCTATTATACTGTATACATAGAGCACTACAACCCCCAACATGACCATAATATAATCCTATTATACTACATAGAGCACTACAACCCCCAACATGACCATAATATAATCCTATTATACTACATAGAGCACTACAACCCCCAACATGACCATAATATAATCTTATTATACTCTATACATAGAGCACTACAACCCCCAACATGGCCATAATAGAATCCTATTATACTCTATACATAGAGCACTACAACCCCCAACATGACCATAATAGAATCCTATTATACTCTATACATAGAGCACTACAACCCCCAACATGACCATAATATAATCCTATTATACTGTATACATAGAGCACTACAACCCCCAACATGATCATAATATGCTATTATACTACATAGAGCACTACAACCCCCAACATGGCCATAATAGAATCCTATTATACCCTATACATAGAGCACTACAACCCCCAACATGACCATAATATAATCCTATTATACTGTATACATAGAGCACTACAACCCCCAACATGACCATAATAGAATCCTGTTATACTGTATACATAGAGCACTACAACCCCCAACATGATCATAATATGCTATTATACTACATAGAGCACTACAACTCCCAACATAACCATAATATAATCCTATTATACTCTATACATAGAGCACTACAACCCCCAACATGATCAAAACACTTAATATGATAAGACCGACTCATTGAGATCTATGGGAGAGTTTTCTACACATGCTCTGTGCAGGGAGGGGGAGGAGATAAGCTGTGACATCATCTATTGTCAGTAGTGATATAATGATGGCTCAGTGGTGTTATCTATAGAGGTGTTATCTGCTATTGTAATACTGTCTGTGATGTAAATGAGGTGACTGCTGCAAAGAAACTCCCTACAGAATTGGCATAGTGACCATAGTGAAAATTGCAAGATATAGTAAAAAAAAAAAAAAATAGTGACATGCAAAATTTTAAAATAAAAAATTCTTAAAAAAGACATGTTTACCATAAAGACTTGGTTTATAAATTAGGTTATTTTTGGTTGCTCAATGCCCAGGTGATTTTGGCAGCAGCTAGGTATCAATGCCTCCTAAACTTTATGTTTTTTGCCATTCCTGCTTTATGTGCACTTAAAGGAATACTCCATATGGCGTGCCTTCTACCTCCTCTGGATTCCAGGTCTCCTCAGGATTATCTGGGGTGCACATATTTTTCTTTTATTTCCCCACCGTCCTATAACGCCTTGATTATGTTCTTGCTATATTAATACTGCCTTGAGCGCCCTCTAGTGGTCACTCCTAGACATAACACATACAAACATACATTACCTGGAAGAGAGTGCTGGTCTGCAGGACACCAGAGGTGCAGCACATCTCTCTCAAAGAGTGCATGGCCAGCTGCGGGGATCCCAAATCCAGAACCCTCAGGCCCAGCTTACTAGCCAGGATGGGGCCGATGGTGGTGCCGCATGGCACATCATTCCTCACCATGAATTCCTAAGGATGTAAATTCCGATTACCAAAAACATAAAAGCCCTAGAATTATATTTAGATTCGGTATTTTGGACTCGTTACCTGCAGCGGGACTCCAACACGTCCGGCAATTTCCCGCAGGACGGCCTCGGTCACGGCGGTGGAGGCGTAGCGCTGGTTACTGTTCACCTTGATAACAGGTCCCTGATTGAAAAATGTACAGAAAGTTATCCTGGGTGTGTAAAACTGGTGAAGACGCCAAAAAGTAACCTAAGATAGTGAAGGATACAATGTAACAAAACTGAAGCTGCAGCGCAGCATAGGGAACAGTAGGGACTTACCTTATGGAAGAGGGGCCTGTGGTTCTCCTCATGTTTATCCCTGTAGAAGAATTCATAACATTACTGGATGGAACAGAATCCTGCAGGATCGATCAACCAGATTCCCAGGAGGATACAATGTGGGGCTCAAACCACTAAATATCATGCACCTTAATGGGGTTAGGATAGGCCAGCAATATTAGATCTGTGAGGGTCTGGCAGCTGAGACCGCCGCAGATCAGCTGCTCAGGGACAGCTGTGGTTCCCAGTAATGTCGGGAGATGAGAGGGTCACTCACTGTACGATTTCTAGTGGCGGGTTTTGGTACTGCAGCAGTGTCCTATCGAAGTCTATGAAGCCGTGCTTCAGCACTGTATAGAATCCATCTTTATCAAGCTCATAAGCAGAGCTCTATGGAGAGGGGAGGGGAGGGGAGGAGGAGGTTGTTAATTGGTTTATTGCTTCATTCTGTGCAATGATAGAGTCTTATCTTGAAGATACAGCAGTGTTAGTAGAGCTTCCTGGCTCACAGTGTAGCAGAGTTTAATAGCAGCAGTTATAGGAGTGTCTTTTCCAGCAACCTCCTCCTCTCCATAGACTTCTACATAAAAAGTGACTGTCTGATAAGTGGGAGACATATTTCTTTTATTAGATATATCACTCTTATATTCAGCTGTGCTATTCATTTATGAAATGTTGTTTTATAACTGGACATATATAGAAAACACATTTATTAGGTCCTTTTCAGCAGCTGCCTGACACCAGCACACCAACCTATCCGCACCACAAGGTCTGATCCATTTTCATGACTTGAGTACACTTTCTATTTCCAGTATCTCTGGGAACTACATGCATAACTTAGGATCCAGATTGTCACCAAACTGGGTATAGCAGCACCATGCCACCATTTAAAGGGGTTTTCAGGGACTTATACACTCATGGTGCATCTTTAGGATAAGTCATCAATATGTGATCGGTGGGGATCTGACACCCTGGTCCCCCACAGATCAGCTGCTAGAGGAGGCCACAGCATAGTGCCATGCATATTGTAATGACTGGGCTTCGTATTGCAGCTCAGTCCCATTCACTTGAATGGGACTGAGATGAGGCTATATCATGTAACTGGTGAATGTGATGCCATTGCCAGCAGGTCAGCAGGGGTCTCTGGTTTTGGACACCCACCTATGACATATTGATGACCTATCCTCCAACTCTCAGAGCACTGGCTCTACCTGCCCTGGGTCCTGCATGAGATGCCTTAATGGTATACAGTATATACCCTTGGAATTGTCCGGTAGTATTGTGTTCGATGCTCTTTGATGGCTACAATTCCTCATTTCCATGATGGACTACAAGAATAAGCATGCCATGTGGCTGTGCTGCATGCTAACTAGTCCTGGAGGCAGCGTGTTGCTGGTCATAGTGGGGTCTCTTACATGTAGTTTGGATGCACGGCATGGGCCATGTCAGCGCTGATCATGAAAGATTTGGGCACAGACTCCTCGAAGGCGGTGAGATTCTGGGGGGTGCAGGAGATACGGCGCAGGATCAGCTCAGTCAGAAGTGACTCGGCACCATGGGCACTCTCCGATCCAACCTAGTGAGACATGGAATAGATGGATACGGTATAAACTGCAGGGGATGTACACAAGGGATGATGTTCCCATAATAACCAACTCATGTCTTAATTGCCACCCAGCTTTCTCAGGAACAGATATAACTGCTCACGGTCTGATCAGTACAGGCAGCATTACCAGTCATGTGTCTGTGGCTGCTGTGAGTAAAGGTCACACATTCCCCTGTGTCACTGCAGCTGTTCCCCTGCACCTGCTCCTGCTCGTCCCCTTCCTGTGTTACTACATACAGTGCAGCATATCTCAGCTTCCGGTGTCACATTAGATTTGTGGTCACTGTCTCACCCCATGGGCAGACGTTAGTCACGCTCCCAGCATGCCTCACCTCCTCATTGTCATACAGGGTGATCATCCTGACATTGGGGTCATTGGAGAGAGAGTTTGGAGAGTCACAGGAGCCAAGAAGAGCCTGCGGGGGAGAGAAAACAATGGAAGACAGATTAGACAGGGGAGGGGGACGCATACAATGAGTGACAATGTGAGACTGAGATGTTATTCTTGGAGTATAACCAATTCTTAATTATATCTGATCCTGGGAAAGCTGGGTGGCAATATGGCTACCATTATCAGTGGCAATATTGTGAAAAGCTGTAATGGTGGTCATATTGAATGTCAGCATGGTTCCGAAGATCAGGTATAGGGGTGTCAGAGCGGTGGGGGTCAGACTGCTCGGAGCCCCACTGACCTCAAAACAGGGGGTTCTGTGTATCTCTGGATGAATGTCTGTGTAGAAACGTGCGACCGCTGCTCCATCCATCCAGAGTAACGCAGAGCCCCCACGTTCTCGGGATCCGACTGCTGTGGCTAAGGCAGAAGGCCTAAAGATGGCGGACCAGACGTCACAGCTATGGATGTAAAGGTCTGTGGACAGATGTGAGGTATCATAGTGGTATAATGTTGTACCGTGTTAGCCATTGAAAGTAGTGGAAGAGTGAAGAAATCAGGCGATACCTTTTAGAGGCTAACTGAGTATATTTATAAGTAAGCTTTCAGGAGTACTCGCTCCCTTCATCAGACATGGTGTGATACAAGAACTGAAAATTCACAGATTTTTATACACATGGTTTTCAAAGCATTTTGGATTCTTTAAAAAAATTGCAATCTAAGTAGAGAAGTTATTTACAACAGGTCAAAAAAACAGTCTGGAAACTTGTGGTGCGTGACGGAGGGATCAGTAATTCTTGCTGTTATCTGTTTGCTATCAGGAGGTGATTTGTGTCCCTCACAGGTCATACATAGTGTGACATGAAGCTGGCATGAATATTAAGTCCAAATTGCAGAGTTTGAAATTTTTGCATAAATTTGTACTCCATTTCTTTCCTTTTCTCCTGTGTCTTAAAATGTCCCATTAAAACCACAACCCGCAAATCTTCAATAGAGTGGTTTTCTCCGGAGAAATGTGCGGCCACTGGGAGATCTGTTCTGCTGTTATTAATGGTGAATCTGTGTGAGTTCATTCGCTGACTGAGTCTCTGCCCTGTTTCCCCCACATAGAGGCCTGTGGTGGGACATTGCACACACATTATGAGGTACACCACATTGGAAGACCTGCAGGAAAATGTCCCCCTAATTCTGTGCACCTGTTGTGACTGTGGGACAGGTACACTGTCAGCGGTGTGGATGTGCTTGCAGGTCATGCACCTTTTATGTAGGCAAGGTGAGGTGCCATTTTCAGTTGGGGCCTTCAGGGGACTCCGGACGATAATACGCCTCAGGTTTGGTGGTTGTCGAAAGGAGAGGAAAGGGGGGACTGGAAATATGTCCTTGAGTCTGTTGTCCCTATGTAGCACAGGTTGGAGCTCCTTGGCAATCCTTCGTAGGATTTCCAGCTGTGGGTTGTAGGCGACAACTAGGGGCACTCGGGCTTCTTTCTGGGTCTCTCTATATGTGAGCAGACTGTCTCTGTTAATGGCTGCCGCTTTGTTTAATTGGTTGTCTGTTACTTTTGGTTTGTATCCCAATCTGAGAAATTTCATCCTCAGATCCAGGAGGTGCTTGTCCAGGTCTGCTTTGTCGGAGCAAATACGATTGTATGGTATAGCCTGGCTGTAGATTATAGATTGTCTTGTGTGCTTGAGGTGGAAGCTGTCGTTTCTCAGGTAGGCCGTTCTGTCTGTGGGTTTGTGGTATATTGATGTGAGTAGCCGGTGGTCTTTAATGTATATTGTGGTATCCAGAAAGTGAATTTCACTCCCTGAATAGCTAAGTTTAAGGTTGATGGTCGGGTGAAAGTCATTATGGAATTGAAGTAGGGCCTCCTCACCTGCAGTCCAGATGACAAGGATATCATCGATATAACGAAGGTAAATCATAGGTTTGGTGGCGCATGTTGATAAATATATTCCTTCCAGTTCTGCCATAAAGAGATTTGCATATTGGGGTGCACATCTGGTCCCCATTGAAGTTCCCATTCGCTGTAGATATAGATCCTCTCCAAAGGTAAAATAGTTGTGGCTAAGGATGAATTGTATGAGCTGCGTTACTGGTTCTGTTGGGAGGTTTTGTTTTGCCAGGTGTACCCGACATGCTGCAACTCCATCCTTGTGGGGAATGTTAGTATACAGGGATTCCACATCCATGGTGGCCAAAATGGTACCCTCAGGTAGAGGGCCCAGGGCATTCAGTTTGTTAAGAAGGTCAGTGGTGTCCTGGATATAGCTTGGAGTATTCCTGACAAGGGGTTTTAGGAGATTTTCCACCCAACCTGAGATGTTTTCTGTCAGTGTCCCAATGCCAGAAATGATAGGCCTCCCAGGGTTGCCATCTTTGTGTATCTTTGGGAGCATATAGAAGCAGCCCGGCCTGGGATCTTGTGGGATAAGTCCTTTTACCTGATTCTGGATCTGGACTGGAAACTCCTTGATCATACTCTTTAGTTCTATCATATAGGCCCCTGTGGGATCACTTCCAAGTTTGGAGTAATGGATGGGATCTGACAGTTGCCTGTTTGCTTCCTGGATATAGTCTGAGGTGTTCATTATGACTATTGCGCCCCCTTTGTCAGCTGGTTTTATTATTATATCCTGATTTTCTTTCAGTGATGTAATAGCCTTCTGTTCTTGCAGGGTTAGGTTATGGACGTGTTTCTTTTGTTTCTCCAGGATTTCTGATTTTACTTTGCTTCTGAAACAGTCAGTATATTTATCCAGTGCTGCATTAGCTCCAGGGCGTGGGGTCCAGGTAGATTTTTTGGTAGGATTCCTTATGGGCAGTTCCATCTCAGAGTCGCTGCTGTATGGAAGGTCTTTGTCATAAAAAGTGATCAGGGGGGCAGACGGTGACCACCCCATTGGAGAACACTACAGTCTGTCTCACTCATGGCTGATAACTGAGAACAATAGCCCATCAGCTGCTCAGCTGTTAATATGCATATTAGGTTACCCGTCCCTTTAATCTGGATTTCTCCAATCAGGACAATCAGATCAATTATACAAGATTGAGATTTACAAAAATCCAATCCCTCTCACTTAAACAGCGGTGCGGACTGCGCTATTTTTAGGACTTGTTATTCCCAGGCCGCGGTTCGCTCTGCTCGGGATCTGCTGAACTTTACTTTCTCTCGTGGGAGTCTCGCTTTAGGATATTGATGAAGGCAGCTGAGATAGATGATGGCAATATCTGATCCTACAAACCCGGCTCCTAGCACCTCATATATCATCACAGCAAGGCAGGCCTAGCATATAAAGGGGCACTGCGCCTTTAAAAGGAACGCAACGGCAATTTTTATTTATTTGCCTTAGTCACATCTAAAGCAAAATTTATTCTACCTTTTTTTTTTATTCCATTTTCTGTTCATGATTACGGGGGCGGCCATGTTGCCTGAGCTTCTCCTCTGCTCTGTTAACAGCATTTAGTGATCTGCTTTACAGCAGTCACATGGCCATAGGCAACAATAGACTAGAGCCGACTTATTGAGATCTTTGGGAGAGTTTTCTAGGCATGCTCTGTAGGAGTAGATAAGCTGTGACATCATCTATTCCCAGTAGTGATGTAATGATGACTCACTGGTGTTATCTATAGAGGTGTTATCTTCTATTGTAATCCTGCATGTGATGTAAATGAAGCGACTGCTGCAAAGAAAACCCCTACAGAATTGGCAAATATCATTCTATTATTATGCTTAGTGGCCAGAGTGAAAATTACAAATTGCAATTCCGTTTTATAAAATATAGATAGTGACATGGAAAAATAAAAAGAAAATATATTATATATAAATACTTGGTTTAAAAAAACAGGTAATGTTCCCTTTTAAGTCGTATAGGGGTTCTACCATGATACAGATTTACATCTCCTGCTACCTCTAGTGTTTTGGAAGAAGCGTCAGTCTTAACCGTATTTGTATCATTCTATTCAACATATAGAGTATTTATAAAAATAGCAGTAGATCAGTTGCTACTAGTTCAGGGGATCCTGTAGTGGCACTGAAGGAGACAGTCAGCAATTATGTCAATGTCACAATCTAAAAGTATGTGGATGCAGCTGACAGCGTTAAGTGCCACATTACACCTGGGGCACTGGGCAGGGGGGTAGAATCATGTACTGCACATACCATAGACTCATCAATGACCAAAACTGCAGCTGGGATAAACCCAAAACCTATGTGTACAGCAGAATTAACAACCCCAATGTTACCCAGGAGCAGCATTCAACCATATAAATGGGTATATGACCTGCAGTGCACGCAACGAACAATAAACAATACTCACCTGAAGAGCACAATAGCAACTATGCAGATTATCCAGGCGTGGGCCAAAAATGAACTCCTCATAGGCGCCCCCTAAAGTCTGAAATAGGTAGGAGGCAATTAATACAAGTCAATGGTAACAACACACACACAATTCCATGTGATACAATGTAACAAAGTGTGCACAAGATCCCTTTGATGCATCTGATTGGCTGTAAGGGCTCCGATTAAGGATAGAACGCCTCTTAAAATGGCTTTGCATAAAATAGCAGCTGTACCTTTAAGTGGAAAGATGTGTAACAGACGGCCGGAGTTTTATGCAGCCAAGAGATGACAATCAAGGATACAGTTAGATTAAGGGAGGATTCACACACAGCAGATTTTGTCCTATTCATCTGAACAGGGTTTAGGAAAATCCATGTGCTAGACTAGATTCTCCACCCTCTATTACACATCCTGGAAGAGAACCACAAGGGGGAAGTGTGATAAGACGTACTGCAGGTTGTGTGTCAGTCAGGCAGAGCTCCAATTCCAGAATCTGTTCAGGTTTGACCCCCAGCCGGTCACACAGCAAGCTGAGTAGAAGGGGATGATGTCTCTCAGTCTAGAGGGGGATTTAAAGAGACAGACACTACATCAGTGACCAGCAATGTGAGACTGAAGACCAGTGGACATCAGGTCAGCCCAGTCTATGGACACCAACTACGATAAGACCATGTTGGAGCCATCCAGTCCTGTCCACACTTGGGTAATATGAGGAAGCGTCCATATTACCAAAAACACCGCCCACC
Organism: Leptodactylus fallax; assembly: GCA_947044405.1. NCBI lineage: Eukaryota > Metazoa > Chordata > Amphibia > Anura > Leptodactylidae > Leptodactylus > Leptodactylus fallax. Next base: position 97,071 of record CAMRHE010000984.1, on the reverse strand, counting down.
ATCTTCTATCTATGGAGAGCTAAGGATACCGATAGCCTCACCTGGTTTTGGCCTCCACCAGAGGAGTGACAGGATGACCCCGAATCCATGGACTCCTTCTCCAGACCTTCTTGTATAGAAGAAGCAAGAATTGGAAGGCTGTAACGAGAAGAGAGACGTGAGAAGGAAGACTCCGGAAGCGGCAGGACAGCGGGGATTGCACATTATTCACACACTCACAGGTGCTGCTCTGTGTTGGGGCCGAAGCTCTCGTTGATGTTCCTCTGCAGGTGGATGGCCAGATGGGGGATGCGCAGGATCGGGCGCTCCACGTAGACCAGGCGGTGCTGCAGGCGGTGACCCTCCTGAGGGGGGAGGGGGCGATAATGGAAGAATCAGTTCTAGTCTTCACTAGAAGTTTTATTAACCACATCAGTCCAGTGCTGGACTGGCCCACCAGAGTACCAGAGGATCCCTCAAGGGGCGCTAACACAATAAGACACCCAAATTTATGTTGCAGCAGCTGCCGCCATCTTGTGGACTGAACCAATATTCAGGAGAATGTTGACTACCAAGGAGGGTTATGGATATTTTGGACCTTTTACCAATAATGAATGTGAAAAACAATATTTTTGGTGTAGACCTTCATTACCTTTATTGTGGCATTCACCTATTTTTTTGTATTGTGAAATGGAAACCATCAGCATGTAGGCTCAGTTTTTTGGATGGATCTTACTGACTTTATTTTTATTGTGACTAGATTTATGAGTGCACAAAGTATAAAAATAAGCGAAAGTACCATACAGCAATATATGGGATCCCTATAGCTCCATAACTTGGCACCATAGGGACTGTGCGGCTGTGCAGGTTCCACGCCCAAAAATAACGGACACTTGTACTGGATTAGATATCCATGTGTGAATAAGGTGGCAGGTGGGTGGTATTCAAATGTTAATATATCAATCAGACCCATCATAAAAAAACATTACACACACACACAAGAATTATATAGACCTGTCAATAGCAGCTTGATGACGGTTTCCAGTAGCAACTATTTGCAACAAAAGCAATAAGGAAGGTGCTAGGTGGTATTATAATGTTAATACATCAATCAGACCATAGGAAAAAAAAATATACACATACTTACACTGAATAGAAACAGACAAGAATAATTTATTCATCAACAGCAACTGGCTGATGGTTTCCATTAGCAAATTTGTGCAAAAAAACCCAAAAAAGTGGTATAAAGATGTTGCTAAATCAATTAGATTCATATACTGAATATAAACAGAGTAGAATAATAGATTCGTCAATAGCAGCTTGTTGATTGTTTTCAATAGCAATTTTTTTGTATGCAAAAACACAAAAAAAGGAGACGGCAGGTTCTATTAATGTTAATACATCAATCAGACCCATTGCAAAAAAACATTATACACATACTTATACTGAAGGTAAATACACAAGAATTATAGATCTGTATTGCTGATGGTTTCCAGTAGCAAATTTTTCAAAACAAAAACAAAAAATTATTTTACATCACAATGTTCACCACTGGGGGAGCTCCAGGTTATAAAATCCTGATCAAGTGGTTTACCAAGGAAATGACGATACCTAAGGAGCTCCGCACAGATACGGCGACTGTATTATGACGACTTATTAATTATATTTCATGTATCAGAAGTTTCCTCACCTTCACGATCACTCGACCAGCTACAGTCAGATCTCGGTCAAACCAGGTGCTCCAGATCCCTCCACCATAGCACTCGACTCCGACCTGCAGGTAGCCGGCCTGACCGCGACAAGACCTGCGCTTCACCTGCGAGGACAAGACGCATGACTTAGAGAAAACTAGAGGGAAATGTCATCATTCTGATATAATTTAGGGTCAGCGTCTTACCCTGAGACACGGGCTGTCCGTATGGGCGCCAACGATTGTAAACCCGTTTCCTTGCTGGTAATGGCCGCCCACTGCAAACGCCACCAAGGTCGAGTAATTGCGGGTCACAAAGTACTACAAAGAGAATGGACTGTGAATAAGTCACCCTTAGATACTCTGCAAATACCGAGGGTCAGGCGGAGACTCTCACCTTATGGTTGGGTTTGAGGTCCCAGTGATCGGCCTCCTTCAGCTCCTGGAATCCAGCTTGTAAGAGGCGGCTCTTGCACTCCTCCACCACTAGGGGGACAAAGAAGAAGTCTTAAAGGGGATGTTCAGAGTTCTTCCATAACCTTCTCATCTGGTATTGCAGCTCAGCTTTAGTGATGTGAATAGAGGCGAGCTGCAATAGCATGCACAGCCTGCGGACAGGAGTGGCGCTGTTTCATGTTATGCTGCCTGAGACATCCTATTACAGAGGCAGCACAAGTCAGCGGACCTCAAGTGCAGACGTACAGGTCTGGGTGCGCTGCTTTGTCATGAGCTATTACTCCTGGTAGATGGGGCCATTGATTTTTAGATACCAGCTCCACAGCACCACCTGGTGGCAGTATGAAGAAGACTCTTTTGGGCCAGGTTTATATAGTGCACTTTTTTCAAAAACAGGAGTGGGTCCTAAGATCCCTTCTACCAGCAGAAAAAGAAGAAGCTGCAAAGTGTGAGCTGAGCCGTCAACTTGCTCCAAGTTTCTATTAGATTTTATGTCTTAAAGGGGAACTCCAATGATGAGTTTCTCTTTAAGTATTAGGACATCTGATATTATAAGCTGTGCAGTTTGGCACTTGTAAAGTTAGTCAGTAGATGTAATACTGCTAGGAATGGCCATCACTTCAATAATAGGTGGGGGTCCGACTCACTGAATGGTTGCATTAGGTGTTTTTGGTTATAATACTGTCTGATGTTCCCCATTCCCCTTCTGAAGGGCTCGAACTTCACCCAGTGATGCAACACAAGTGATAGAGGAGCTGAGGACAGCGCTTTCTTCTTATCGTTCACTTCTCCAAGTAACATGGGGCAAAGGGCAGGTTCGGGGATTCTGATGTCGCTGGTCTGGTTATTACTGCTCATAATCTCCTTGCACAATATTCAGCTTTTTATGCTACTCCAGCAAAACAAGTCCTCGCCCTATCCCACAGCGATCCACTAGTGGAGAGATCCAGGGCTGACACCATACTGCAGCGGTATATATAATGCCCTTACTCTAGCACAAGCGATGGCGGCATGTATCACTGCACGGTACCAGCACTTATATAGCAATGTATGCAAGCAAGCCAATGTCCACAAAAATCTAAAAATCACTTTGCGTCACTTGCAGACCATGCTCTGTATTGATATGCAATAGTCCAAAGAGACTCAGTGCTGATAAATAGTCCCTGCTATTGCACTACCACCAGGGGGAGCTCACTGCATACAGATACAGTTCCAATCCAATACCAGCTGTATGAATCCATAGCGCCCCCTAATGTTAATAGCAGGCAGCTAGAATAATATCATTTACCCACTAAGAAAAGCCAAGTTCCATATACAGATAAATTACGACATTCACATCTAAAAAACAGAATTGTGGACATTAAAGAGGTTTTTTGTGACTTTTTAAGTGACCTATCCTTAAGACAAGTCATCAATTGAAGATCTGTGGGGGCCCAACACCTAGGACCTCCATGGATCAGCTGTCTGAAGCAGCAGCAGCGCTCCCTGAGCAACACTTCCATGTCACAAGCCATGTGATGTCATGCTCATCAGTCACATGGCCTGACCGCATTTCAGTCCCATTCAAGTGAATAGGGTGAGCTGTGATACCGCGCACAGCCACTATGCAATGTACGGCGCTGTGCTTGGTAAGTAGTGAAAAGGCTGCAGAACTCATGGGAATGCTGCAGCCTCTACAGACAGCTGATCGCCCGGAGGCCTGGGAGTCAGACCGCTGCCAATACTGACCAAAGAATAGGTCATCATTTATTTATCCTGCTAAATCCCTTTAACTAGCTATTCAGCTACTAGACCCTATGGTTTCTGCATATGCCGCTTCTGAAAGCTTCTGGGATTCTACTGGATTGCTCTTTATTCTATACAATGCCATAGGTCCGGGGTCAACAAACTTTGGCACTCCAGCTCTTGTGAAACTGTAAAACTACAACTCCCAGCATATCCCTTTTACCTCTATGGGAGCTCCAAGAGCAGCAGAGAAAGTATGCATGCTGGGAGTTGTGGTTTCACAACCGCCGTAGCGCTGAAGGTTCCTGATCCCTGCCATAGGTTCTCTTACCATGATATGGTGAAACTCCGCGATTCAGAAACTTCAGAAACTCCTTGGCTGCCGCCTGAGCCGCTTCCCGTGTTCCCTTCATGGCCGCAACCTGTTATTAGAATTAAAGGAATAATAAATCCTGACGTACGTGTGTGAACCAAACCTGAAATGCTTCCTGTAGGGCTATAGCATTGATCTGACAGCTGGTACACATAATCCCTCAGCAGGGTAAGGACTGCTAAAATATAGGTCAGAACTAAAAGAGATGCACAGTGATGTGTGTAGACAACCGAAAGCAAGACTTAAAAAGCATGGCCGCTTCATCCAGCTCCCCTCTTGTCAATGGGCTGTGAATAGGACTGAACTGCCTATGGATAAGAGTGGTGCTGTTTCTGTAAGGAAGTATCCAGGAATGATTCATTAAGACTGGCATACTATATGCTGGTCTTGATGATGTCTGCAATGGCAGACATTGTCATGAATCAGGGGCATTTTCTGCCAGTCCGTGCGCCTCGATAGAAAGCTCCTCCAGCTCCTAGCAAGCAAAGTGCCATAAAAGCCATTGAATGGGCCCAATGAATGGGACACACACACCTTGCCCCTGCCCACTTTTTTCAATGTGGCAGAATAACACAAGTAGTGACTATTACAGTTGCAAATGGCGTTATCAGTCACAGACTGCAGGTTTGCAAGTTTTCTTTCACCAAATACTGGTGGAGATTCTTAGTGAATCTTCCCCTTCATGTTTTTGTAATGTTATGCAAACGCTTAGAGGTGCTATCTCTTCATGAAAACCCTTACCTCCTCCTTCACCCCTTTTTTTCCCTAAAAAACAGGACACAGTCATTTGCAAAAATCATATGAAGCTGTAGAACTACAACTCCCAGCATTTTCTTACAGCAGTGTAGTAGAGATCACTTTGAGCACAGTCACTATAGAAAAGACAAAGTGTAAACTTTAAACAACAATGTAACTAAACCACATGACTCTGATACAGTGTAACTGGATACAATGTAACTAAGCCAGGTGACTCTGATACAGTGTAACTAAGCCACCTGACTCTGATACAGTGTAACTAATCCACATGATTCTGATACAGTGTAACTTCACTGGATACAATGTTGCAGTGCAGTTTGTATACACAGCTGTGATTCCTGCACAGTTCGATGTGTATACAGCACTAACCTGCATAGTGCGTGGAGTGTGTACTGTCCCTGGGCTGCAGCTGATCTGGGTGTACATACAGTCACTTCCTATAGTCTTACACACGAGGAGCTGCTGCACATTGCACATCTAATTATTAGGGACCTCTATGGGATGGGAGGTTACACTGCAGTCTAGGCACCAGAAACTGAAAGGAAAATTCTTTTCACAGCTCTCACTGCCTCACTGCATGTGGCTCACAGACTGGAGAAGGTGTCAGGGTGCAACACTGTAACAGCACTGCAGCTCATGCTCACTACAGAGAACTTATGTGAAAAAGTAGAGGTTGGTGTGTTGGGGGACTCTGAACTGTCTTGGTATTAGAGGGCACTGCGGAGGGGGAGAATAAGTCCTAGTAACTATAGGAGGGCTATTACATGTGTGTTCGTGGCAACTTGAAGCAATGGTAAGTCCAGGTTCATCCCGCCTATTCGCATGACTGTGCTATGACCGCGACTTCTAGATGCAAAAATTCGATCATTGCTCAATTTATTTAAGACTAGAAGGTGTCTCAGGCAATGATGAGAGTCATGGCCAAAATTGGCGTGTAGCCCTAGCGTTAGTGACATTGTTTTAAAGAAATGTGTGGAAGCCAATATGGCTCCTATAACAACTCACAGTGGGGGTGTCACACTGCTTTCCCAGAATCCTGAATAGCACCTGTAGAACACTGTAATATTGGGCAGATGTGCTGATCTGGAGTCTAGGAAAGCTGAGTGACTGCCCGAGTGGAGATTATCTTGTCCTCTCACTTTCTCAGAAATAACTAATGTAGAGGACGACTCAAGATTTTACATTATTGGAGAAATCTTCTTTAGGCTGAGGCCCCACGTGGCGGAAACGCAGCTTTTTTTGTTGCAGATTTTGTTGCAGTTTTTTTGAGCAAAAATCAAGAATATCTACAAAAGGAATGTGAGATATCTAGGAAGCTTCTTCTACTTCTCCCGTCTGTGCAATCTACTCCTGGCTTTGGCTCAAAAACTGCAGCAAAATCTGCAAGAAAAGAAGCTGTGTTTCTGCAACGTGGGGGCCTCAGCCTTAATCAGTTTGATAAACTGAATCTAAATAGCTCTAAAATTTGGTTTAGATTAATTTCATATTACAGGACCATGCAAAAGTTTTAGGCAGGCGTGAAGAATGCTGTAAAAGTAAGAAAAATTTCAAAAATAGAAGTGTTAGTTTATTTTTGTCAAATAAGAAAATGAAGTGAACGAGCAAAGGAGAAATCGAAATCCAATCAATATCTGGATATTTGCAATTTTCCATGTCTGCCTAAAACTTTTGCACAGTACTTTAAGCAGCCAGAGCTTTATTTTTCTGACACAGAGCTCCATGTTCTCTACATAGAGTAAAATGCTAATATTATATCTACCTGCAGCCACCACTAGGGGGAGTTCACTGCATGTGGATTTCTTTTTACAGATTTTTACATGAAACCTAACAGTAAGGTTCCCCTAGTGGTGGCCACTTCTACACTCTCTCCTGCACTGATTAATAACATTGACTATGTTGCCCATAGAAGTCTATGGAGAGAATAGTCGAAGAAGGGATCAGCTGCAGAGGCAGAGACACACACAGGAATGCTAGGTCTTTAAGTATTTTTGACCTCCCTCCAGAGCAGGATTAATATCTGCACTGCTCAGTACTGCTATATATTGTCCTCCATGTTGCTACTGCTTCTCTGTGTGTGTGATAGAGATAGGGGAGCAGGATCTCCTCTTCTCTCTGTATGTGTAATAGATGTAGGGGAGCAGGATCTCCTCTTCTCTGTGTGATGGAGATAGAAGAGCAGGATCTCATCCTCTGTATTTGATAGTAATAGGGGAGTAGGATTTCCTCTTCTCTGGGTGAGTGTAATGGAAATTGGTGGAGCAGGATCTCCTCTTCTGTGTGTGTGATACAGGGGAGCAGGATCCCCTCTTCTCTTCCCTGTGTGTGTGATATAGGGGAGTAGGATCTCCTCTTCTCTGTGTGTGCAGGCTATGGCAATAGGGGAGCAGGATCTCTTCTCTGTAGTGCAGTATAAGGGAGACCTCCTAGCAGCTAGTCACTTCCCAGTCTAACAATTAGAGATGGAGTCAATAGAGGGTAACATGGGTCACAAATGCCAAATGCAAGTCATATAATAGTAAGATATAGTGTTACTCCTCATGTATACGCCTATCCTGTTCTAATACTTCTAACAGCTGAAGGTTTGCTCCTGTTGTATCCAGTCTAGACGATTCTTTGTGATCTAAGACTTTGGACTGATACATTGTAGTAACAAGAGGGAGATGTATGGGAATGGTAACAAACTCTCATCTGTGAGTAACATTAGATCTGTACAGGATGCAAGAACATTTTTGACATAAACCAGAGACTTAGAAAATGGTGAATTTTACCCATTTTGTATTAGAATTTTGCATTCATTGATGCAATTATCGAGAACCCTTGATATTGGAATAATTTTGTCAGAACTGGTTTATAAATTTTTGTAAAACCTTCTGAATATCACAACACACATAGATCATTATTAATACATAGGCATAAAGCTGGACATAAATAATACAGCTCCATCATGTAAGGCTTCTTATGGGAATTTGGCAGAGTCTTTGCATTTTGCGCCCTCCTACCCCTCCGCCCGCCACCCTCCATTTGCCCTCCACTCCATCTACTTTAGAAAAAGACATCCGCTCTGGATTCTTCATCCTTACCTTGGCTGACCTGTCTCCCAGTGTCGCTCCCCCTCCCCCCTCGGGCCCCCAGTTCCCATTTTGCGGCTACAGTGCTCTCCCCAGCCAATAGCCATCACGTATACATATTTTATTATCCCTTATCCCCCAGCCCTGTGTACATCCACCACTTACATAACACCTCACTCCCGCCATAGTAATTCCTTATTCTGCTTAGTGCTGACCTACATATTCCAGAGAGTGACGTGCGGCACGGTCACAGCCTTAGCCTGGCCGGCTGAAATGCCACCCACGCCTCCATGTTCTGTGCCTCAAATAGCATCCATGATGGGCATCGCGGTTATACAACCTGGCACCATCCAAGACCCCCAAACAAGTCTGCACCCACCGAAACCTTTCCGCTTCCTCCTTAACACTAAATTTCCTATCTAATTTCTACCGCAACAAAATTACAATCGGTACCGACCACTGAGAATAAAATCTGCCCCAATCGCGGATAATTTTTGGTTGATTTCAATGAAGTAATTTGAGGCAACAGCCCGGTAGCTCTGACTGCTGGGTCGGATGAAGTCCCAAGTGACCCAGAAAAATTGGGGGTCAACATTTCTGACATTATACGGGGTCTTTGCATGTCAAACTTGACATAACTTCCAATTGCGATGTATAGATGTAGCAGAGCCGACCGTGTCGTTTTATGATTGAGTTAGTGGTGCATCTAATAATCTAGGGTTTTCTTGCGGTAATCCGCACATGACACATAGGGTTATCCTCATGAGTTGTGTCCAATGAATTCGGCTCTGCTACATCTGTCTCCATAATTTTTTTTTATATTGGATTATTATAGAGGATAACTGTACAGAGTTATTGGGAAGGGTGACAAGAAGAGAGCAGAGGTACCCGTACCTGGATGTCAGAATAGTCGCCACCTTCCCAGCATCTCTTGCCCAGGCGAAGCAGTTTCAGGTTGCTACCAGCTGCCATCTCCACTCAGTGCTTACCCTCTCACCGTCTATGCAGAATGTGTGCCGGGGTATGTGCGTGTCACTGTGTGTGTGTGCATGCATGCGTGTGTAAATGTGTGCTCCACATAGAGGCGGGGGCTGTACATGAGAGAAAGGGGGGGCTACAAGGATTAGTGAGGTGCGGCCAGTGATAAAGGAGAACACGCTGAGGCAAGCAGTACTGGGCAAACTTTTAACCTAATCATATGTAGAAAGGCGACCAATGCAAATATCTATAGGGGAAGCTAAATCCGCTAGTCACAGCTCAGCAGACTCCTGAATAGGCTCATCCAATACCGCTAATATGGAGGCCATCATACATGTAACATGTCAAAGTCGTCATTCACATGTGACTGTATGACAGATCCCCATCTAATGCACTATACTGGGATGACTGGAAAGCTGCACCAGTTCCAGGGGGGCTTCCAATGGGGTACTGGCAAATTTATGGACTTTGCTAACTTTGTTTTTGCAATGACTTTTTAATTGTTTTTTGTTGCCTTCTGTGATGATATACAGGAGCATCTCAATAAATTAGAATATCTTTGAAAAGTTTATTTATTTCAGTAATTAAATGAAAAAAGTGACCTCCTATATTTTCTAGATTCTATTTCAAGTGTTTTATTTCTGTAAATGTTGATTATGGATTACAGGGAATGAAAACCCAAATCTAAGAAAATTAGAATATTGTAAGTTCAGTTCAGTCTTGTAAATTCACCTGCCAAGGTTTCCTAAGCCTTTAAATGGTCCCTCAGTCTGGTTCAGTAGGACACACAATCATGGAAGACGCCGATTATGGATTGTATTACTGAATTACTGAAATGAATGAACGTTTCAAAGATATTCAAATTTATTGAGATGCGCCTGTATCTCGCTGCAGCAGTTTAACCAATTGCAGAAGTTCAGGTTAACTCTACTGCATCTGTATATATATTACATCACATGTAACTAGAGTGGTTTAGGGTTAGATATTACATTACTGTCATACTCCTGGTGGTAATATGCTCTCTTGAGTCCCCACACAGCATAATACCCCTTAGTGGCCCCACACAGAATTATATGCTCCCCAGAGCCCCACACAGTATAAAAGATGCCCCAAAGTGGCCCCACACAGTATAATATGTTCCCCATAGTGGCCTCACATAGTATAATATGCTCCCCAGAGCCTGCCCCACCACAGTATAATGCTCCACAGTGGCCTTCACACATTATAATATGCTCCACACAGTGACCCCCCAGTATAATGCTCCACAGTGGCCCCCACAATATAATATACTCTCCACAGTGCCCCCCAGTGTAATGCTCCACAAAGGCTCCACACAATATAATATGCTCCTCACAGTGCCCCGCCAGTATAATGCTCCACAGTGGCTCCACACAGTATAATATGCTCTCCACAGTGGCCCCACACAGTATAATATGCTCCCTACAGTGGCCTTACATAATATAAGATGCACCCCAGGGCCTGCCCCCCCCACCACAGTGTAATGCTCCACAGTGGCCTTCACACATTATAATATGCTCCACACAGTGACCCCCCAGTATAATGCTCCACAGTGGCCCCCACAATATAATATGCTCTCCACAGTGCCCCCCAGTGTAATGCTCCACAGTGGCCCCACACAATATAATATGCTCCTCACAGTGCCCTGCCAGTATAATGTTCCACAGTGGCTCCACACAGTATAATATGCTCCACAGTGGCCCCACATAGTATAATATGCTCCCCCCAGTGGCCTCACGTAGTATAATATGCTCCCCAGGGCCCGCCCACACACCACTGTATAATGCTCCACAGTGGTCTTCACAAATTATAATATGCTCCCTACAGTGACCCCCCCAGCATAATGCTCCACAGAGGCCCCATACAATATAATATGCTCCTCACAGTGCCCCACCAGTATAATGCTCCACAGTGACCCCCACAATATAATGTGCTCCCCACAGTGCCCCACCAGTATAATGCTCCACAGTGACCCCCACAATATAATGTACTCCCCACAGTGCCCCTCCCAGTATAATGCTCCACAGTGGCCCCTACACAATATAATATTCTCCCCACAGTGGCCTCACATAGTATAATATGCTCCCCAGAGCCTGCCCCACCACAGTTTAATGCTCCACAGTGGCCCCAATATAATATAATATGCTCCTCACAGTCCCTCTCCCAGTATAATGCTCCACAGTGGCCCCACAGAGTATAATATGCTCCCAAGAAGCCCCACACAATATAATATGCTCCACAGTGGCCCCTCATAGTATAATAGGCTACCCACACTGTCCCCCCCCCCCCGTATAAGGCTAGGTTCACATGTAGGAATCTATCATGGATTTGGGAGTAGATTTGGCCCCTGAATCTGTGGCAGAGTCCGTCCCAAATCTGCCTCACATTGTTTTCAATGGGTGGCAGAGATAACAGCAGGATGTGGAAAAAATCAGCCTCCTGCTCGATCTTGCTGTGGATTCCGCGGATCGGGAGTCCCTGATAATTAGGCTTATTCATCTGGGCCTAATCAGCAGAGGAAAGCTGTAATGGAATGCCGATGCCCTGCTAGACCGTGGTTGAATATGGCGGTGAAAAATGAAAAGGAAATTCTCTTCATTTTCCGCGATGTAAACCTAGCCTAAGGCTCCACACAATATAATATGCTACCCAAAAGCCCCCCCAGTATAATATGCTCCCCAAAGTTGCCCCACACAGTATAATATGCTCCTCAGAGGGCCCCCCTAGTATAACACTCCACAGTGGCACCACACCACATAAAGAACAGTTATACTCACCTTGCCTCACATCTCCTGGGCATCCTCACGTTGCTCCGCTGTCTTGGCAACTTCTTCTTTAGATCTGCAGCTGACGTCACGTGTTCCTTACATCACCGCTGAGGCCTGTGATTGGGCCTCAGTGGTCACATGGGGATTCACTGGTACCCCAGTGGGCCAGTCTGAGCCTGTCCTGGACCCCCAAAGCAAGGTCTGTAATGGGGCCACCACTTACCATATCCATGTGCTTTCTATAATACTAGTGTTTTCTTACATTGTGCTGTACTGAGCCTTGGACCAACAAGCTCCAGCTCACTACATGAATAATGAACACAGTGACAGGGATAATACACACAGTGATGTCACAGTACAGGGATAATACACACAGTGATGTCACAGTACAGGATAATACACACAGTGATGTCACAGTACAGGGATAATACACACAGTGATGTCACACTGATTGGACTTGATTAGGAAAGGCGCCCACCTGTCTATATAAGACCTCACAGCTCACAGGGCATGTCAGAGCAAATGAGAATCAGAAGGTCAAAAGAACTGCCCAAGGAGCTCAGAGACAGAATTGTGGCAAGGCACAGATCTGGCCAAGGTTACAAAAGAATTTCTGCAGCACTCAAGGTTCCTAAGAGCACAGCGGCCTCCATAATCCTTAAATGGAAGACGTTTGGGACGACCAGAACTCTTCCTAGACCTGGCCGTCCAGCCAAACTGAGCAATGGTGGGAGAAGAGCCTTGGTGAGAGAGGTAAAGAAGAACCCAAAGATCACTGTGGCCGAGCTCCAGAGATGCAGTAGGGACATGGGAGAAAGTTCCACAAAGTCACTATCACTGCAGCCCTCCACCACTCGGGGCTTTATGGCAGAGCGGCCCGAAGGAAGCCTCTCCTCAGTGCAAGACATAGGAAAGCCAAAAAACACATGAAGGACTCCCAGACTATGAGAAATAAGATTCTCTGCTCTGATGAGACGAAGATTGAACTTTTTGGCGTTAATTCTAAGCGGTATGTGTGGAGAAAACCAGGCCCTGCTCATCACCTGCCCAATACAATCCCAGCAGTGAGACATGGCGGTGGCAGCATCATGCTATGGGGGACAGGACGACTGGCTGCAACTGAAGGAAAGATAAATGCGGCCAAGTACAGAGATATCCTGGAAGAAAACCTCTTCCAGAGTGCTCGGGACCTCAGACTGGGCCGAAGGTTCACCTTCCAACAAGACAATGACCCTAAGCACACAATAAAATAACAAAGGAGCGGCTTCAGAACAACTCTGTGACCATTCCTGACTGGCCCAGCCAGAGCCCGGACCTCAACCCAACTGAGCATCTCTGGAGAGACCTGAAAATGGCTCCACCAACGTTCACCATCCAACCTGACGGAACTGGAGAGGATCTGCAAGGAAGAATGGCCGAGGATCCCCAAATCCAGATGTGAGAAACTTGTTGCATCATTCCCAAGAAGACTCCTGGCTGTACTAGCTCAAAAGGAAGCGGCTTCTACTCAATACTGAGCAAAGGCTCTGAATACTTATGGCCATGGGAGATTTCAGTTTTTCTTTAATAAATTTGAAAAATATCTACATTTCTGTTTTTTTCTGCCAAGATGGGGAGCTGAGTGTACATTAATGAGAAATAAAATGAACTTTTTTGTTTTTAGCAAATGGCTGCAATGAAACAAAGAGTGAAACATTTAAAGGGGTCTGAAAACTTTCCGTACCCACTGTAGATAGATAGATCAGAAGTGTAAGTTGAAGCTCCTGGGCCCAAATGCAGAATCTGTAATGGGGCGCCTACATACCTTGTGTCATTTAGAATAGCGATATATGTTATATAGCAGAGGAATGTTTTGGGTCCTCCCGGGGTCCAGTAGTAACTGCTACCTCTGCACCACCTATAGCTAAGCTCCTGTATGAAATAAATAGAACATGAGATAAATAGAAGGACATTTCCATCAATTTTCAAGATGCTCGTGGACTGGAGTGTTGGTGCTGTTACATTTTTTCTGCTTTGTAGATAGATATAAAGAAAAAAATCACACTAGTGCCGGGTTGGGTCTGTCTGCCTATAATGGGGTCCACTAGGTGTCTGCCAATTCAAAACTGTGAACCCAGTCTAAGAGCTAGATAGACAGATAAACACTGTGGATAGATTTAAGATACATAAAATAGATTAAAATAAGTTAGCTAGAGATGAGATAAAAATAAGATAGATATTAGATAGATAGATAGATAGATAGATATGGGATAGATATGAGATAGATAGATATGGGATAGATAGATAGATATGAGATGGATAGATAGATAGATAGATATGGGATAGATAGATATGAGATAGATATGAGATAGATTGATAGATAGATAGATAGATAGATAGATAGATAGATATGAGATAGATAGATAGATAGATATGAGATAGATAGATAGATAGATATGAGATGGATAGATAGATAGATATGGGATAGATAGATAGCTAGATAGATAGATAGATAGATAGATATGGGATAGATAGATATGAGATAGATAGATAGATAGATAGATGATAGATAGATAGATAGATAGATAGATATGAGAGAGATAGATAGATAGATATGAGATAGATATGAGATAGATAGATATGAGATAGATAGATAGATATGTAGATAGATATGAGATAGATATGAGATAGATAGATAGATAGATATGAGATAGATAGATAGATAGATATGAGATAGATATGAGATAGATAGATAGATAGATATGAGATAGATAGATAGATAGATAGATAGATATGAGATAGATAGATGAGATAGATAGATAGATAGCTAGATAGATAGATAGATATGAGATAGATAGATATGAGATAGATAGATAGATAGATAGATAGATAGATAGATATGAGATAGATAGATAGATAGATAGATATGAGATAGATAGATAGATAGATAGATAGATATGAGATAGATATGAGATAGATAGATAGATAGCTAGATAGATAGATAGATATGAGATAGATAGATATGAGATAGATAGATAGATAGATAGATATGAGATAGATAGATAGATAGATAGATAGATAGATAGATAGATATGAGATAGATAGATAGATAGATATGAGATAGATAGATAGCTGCACATTCATTCTATATTCACCAAACATATTCATGCGGAAAATAACAAATGTAAAATATGACATAGGATCCAAAAATAGCCCATATAATCCTTAGGCTAAAATACCCTGTTGTCAGATCACAGAACGGATCCCAGTGTAGAAGTGACGCGCTGCTGTATATAAATGCAGGCTCTATATGTACACTGGCGGTATATGAATGAGGCTGTATACGAATGCTGGCGGTATATGAATGTTGGCGGTATATGAATGTTGGTGGTATATGAATGTTGGCGGTATATGAATGTTGGCGGTATATGAATGTTGGCGGTATATGAATGTTGGCGGTATATGAATGTTGGCGGTATATGAATGAGGCGGTATATGAATGAGGCAGTATATGAATGAGGTGGTATATGAATGCTGGCGGTATATGAATGAGGCAGTATATGAATGATGGAGGTATATGAATGTTGGTGGTATATGAATGAGGCTGTATATGAATGCTGGCGGTATATGAATGAGGCTGTATATGAATGTTGGTGGTATATGAATGAGGCGGTATATGAATGAGGCGGTATATGAATGAGGCGGTATATGAATGAGGCGGTATATGAATGAGGCGGTATATGAATGAGGCGGTATATGAATGAGGCGGTATATGAATGAGGCGGTATATGAATGAGGCGGTATATGAATGAGGCAGTATATGAATGTTGGCGGTATATGACTGAGGCGGTATATGAATGAGGCGGTATATGAATGAGGCAGTATATGAATGCTGGCGGTATATGAATGAGGCAGTATATGAATGTTGGCGGTATATGAATGAGGCGGTATATGAATGAGGCGGTATATGAATGTTGGCGGTATATGAATGAGGCAGTATATGAATGAGGCGGTATATGAATGAGGCGGTATATGAATGAGGCAGTATATGAATGAGGCGGTATATGAATGAGGCAGTATATGAATGTTGGCGGTATATGAATGAGGCAGTATATGAATGTTGGTGGTATATGAATGAGGCAGTATATGAATGTTGGCGGTATATGAATGAGGCAGTATATGAATGAGGCGGTATATGAATGAGGCGGTATATGAATGAGGCAGTATATGAATGAGGCGGTATATGAATGAGGCAGTATATGAATGTTGGCAGTATATGAATGAGGCTGTATATGAATGCTGGCGGTATATGAATGAGGCGGTATATGAATGTTGGCGGTATATGAATGAGGCGGTATATGAATGAGGCGGTATATGAATGCTGGCGGTATATGAATGAGGCGGTATATGAATGAGGCAGTATATGAATGAGGCGGTATATGAATGAGGCAGTATATGAATGTTGGCAGTATATGAATGAGGCTGTATATGAATGCTGGCGGTATATGAATGAGGCGGTATATGAATGTTGGCGGTATATGAATGAGGCGGTATATGAATGAGGCGGTATATGAATGCTGGCGGTATATGAATGAGGCGGTATATGAATGTTGGCGGTATATGAATGAGGCGGTATATGAATGAGGCGGTATATGAATGAGGCAGTATGATGAATGTTATGGGCGGTATATGAATGAGGCGGTATATGAATGAGGCGGTATATGAATGCTGGCGGTATATGAATGAGGGTGGGCGGTATATGAATGAGGCGGTATATGAATGAGGCAGTATATGAATGTTGGCGGTATATGAATGAGGCTGTATAGTATCTGACTGTACTGCTGTATGAAGTATCCGGATATAATCCTACTTATAATGTGCACAGTATGTAACATTTATATCACACACCATTATTGCCCACAGCTAGAGAGGAGCAAACCAGTATAGAATAAACCAGATTCCTTCCACCACCTTAGCACACACCACATTTGCAGACATGAACCCCTTCACTACCTTAGACCACTAGACTGGGGTCATCATTAACTCCTTAATTGCCCCTTCACTCTGCCAACATTTTGGCCTAGAAATTGTAAGAGCTTAGAAATAATTGTCTTTATCTGGATTAACATGCAATGAGGAAATGGACATTGGCCTGATCTTCAGCTTTCATACGTGTTCTGCACCTCTGCTTGGGTCATACATGTAGATGTATGTGTTGTATGTTCTGCATACATGTAGCCTGTGAGCTCACAACATGAAAGGTTGTGGACTTGTGAGACGTGTGAAGCAGCTGCTCCGGGCCAGCAGCACATTGCTGAGCTTTCACAAAAACTTAAGTCTGCTTGGCTGCAGATGGGCTGAGAATCCTCCCGTTGTGCCCGGGGCGCCCGCCTCTTCTGCCATCCCAGGTGCAATGCGATGTGATTATTGAACTTACGCCTTGTTAGCTGCCTGGAACGGAGAACGCAGATCCTCCCTGATCGGCCAGTACTCAACACACCCTAATCCCCACACATTCCTCTGATTCTCAGCCCTTTCCCACAATGACACCCGGCCCACGTCTACCTGATGCCCAACATTCACAATATCTACACACGTGGACAAAATTGTTGGTTCCCTCCCTCGTTTAATGAAAGAAAACCCCACAATGGTCACAGAAATAACTTGAATCTGACAAAAGTAATAATATATAAAAATTCTATGAAAATGAACAAATGAAAGTCAGACATTGCTTTCCAACCAGGCTTCAACAATGAAACAGGCCTGGACAGAAATGAGGGTTCCCTTAATATTTAGTTGCACAACCTTTTGAGGCAATCCCTGCAATCAAACGATTCCTGTAACTGGCAATGAGACTTCTGCACCTCTCAGCAGGGATTTTGGCCGCTCCTCATGAGCAAACTGCTCCAGTTGTCTCGGGTGTGAAGGGTGCCTTTTCCAGACGGCATGTTTCAGCTCCTTCCAAAGATGCTCAATAGGATTTAGGTCAGGGCTCATAGAAAGCCACTTCGGAATAGTCCAATGTTTTCCTCTTAGCCATTCTTGGGTGTGTTTAGCTGTGTGTTTTGTGTCATTATCCTGTTGCAAGACCCATGACCTGCGACTGAGACCAAGCTTTCTGACACTGGGCAGCACATTTCTCTCTAGAATCCCTTGATAGTCTGGAGATTTCATTGTACCCTGCACAGATTCAAGACACCCTGTGCCAGATGCAGCAAAGCAGCCCCAGAACATAACAGAGCCTCCTCCATGTCTCACAGTAGGGACAGTGTTCTTTTCAAGATAGGCTTCATTTTTCTGTCTGTGAACATAGAGCTGATGTGCCTTGCCAAAAATTTCAATTTTTGTCTCATCTGTCCATAGGACATTCTCCCAGAAGCTTTGTGGCTTGTCAACATGTAGTTTGGCAAATTCCAGTTTTGTCAGATTCAAGTTATTTCTGTGACCATTGTAGGTTTTTGTTTCATTAAACGAGGGATACCAACAATTTTGTCCACGTGTGTATGTAAAATGTCAAATAATGGTAATCTCTAATTCTTGGGGTCGAATTTCTTTTAGGGATCTGAATTAATTTTAGAAGTCTCGCCTGAGGTCTGAATTAACTTTAGGGGTCTGACCTGGGGTATAAAATTATTTTAGGGCTCTGGTTTGGAATAGTTTGTAATGAAGGGTGCCCTGTATGCAGAATGTTGCATCTATCTCAATGACTAGTTGAGTGGGAGAATCTCACCACAAACCATAAAGTCCAATATGCTACCTTGCATACAGTTCATTCTGCATCCCATATAGGGGTTTCAGGGTTATTAAGCAGATAATGTGCTTACTTAGAGAAGTCAGTGTATGGAAAAAAATTATGTAAATCGTAAGCAATTCCATTGTGTAATTCTATCAGCTTGCCCGAGTTATTTCCTCTCTCTTTCTTCTGGCAGGAATTGTATGAGATTGCAAATCATAAGGTAATTCTATGCAGAGAACAATGCTGGATGATTGAGTTCTGGATTAAGGGTATTTTACAGCATTTAAAATTGTGCATTCATGGTTTATATCTGGCACTTTTTATGGTAATTGTTGTTAGGAATTCCATCCTGTGCTGTAATGACTGTTGAACAGTAGATGGCGATGTGGTACACAATGAGCAGGAATACACTGCAAAATCTGTGAGCTCTGGACCTGTGCACAGAACACATTACACAGTGCACAATACTGGCATCAGTAATCCAGCAGGTAACAGCCGATATTCTCTTACCTATCCCCTTTCTATCCACAGCCGCCTCCACTTTGGCCTCCAGAGGGTGCAACACATTATCTCCTGTCAATGAACAACGTACAGACGTCACATCAGCTTTAAGATATAATATGCAGCAACAGGCTGGAGCCAAAGAAGTGGTGGCCAGGGCAGGAGTGGGAATGGCTAAATGTATATCGGCTGTTACCTGCTAGAGTAATCCAATAGATAGGGGCCTAAAGTAATTCTGTGGGGGCCAGTACAGTGGACACTTACTGTATGGAGGTCAATAAAGGGAGCAGTTCAGGCAGAGATGCTACATGTATGAGAAGATAACCCGACCACAATAAGGACATCAAGGCTGGTTATCAGGAGGGGACACTACATGTATGAGAAGATAACCCGACCACAATAAGGACATCATGGCTGGTTATCAGGAGGACACTACATGTATGAGAAGATAACCCGACCACAATAAGGACATCATGGCTGGTTATCAGGAGGGGACACTACATGTATGAGAAGATAACCCGACCACAATAAGGACATCATGGCTGGTTATCAGGAGGACACTACATGTATGAGAAGATAACCCGGACACAATAAGGACATCATGGCTGGTTATCAGGAGGACACTACATGTATGAGAAGATAACCCGACCACAATAAGGACATCATGGCCGGTTATCAGGAGGACACTACATGTATGAGAAGATAACCCGACCACAATAAGGACATCATGGCTGGTTATCAGGAGGACACTACATGTATGAGAAGATAACCTGAGCACAATAAGGACATCATGGCTGGTTATCAGGAGGGCACTACATGTATGAGAAGATAACCCGACCACAATAAGGACATCATGGCTGGTTATCAGGAGGACACTACATGGAGGAGAAGATAACCCGACCACAATAAGGACATCATGGCTGGTTATCAGGAGGACACTACATGTATGAGAAGATAACCTGACCACAATAAGGACATCATGGCTGGTTATCAGGAGGACACTACATGTATGAGAAGATAACCTGACCACAATAAGGACATCATGGCTGGTTATCAGGAGGACACTACATGTATGAGAAGATATCCCGACCACAATAAGGACATCATGGCTGGTTGAGAGGAGGGGACACTACATGTATGAGAAGATAACCCGACCACAATAAGGACATCATGGCTGGTTATCAGGAGGACACTACATGTATGAGAAGATAACCCGACCACAATAAGGACATCATGGCTGGTTATCAGGAGGACACTACATGGAGGAGAAGATAACCTGACCACAATAAGGACATCATGGCTGGTTATCAGGAGGACACTACATGTATGAGAAGATAACCCGACCACAATAAGGACATCATGGCTGGTTATCAGGAGGACACTACATGTATGAGAAGATAACCTGACCACAATAAGGACATCATGGCTGGTTATCAGGAGGACACTACATGTATGAGAAGATACCCCCGACCACAATAAGGACATCATGGCTGGTTATCAGGAGGACACTACATGTATGAGAAGATAACCTGACCACAATAAGGACATCATGGCTGGTTATCAGGAGGACACTACATGTATGAGAAGATAACCCGACCACAATAAGGACATCATGGCTGGTTATCAGGAGGACACTACATGTATGAGAAGATAACCTGACCACAATAAGGACATCATGGCGGGTTATCAGGAGGACACTACATGTATTAGATGGTTAGAGAAAATCTATAACTAATCTATAAAATTTTTACTTATTTTTATTTGCAGAATTTTATTGTCTTATTTTTTAACAATTATTTTTCCTATGTGGTGATAAATACTTTTATATCATACTTGCCAACTTTCCTGGAAGGTCTGGGAGGCTCCCGAAAAATGGATGACCACTTGGACTTTCGGAAGGGCTGACAAATCTCCCGGGCCTGGTGGAAAAAGCAGTCATTTCATAAGTGACTTACACTAGGTTTAGGTGCAACGCTAAAATAGTGGTTACACACAGAGTCTGATGGACCCCATTGACTATAATCGGGTCCATCAGGTGTCTATCGCTTTAAGAATAAAACCAGCAAAGGAAAAATTCCTCCGTGCAGGACTTTTTCCTCTGCCAATTTTCAGGCAGACAATGCAACAAAGTGTCCAGCGGAGATGTTCAACTCTGTCTCACCACTAGCGCCACCTATTTAAGGCTACATGATGACCAAAGATTACCGCGTCGTCCTGCACCAATGTAAGTGAATGGAGTCACATTGTAACCCCGACGGCGCCGCTACTGCAACTGCTAGTTGCAAAAAATGTCAAGCACTGCATGATCTTTTTGCGACTAGTCATAGCCCCGTCAGGGGTCGCAATGACTCTGCTCGCTTACATTATGGAGTTGCTGAATAGCCCTAGCCCAAGTCTTTAAGAGGCCTTGAAACATGGCTAGGGGGCAGTCAATCTGCAGACAGCTGTTTCGGGGTGTTTGCCCATCATCTGTGCAGATTAGGATTTTAGCTTTGCCTTGATGGTTCATCCTGCCTTGTATAGATAAGAAATGTTTCATTAGCTGTGATACATGTTCACAAGGGTTAAAATGATAAAACTCAATAGGTGACATATAGCAGAGCACTACAGGTGGGGTGTTAGCGCCCCTATAAAACAGAAACCTCTAGACTAGGGTCCTGTGTGTATAAGTGTCGGTGCATTTCCTGTCATCCATTCCAATGTGTTGACTGTAACTGTCAGTCGCTGTATTTACCCAGCAAGATGCCCGGGCGGTGAAGTCACATCACACTGTGAAGTAAGACGTGTTATTCTGGGGTTTCCCTTACATATAAAAATAGTCCAGTAAAGATACTTGTCACTTTGAACTTCAAAACCCACATCTCAGCTGAAAAGAGGCGCAGACGTGGCGGCAGCTGATAGGACCCGGCGGCAGGTAGTAGAATGTTCCCGGCGCTCATCCCCCCTGTTTGTTTGTTAGAGGTTGCTGGGTTTTCTATGATGACTTTCTGGGCTGGGAGCCAACCTGGTACACTGAAGAGAGGGGCATCTGGAATAATGTCTGTATATGGAGAGAGGCGACAGAGAATAGAGAGAGGGAAAGAGGTGAGGAAAGAAAGATAAGACCAGAAAGATACCACGTATCACCCCAGCAAGACAGGAACAAAGATACTTCTGTATTCACCTGTTCTGTGTCCAGATTTGTTTCTGTATTTTCTAAATTAAAGACAATTAAAAAAACTATATACAGAAGACCATAGGGGGCAGTATTATAGTAGTTATATTCTTGTACATAGGAGGTAGTATTATAGCAGTTATATTCTTGTACATAGGAGTAGTATTATAGTAGTTATATTCTTGTACATAGGAGGTAGTATTATAGTAGTTATATTCTTGTACATAGGAGTAGTATTATAGTAGTTATATTCTTGTATATAGGAGTAGTATTATAGTAGTTATATTCTTGTACATAGGAGGTAGTATTATAGTAGTTATATTCTTGTATATAGGAGTAGTATTATAGTAGTTATATTCTTGTACATAGGAGGTAGTATTATAGTAGTTATATTCTTGTACATAGGAGTAGTATTATAGTAGTTATATTCTTGTACATAGGAGCAGTATTATAGTAGTTATATTCTTGTACATAGGAGCAGTATTATAGTACTTATATTCTTGTACATAGGGGCAGTATTATAGTAGTTATATTCTTGTATATAGGAGGCAGTATTATAGTAGTTATATTCTTGTACATAGGAGCAGTATTATAGTAGTTATATTCTTGTACATAGGGGGCAGTATTATAGTAGTTATATTCTTGTACATAGGAGTAGTATTATAGTAATTATATTCTTGTACATAGGGGGCAGTATTATAGTAGTTATATTCTTGTACATAGGAGTAGTATTATAGTAGTTATATTCTTGTACATAGGAGCAGTATTATAGTACTTATATTCTTGTACATAGGAGCAGTATTATAGTAGTTATATTCTTGTACATAGGAGGTAGTATTATAGTAGTTATATTCTTGTACATAGGGGCAGTATTATAGTAGTTATATTCTTGTACATAGGGGGCAGTATTATAGTAGTTATATTCTTGTACATATGAGGTAGTATTATAGTAGTTATATTCTTGTACATAGGAGTAGTATTATAGTAGTTATATTCTTGTACATAGGAGCAGTATTATAGTAGTTATATTCTTGTACATAGGAGCAGTATTATAGTAGTTATATTCTTGTATATAGGAGCAGTATTATAGTAGTTATATTCTTGTACATAGGAGTAGTATTATAGTAGTTATATTCTTGTACATAGGGGGCAGTATTATAGTAGTTATATTCTTGTACATAGGAGTAGTATTATAGTAGTTATATTCTTGTACATAGGAGTAGTATTATAGTAGTTATATTCTTGTACATAGGAGCAGTATTATAGTAGTTATATTCTTGTACATAGGAGCAGTATTATAGTAGTTATATTCTTGTACATAGGAGGTAGTATTATAGTAGTTATATTCTTGTACATAGGGGCAGTATTATAGTAGTTATATTCTTGTACATAGGGGGCAGTATTATAGTAGTTATATTCTTGTACATATGAGGTAGTATTATAGTAGTTATATTCTTGTACATAGGAGTAGTATTATAGTAGTTATATTCTTGTACATAGGAGCAGTATTATAGTAGTTATATTCTTGTACATAGGAGCAGTATTATAGTAGTTATATTCTTGTATATAGGAGCAGTATTATAGTAGTTATATTCTTGTACATAGGAGTAGTATTATAGTAGTTATATTCTTGTATATAGGAGCAGTATTATAGTAGTTATATTCTTGTACATAGGAGTAGTATTATAGTAGTTATATTCTTGTACATAGGAGTAGTATTATAGTAGTTATATTCTTGTACATAGGAGCAGTATTATAGTAGTTATATTCTTGTATATAGGAGCAGTATTATAGTAGTTATATTCTTGTACATAGGGGCAGTATTATAGTAGTTATATTCTTGTACATAGGAGCAGTATTATAGTAGTTATATTCTTGTACATAGGAGCAGTATTATAGTAGTTATATTCTTGTACATAGGAGCAGTATTATAGTAGTTATATTCTTGTACATAGGGGCAGTATTATAGTAGTTATATTCTTGTACATAGGAGGTAGTATTATAGTAGTTATATTCTTGTACATAGGAGGTAGTATTATAGTAGTTATATTCTTGTACATAGAGGGCAGTATTATAGTAGTTATATTCTTGTACATAGGAGCAGTATTATAGTAGTTATATTCTTGTACATAGGGGGCAGTATTATAGTAGTTATATTCTTGTACATAGGAGCAGTATTATAGTAGTTATATTCTTGTACATAGGAGCAGTATTATAGTAGTTATATTCTTGTACATAGGAGGTAGTATTATAGTAGTTATATTCTTGTACATAGGAGCAGTATTATAGTAGTTATATTCTTGTACATAGGAGGTAGTATTATAGTAGTTATATTCTTGTACATAGGAGCAGTATTATAGTAGTTATATTCTTGTACATAGGGGGCAGTATTATAGTAGTTATATTCTTGTACATAGGAGCAGTATTATAGTAGTTATATTCTTGTATATAGGAGCAGTATTATAGTAGGTATATTCTTGTACATAGGAGCAGTATTATAGTAGTTATATTCTTGTACATAGGAGTAGTATTATAGTAGTTATATTCTTGTACATAGGAGTAGTATTATAGTAGTTATATTCTTGTACATAGGAGCAGTATTATAGTAGTTATATTCTTGTACATAGGAGTAGTATTATAGTAGTTATATTCTTGTACATAAGGGGCAGTATTATAGTAGTTATATTCTTGTACATAAGGACAGTATTATAGTAGTTATATTCTTGTACATAGGAGCAGTATTATAGTAGTTATATTCTTGTACATAGGAGCAGTATTATAGTAGTTATATTCTTGTACATAGGGGCAGTATTATAGTAGTTATATTCTTGTACATAGGGCGGGCTGCAGGAGGTAGTATTATAGTAGTTATATTCTTGTACATAGGAGGTAGTATTATAGTAGTTATATTCTTGTACATAGAGGGCAGTATTATAGTAGTTATATTCTTGTACATAGGAGCAGTATTATAGTAGTTATATTCTTGTACATAGGGGGCAGTATTATAGTAGTTATATTCTTGTACATAGGAGCAGTATTATAGTAGTTATATTCTTGTACATAGGAGCAGTATTATAGTAGTTATATTCTTGTACATAGGAGGTAGTATTATAGTAGTTATATTCTTGTACATAGGAGCAGTATTATAGTAGTTATATTCTTGTACATAGGAGGTAGTATTATAGTAGTTATATTCTTGTACATAGGAGCAGTATTATAGTAGTTATATTCTTGTACATAGGGGGCAGTATTATAGTAGTTATATTCTTGTACATAGGAGCAGTATTATAGTAGTTATATTCTTGTATATAGGAGCAGTATTATAGTAGGTATATTCTTGTACATAGGAGCAGTATTATAGTAGTTATATTCTTGTACATAGGAGTAGTATTATAGTAGTTATATTCTTGTACATAGGAGTAGTATTATAGTAGTTATATTCTTGTACATAGGAGCAGTATTATAGTAGTTATATTCTTGTACATAGGAGTAGTATTATAGTAGTTATATTCTTGTACATAAGGGGCAGTATTATAGTAGTTATATTCTTGTACATAAGGACAGTATTATAGTAGTTATATTCTTGTACATAGGAGTAGTATTATAGTAGATACATTCTTGTACATAGGAGCAGTATTATAGTAGTTATATTCTTGTACATAGGAGCAGTATTATAGTAGTTATATTCTTGTACATAGGAGCAGTATTATAGTAGTTATATTCTTGTACATAGGAGCAGTATTATAGTAGTTATATTCTTGTACATAGGAGCAGTATTATAGTAGTTATATTCTTGTACATAGGGGCAGTATTATAGTAGTTATATTCTTGTACATAGGAGGTAGTATTATAGTAGTTATATTCTTGTACATAGGGGGCAGTATTATAGTAGTTATATTCTTGTACATAGGGGCAGTATTATAGTAGTTATATTCTTGTACATAGGAGCAGTATTATAGTAGTTATATTCTTGTACATAGGAGCAGTATTATAGTAGTTATATTCTTGTACATAGGAGCTAGTATTATAGTAGTTATATTCTTGTACATAGGAGGTAGTATTATAGTAGTTATATTCTTGTACATAGGAGCAGTATTATAGTAGTTATATTCTTGTACATAGGAGGCAGTATTATAGTAGTTATATTCTTGTACATAGGGGGCAGTATTATAGTAGTTATATTCTTGTACATAGGGGGCAATATTATAGTAGTTATATTCTTGTACATAGGGGCAGTATTATAGTAGGTATATTCTTGTACATAGGAGCAGTATTATAGTAGGTATATTCTTGTACATAGGAGCAGTATTATAGTAGTTATATTCTTGTACATAGGAGTAGTATTATAGTAGTTATATTCTTGTACATAGGAGCAGTATTATAGTAGTTATATTCTTGTACATAGGAGGGAGCAGTATTATAGTAGTTATATTCTTGTACATAGGAGGTAGTATTATAGTAGTTATATTCTTGTACATAGGAGGTAGTATTATAGTAGTTATATTCTTGTACATAGGAGCAGTATTATAGTAGTTATATTCTTGTACATAGGAGCAGTATTATAGTAGATATATTCTTGTACATAGGAGCAGTATTATAGTAGTTATATTCTTGTACATAGGGGCAGTAGTTATAGTAGTTATATTCTTGTACATAGGAGGTAGTATTATAGTAGTTATATTCTTGTACATAGGAGGCAGTATTATAGTAGTTATATTCTTGTACATAGGGGGCAGTATTATAGTAGTTATATTCTTGTACATAGGAGCAGTAGTATTATAGTAGTTATATTCTTGTACATAGGAGGAGTATTATAGTAGTTATATTCTTGTACATAGGAGGCAGTATTATAGTAGTTATATTCTTGTACATAAGGGGGCAGTATTATAGTAGTTATATTCTTGTACATAAGGAGCAGTATTATAGTAGTTATATTCTTGTACATAGGAGCAGTATTATAGTAGTTATATTCTTGTACATAGGAGCAGTATTATAGTAGTTATATTCTTGTACATAGGAGCAGTATTATAGTAGATATATTCTTGTACATAGGAGCAGTATTATAGTAGTTATATTCTTGTACATAGGAGCAGTATTATAGTAGTTATATTCTTGTACATAGGAGCAGTATTATAGTAGTTATATTCTTGTACATAGGAGCAGTATTATAGTAGTTATATTCTTGTACATAGGGGGCAGTATTATAGTAGTTATATTCTTGTACATAAGAACAGTATTATAGTAGTTATATTCTTGTACATAGGAGCAGTATTATAGTAGTTATATTCTTGTACATAGGAGCAGTATTATAGTGTTTTTTATTTTGTTCGGGGCGGTAGATATATTCTTGTACATAGGGGCAGTATTATAGTAGTTATATTCTTGTACATAGGAGCAGTATTATAGTAGTTATATTCTTGTACATAGGGGCAGTATTATAGTAGTTATATTCTTGTACATAGGAGCAGTATTATAGTAGTTATATTATTTTGTTCATGGGAGCAGTATTATAGTAGTTATATTCTTGTACATAGGAGCAGTATTATAGTAGTTATATTCATGTACATAGGGGACAGTATTATAGTAGTTATATTCTTGTACATAGGGGCAGTATTATTGTAGTTATATTCTTGTACATAGGAGCAGTATTATAGTAGTTATATTCTTGTGCATAGGAGCAGTATTATAGTAGTTATATTCTTGTACATAGGAGGTAGTATTATAGTAGTTATATTCTTGTACATAGGGGACAGTATTATAGTAGTTATATTCTTGTACATAGGAGCAGTATTATAGTAGTTATATTCTTGTACATAGGAGCAGTATTATAGTAGCTATATTCTTGTACATAGGAGCAGTATTATAGTAGTTATATTCTTGTACATAGGAGACAGTATTATAGTAGTTATATTATTTTGTACATGGGGCAGTGTTATACAGGTTGTAGTTATGTTTATAGTATTTTTTTTTTTTACTTCACTGGAACGCAGTCTCAGGTTTACTTGTCACTATGTTTCCCTTATGAGAATAGTTTTCCAAATAGTATGATGGTCTTTATAATAATGGGTCTTTGCCATTAGCAGGACCACCCATAGTCAGTTTGGTTTACGCTCCTATAGAAGAAGGCAGTACACTGGTGCTTTATCTTATATCCCTGGTATGTTTAAACCTTGTATAATAAAATGTCGTCTGGTCTGTAAATCTATATCCTCTCCTCTGAAATTGTGCAGGCGTTTTATGACACAAAATTCCTTTCCATGTAAAGTTATATTAACACCCTAACTAACGTGATATAGCCAATGGGGAGGGCATGAAATAATATATAGATTTAATACTTTTGGTATGTCTTGCAGGAATGTCTTGCAGGAAAGGTATTGCTATGCATGACGCCAGCAGAAGTATATCTGGTAATATCTATAATCTTTATTTTGGGATATAGAATTTGTAGGGGCAGATTTATTAATCAGTTTACACCAGATATCTTCCATAAAAACTTGCAGACTTTGGGATTGTGACTTTTTTAAAACACCAGTTACGACAATATTTGTTGCAACTGGCATTATTGCTCCTTCTATGCCACTTTCATGAAAGCAAAAGTGTTGTGGGAATTGACCTACATTTAATATCATTCACGCAAATGATCACTGAAATCTACGCCAGGTACAAGCTATTGTAGATTTCAGTGCAGGCACATGGCCTGGTGGAGGAGGATCTGCTTACGAAGAGGAGCTCTTCTCCTGCGGATAGGTATATGAAGACTGGTTTTCAATACACCAGTCTTCATAAATATGCTCCATAATCTTTAGGATTCATCATGGTTTTACAGATTGTCTATAAACATGTTGGTTGTCCATGATTTCGGCAACGTTGTCCAGGAAGAAGCAGGTTGACAAACCAGTCCCTGGAGAAGATAGAAAGGAAAGAAAGGCAGAATGAAAGAAGGAGGGGAACAAAGATAGTGAAGGAGGGACATGGATAGATGTACCTGATCACTAATTTTTCAACAAATTTTGATTAACTCAATAGTAATAAACTTGGTAATATATCATATCAGATAATAATACTACCTTGTCAATTTATCAGATTCACATTTATCATTTCCTCCTTCCTCAGAAATTTTTGCTGAATCTGTCTTGATCTGCCAAGATGGACTGCTGGCTCACTGAAGTATCAGATGACAACTGGCTGATGAACACTTTGGAGAGGGGAGCGGGAAGAAGAGATGTAGTTATAGGGGGCATAAAGGCCCTCAAGCCTGAGGGGGGCCAAAGGTCTCATACAACTTAAGAAGACAATAGTATTATAGAAATCACATTGGAAGTGGGGACCCATTAGAGATTTGGTATTGGGGCCCAATTTTTTCAAGTTATACCTTTGAGTGAGAGAGAACTAGAGACATAGGCACATACATTATGCTGCAGATAATGGTAAGACTTCTGTCTCCTGCCAGATAATGTCCTATATGCTGCTGTTGTTGAGCAAGGGAGATAGAATTATGGAGCAGAATCTCCATGTGCAGTCTATGCGAGACATGATAGAAGTTAATCTACATTCACCAGCTCAGAGAAAACTGAAAATTGTTGATAGAACCTGCAGAAGGGAAATCTGCTAAACATGCAGAGTACAAGTCATATAATGGCCAGATATAGTGTCATTCCTCATGTACACACACAGCCGGAAAAGTCATCTGAATCTAAGTTTCCCAGTTTTTATGTTCAGCGTTGTTTAGAACCTCAGAATCAATGGGCACAGAGAGACAATTAAATGGACCCCAGAAAGGCTGATCAGGGGCCAAAATATATGGGTCATCAATTCTAATATGGCAACACATTGACTAATTATTCTTTATCCATTGTACAAATTGGCAGTGATGAAACAGTAGTGATGTAGCTATAGAGGACTATAGGTCATCTCCGTCATGACTCTTGTCTGTTGTGGTCGATTTGACTGTTGTATTTGACTTTTTTACCCTTCCCCATATTATAGATATTTCTACCCCCCCTCTCCGCACAATCATGGCAGACTGGACTAGCGTTACAGAGCAATACAACTGACGGTTATTTTCTGCCATTCCATGACTGAAAGGTAACAGTGAAAGATCCTGACAACTGCCGGCCGGGCCGTGTCCTCTGCTGTCTGAAAGGAGACATATGAGCATTCCCCCCCTTTACAAAAAATTCCCTAAAAAGAAGTATGACCTTTCTTATTGTAGTTTCAGTGCCAAATATGCCCTGAGACTGTTAGGTGGCCACAGTCAGATGAACTCCATTAAATCATGAGGACACACGCGGGCCCTTGAAATATAAACTGCTAAACCATGGCGCAGCCTCAGATTTCTGACACAGATTCTACGGCTGATTTTTCCGACTGTAAATTTTTACACAGCGTATTGCATTGTGTATTTTGGTGCTAAAACACTGAAGTCCAGGTGAAATAAACTGCCAAACAAATCCCATTGATTTCAATTATAGTTGCCAATATTTGTCAAGTGTGCTGGAGAACAGTGCCATGAAAATTTTTGGTGTAGTCACCTGCCCCCTTTTTGTGCGTATCATGCCCCTTTTTGGTGATACAGGCAGACAATATGCTGGCCATGCCTGCTTTTTGTGATATGGCCAGCACATAAAGTGCCCATGTCATATGTAAAACTAGGGAGGGCCTGGCAGATGTGGGAGCATTCCCCCAGATTCGGGAGATCTGCCCACTCTTCTGGAAGGGTGGGAGGTTCCCCCATTTCTGGGAGAGATGGCAAGTATGATGGGAATTGGGAACTATAATAACGCTAGGTTCACACCGCCGGGGCGACCTGAACGATGACACGCAATACTACGATGAGGATTTCTATTGCAAACAAAAGGATGTAGTATATGTGAATTTCACTACAGAATATGTACAAAATCCATGTTAAAAACAGTAGGGTAGATTTATCAAACTGAAAAGCAAAACAGTTTTACTTGCCCAAATCTCCAGTGTGAACATGGCCTAAATGAAAAACTGTCTTTGTTGCCCATAGCAACCAATCAGCGAGCAGCTTTCATTTTTCAGTAGCAGAATACAAAATGAAAGCTGCGCTGTGATTGGTTGCTATAGGCAACTAAAACAGTTCTGCTTTTCGACCATTTTAATAAATTTACCAGAGTGTGACCATGGCCTAAATGAAAAAATGCCTTTGTTGCCCATAGTGACCAATCAGATCTCAGCTTTCATTTCTTAAACTGCTCTAGTAAAATGAAAGGTGCGCTGTGATTGGTTGCTATGGGTAACAAGGATTTTCTATTGGAAAGTTTTGGTAGTTCAAGATAACATTGCTAAATCCATAAACAGACAATATGGCTGCCTCCTCCGGTGACTTTCCATAGGTTTACATATAGGATCGGGAGGCAACGTGTCCTCCAAGTGTCATGGCGCCCCCTTCAGTGTAGACACAGCTTGTATACCCCTAAGGCCAACCTTGCTTTTCCACAAAGTACATTTTGCCCCATATCTGGGCAGGTTAGCCATTCAGGATTTTAAGAAAGATGGGTGACAGTGCATGTTAGAGCTGCAATAGCAGCCATATTGGTTGCCACCCAGCTTCCCTAAAAATAGATATAACTAAGAAATTAATAATTTTTTTTTATTTGTTCATGGAAAGGCTCTTTAGCAGAAGGTGAAATGTGTGAATATGTGGTTGGTGACGGCCTTGGAGACATTTGTCCTTTCCGCCACTCTGACATCCCCCCCTCCCGCACCCTCGGCTCCAGCTGAATCCTGTCAAAAAACTGAAGAACCAAACAGCCTGGACTGGAGATAAACAGAGAGCAGCTGCCTGCAGACACCATGACCGGAGCGCAGGCGACCACAGAGACTTAACCTCTTCACTACCATGAAAACAAAGAAAGTACATCTGAGAACAAGAGATGAGAAATAGGGCCCCCTCCTCCTGCTCTAATAGGACCGTCCAGGGCTTGTTCATCCACCACCTGTGGCCTAATGTGGGGGTTTCGGTATAGAGGGAGCCTTGTGCAAGCTCATTCACACCTCAAGGGGTAACTTGGCTTGGGTCTCCTTTCTTAATGAGCCCCATGGAAGCTGCCGTGCCTGTCCCTATCATATGTGCACCTTTGGTTGAAGGAAGAATAGGTACAACTTAGATGATAAAAAGACTAATCTGAAAGTTATAGGGAGGGAGTCCGATATCAAATTTATTACATACAACGCCTTAACATGACATTTAGACTCCATGTACATGACCGTGTTCTTTGCCAGTGTGCTATACATGGTTGAGAGGGCTAGCACACTGGTCCATTCATTTCTATGGCCGCATACACACACCTTTGTGTTATCACAGGCCTGTATATGCGTCAGTGTCCATTTTACGCATGTCATCCATGTGCCGTCCGTTCCGTTCAATCACGGCCATGTGCATGTTACATCGTGCACAATATTCAGTAAACTAAAATGGTGACAAAAGTCTGACAGGTGCAAATAGAAAATGGCAGCCGAGGGGCAAGCATGGTGCAAATAGCAAGGAAGGGGGCTGATATGGAGCAAATAGTGGCTGTATATTAGGCTCTGTTCACATTTCTTAATCACAGTACCTTCAAAGTATGTGGCAGGAAAGTTCCTGGTGTATATAATGAATGTATCCACAGGACCCCATCACCAAGCATATGTATATAGAGTGTTCTTTTGGAATACGCTGGGCTTACGGGTTGGTAGAGGGATACAGAGGGATTAAAAAATATACCTTGTAAATAATGGTAGCATTTGGTGACGTATCCCACTGTATTGCCTTACAGTGGTATAGGTCATAGCCTTCCGTTAGAGGAACACGTCATCATATCCTCTCAACAGCAATGTGAACAGAGCCTTACTCTTTACTCAGCACCCACACACGACACATACACTGTTGCCTGGGAGGTGATCTGATAGGGTCCTATTCTAGTCATAGCCTATAAATAAAGCCTCCGAAAGTAGATAATTGTATTCTTTTCTGGCCCAGGAATCCAGGGGTTGAAAGCTGTCAGGTGACATCTAGGAAGGTGACACTGAAACATGCATTGACTCATTCAGACACTGGACGCCAGGGCTGTAATATGCACAAAATGGACTTGTTATATACACCGGGGTGACTCAGCACCACTGGACATATTTACAGGCTCCACATATCACTGCTGTATACTAATATAGGTCATCTGTCGAGCAAGGATTTTATCCAAAGGTGGGGCACCATCATAGCAGCTCAGATGGTAGTGGTGTCAGAGGCTCAAAGTCACCTGTAGGTTGTCACCCACACATTACCCACCAGTGTCTGTATGGGAACTACAAAGTTTCACCTGGAAAATGAAAAGTCACAATTTAATAGGCAATGATTAATAGGTGAGGTTCTAATAGGGAGCTCTTTATTTCATATGACTGCAAATGAACAGACCCCAATTTGTATTCCCCCTGCCCGTGAACCCACTAAATATATGATATGTGCCTGGTAATATATATAGATGATATGGATGTATGGGATGTTTTTCTTACTTTTGCACTACCCCATACCTTAGCCACATGGAGAGGAAAAAGACCCCCAGAAAAAGGGGCAGATTACAAATATTCCTTATGAATTGAACAAAGTACTGTATAACATTTTCCTGTTACTTGAGATGGTAGGGGATCTTCTCTGTGAACAAATGTGCAGAGCTTTGGCTATCTGTTAAGAGGTACTGGAAGGCGGGGGTGGGGGGGTTGTTAATTTTACTCTAATTTGGGATATATACCTCGTAGAGCTAAATGGAATCAAGAAACCATAAATACTGGAAGAAATAAGGTATAAATTGTCCATTCTGAGTCAAATAATAGGAACTGATGCTATATTATATTTATCTAATATCTATAATAGAGTTTGAGAAATGCAACCTGGGTCCACATGTATGGATGTTTTTGTTTTTTTTTTTCAACTTGTTTTTAAAGCAGTTTTCCCATTTATTTATTTCTCTTACTTGTATATCGCCAATATATTCTGCAGCACTTTTACAGACATTGTCAACCACTGTCCCATATAGCGCTCAAAATCTACATTTCCCTATCAGTATGTCTTTGGAGTGTGGGAGGAATCCCGAGAACCCCTGATGTCCTTATTGTGGTTGGGTTATCTTCTCTTATGTGTAGTGTCCCTCTTGATAATTTGACCACAATAAGGACATCATGGCTGGTTATCAGGAGGACACTACATGTATGAGAAGATAACCTGACCACAATAAGGACATCATGGCTGATTATCAGGAGAGGACACTACATGTATGAGAAGATAACCCCCACAATAGGACATCATGGCTGGTTATCAGGAGGGGCATTACATGTATGAGAAGAAACCCGACCACAATAAGGACATCATGGCTGGTTATCAGGAGGACACTACATGTATGAGAAGATAACCCGACCACAATAAGGACATCATGGCTGGTTATCTGGGGACACTACATGTATGAGAAGATAACCCGACCACAATAAGGACATCATGGCTGGTTATCAGGAGGACACTACATGTATGAGAAGATAACCCGACCACAATAAGGACATCATGGCTGGTTATCAGGAGGACACTACATGTATGAGAAGATAACCCGACCACAATAAGGACATCATGGCTGGTTATCAGGAGGGCACTACATGTATGAGAAGATAACACGACCACAATAAGGACATCATGGCTGGTTATCAGGAGGACAATACATGTATGAGAAGATAACCCGACCACAATAAGGACATCATGGCTGGTTATCAGGAGGACACTACATGTATGAGAAGATAACCCGATCACAATAAGGACATGATGGCTGGTTATCAGGAGGGGACACTACATGTATGAGAAGATAACCCGACCACAATAAGGACATCATGGCTGGTTATCAGGAGGGCACTACATGTATGAGAAGATAACACGACCACAATAAGGACATCATAGCTGGTTATCAGGAGGACAATACATGTATGAGAAGATAACCCGACCACAATAAGGACATCATGGCTGGTTATCAGGAGGACACTACATGTATGAGAAGATAACCCGATCACAATAAGGACATGATGGCTGGTTATCAGGGGGGGACACTACATGTATGGGAAGATAACCCGACCACAATAAGGACATCATGGCTGGTTATCAGGAGGACACTACATGTATGAGAAGATAACCTGACCACAATAAGGACATCATGGCTGGTTATCAGGAGGGGACACTACATGTATGAGAATATAACCTGACCACAATAAGGACATCATGGCTGGTTATCAGGAGGACACTACATGTATGAGAAGATAACCCGACCACAATAAGGACATCATGGCTGGTTATCAGGAGGACACTACATGTATGAGAAGATAACCTGACCACAATAAGGACATCATGGCTGGTTATCAGGAGGGACACTACATGTATGAGAATATAACCTGACCACAATAAGGACATCATGGCTGGTTATCAGGAGGACACTACATGTACGAGAAGATAACCTGACCACAATAAGGACATCATGGCTGGTTATCAGGAGGACACTACATGTATGAGAAGATAACCCAACCACAATAAGGACATCATGGCTGGGTTTCTGACAAGTACCAGACCACATAAAGTTCCGTCATTCATGGTTATATCCAATCCAATCTTTAAATATTTATATTTGCAAAATATTTAACTTATTCTCTATATGTAAATATAGTTATGTTCATGAGAAAACCCTTTAAGTCTCAGGATCGGAGATGTGCAGTAATGGAGAGAAATCCCAGATGTGAGGAATATAAGATCTTTTAAAAGGTTAATTGAGTTTTCCCATCTGGGCAAGTTATTCCCTATCCACAGGATAACGGATAACTTGCATATCGGTGGGGTCAGACTGCTTATATCTCTACCGACCAAGAGAACTGGGGAGTTTTTCCTCCGTACTGTGTTTGTGCTCCAGACTTTTCCGGCCTTCAGTTTTTGGGGTATTGCCAATCATAATAGCCCCTATGCTGGCATGTAATACGAGATATCCCCTTTAGTGGCATGGCAGGGATATATTAGCCTGTATGCTGTGGTCCGTGGATTCCAACTCATGTCGATCAGCCAATTACCGCAGTGGCTTCTCTCTTCTTACTACTACTTCTTATGCAGAAGTTTCCAAAAATCATCTGAGAAATAAAAAGAACACATGACAACCACGTGAGTGATCTTCTGTATGGGATTCCCAATCCATTTCTGCACAAAACAGCACAGATTAAATATAGAATGGGCTTAAAACTGGTGCGGCCATGTGTGCCAGCTGCTGTATGGGGAGGCCTTATATTTACATGGCACCTGTCCCCGTCTGTCCTTCTACAAGGTCTAATTTTGAGGTATTTCCTAATAGTGCTGGACATGGTCAGGGCTGACTCGGAATGCAAGTTTCAAGTCAGACTTTTAGCTCATGCATATTTTTCCTCCTATATAACATATCCCATATCACAACCAGGGGTCTAAGCCATTTTGTCAGTACCATAGGCTGTTAGTCTGGGTCATTAGTTTCCCAGTTGGGTTGGTGACTGAAAGTCACCTTATAAATGATGGGAAAACTTGACGACAACTAAAATATTATATCAGCATTACATGAGACTGCACCCAGCTTTCTGTACTCTATCTTGGCACTAGGGACCATTATACTCTATAGGGGTCACTGAAAGCAATTATACTGTATTTGGGCCACTGTGAATTATTATACTAGGGGCCACAGTGAACAATTATACTGTGCGGAGCCCACCAGGGAGCATTTTCCTGGGAGCCACTAATAAGCATTATACTGTGTGGGCGCTACTGGAGAGTATTATCCAGGACCATAATACTGTGTGTGGAGGTCACTGGGGACCATTATACTCTATAGGGATCATTGAGGACAATTGTAACTGTATTTGGGCCACTGTGAACCATTATACTGGATGGGGACCACTGCAAGTATTATACTCGGGGTCACTAAGGAGCATTATACTGTGAGGGCATTATACTGGTGGCCAATGTTGACCATAATACTATGTAGGGGGACACTGGGGGCCATTACTCTGTATGGGACGCACAGAGGACTATTATACTGTGTATGGGTCATTGTGGAGCATTATAAAGAAGGCCATGGAGGGGTATTATACAGTGTGGGGACCACTGCGGGGCTTCTTTTCATAACAGCGGCCAATCTGAACAAGCAGAGCTGCAAAACAGAATGTGGAGAATAACGCACATGATGAGACTGAAGGAGGATTTCAGACTACTCCAGACTCTAATAGATAAGGAGTCTCTGGTCACGACTATGGATCTGGAGTGATATTTACAATGACCTCTAATATGGCCACCAGTATCAGACCTCTAGTGTGGCCACCAGTGTTATCTTCAGCTTCTCTGCTCCGACTCCACTTTCTGGAGAACTCTTGCTTCCTTTCCAGAACTGTTCCTCACATCTTCAACCTCAAGTGCCTGGCCTCTTGTCCTTGTCTTGACCAGTAGACTCTTCCCATGAACTTCATGTAATGTCACCAAACAGGAAACCCAACCCTCCACCTCCAAGTCACGGTACTAAATATCAACTTAAAGGAGAAGTAACAGGAAATTATCAATAAAGTCTGGAAATTGCAAAAAAAAGTAGCATTTACATGTTTCATCCCTGTGTAGAGTTATAAGTGACTGAAGTTAGTTGGTTGTCAGAAAACCCTGACACCTCTATCTCCTATCCTATATCCCTAAGACAAAACCTCCTGTTCATGTTGGCATACATAGGGATGGATATGGACTATGATATTCTATACATATTCACTTCCAGGACTCCTCCTCCTTCTTTCTCTTTTCTTCATTCACTTCATTTTGTTCATTGACAAAAAACAACTATTAACCCTTCTATTTCTGAAAGCATTCTTAATTTGCAGAATTTTTCCACACCTCCCTAAAACTTTTGCACATTACTGTTTACCTCTATGGAAGACTCAAGCCCAGTGTGAACAGAGCCTTAGCCTTTTCTCAGCTCCCACGCATGACACATATACTGCCTCTTGGATGGAGATCTGATAGGGTCCTATTCTGGTTGCAGTCTATAAATACAGTAGATATGTGTATTCTTTTCCGGCTCAGGAATCCATGAGTGGCGAGCTGTCCATTGACATCTAGGACAGTCACACTGAAATGTACATTGACTCATTCAGACACTGGATACCAGACCAGGGGTGTAATGTACATAAAATGGGCTTAGTCAGTGCTATCATTGGGACCCTGGGCCTGTGACAACACTGAGCTACATGGATACTGGCAGGAGGTGTTGTCCTAGGAACACATGTAGATAGGCTGAGAATAGTAATTAGATAAGTGATATAAGAAAACATATTATAGGATTTATTAAAATCATTTAGTAGTCTTCATTAATTTCTAATAGCCACAAAAGCCAATGAAATATGCAAATTTGGGATTTGTAACTAATTTGTTAATAAAAATATACATTGTATATCATGTATGTATCATGATACTCCAAGACTGAATATCCGTGATGCACCTCTACGTAACGTACACATGTAGCAGAGCTAAATCTGTCATGGATAGAACACCTTTGGGTCTGACTGATAATTTTAGATGAATCTGTTAATTCAGTGGCCACCAATGACCCATCATGAGTCGATGACAAATTCATCTCTGCTACATCTGCTAAGTACAGTACTGTTTCATTGTAACTATGGCGTCCAGGGCAGTGAGGAATATTACTATGTTTCAAACAGACAAATACATTGTAACAGACAGTAGCAACTTTGGTTTCTTCTGTTAACCCTTTCCAGACCTACTCTGAACTGGAGAACTACGCATTCATAAAGTTTTCAAGAATTATACTTCCAGAAAGTTTGGAAAACCTGAAGTTAGTTTTAGATGTTGACGAATATTGCTTCTTGAGACCATCAGATGTCCCAGGCATGGGAAGACATTGCAGCTGTTCATAAGACAATTGGAAGTAATCCTTACTAACTGTGTGGGATGGAATAGAGGGGTGGGTGGGTGTTCTGGGAAGAGGTGGGCGCACTGGAGAGAGAGGAGGTATCTCATGTCACTGGTCAGGGACGTACAGT
Organism: Leptodactylus fallax; assembly: GCA_947044405.1. Lineage (NCBI taxonomy): Eukaryota > Metazoa > Chordata > Amphibia > Anura > Leptodactylidae > Leptodactylus > Leptodactylus fallax. The sequence continues at coordinate 57,820 of CAMRHE010000984.1, read as the reverse complement.
ACAAATAGGCAAGGACCTGTACTTTCGTTCTTGACAATTCACCCCACTTCCATTGACAGCCCCATCTCCAGGCTCACCGCTTCCAAGCCAAAAGCAAGACCACCGCAAGCATGAGCCAGTCATACTCCTCTTCACAACGGGCGTCTTCCTACCGCCGCACCTTTGGAGGTGCATCTCCATCATTCTCTAGATCCTCCTTTGGATCTAAAGCAGGGTCCTCCAGCTCCATGTCCTCCAGAGTCTACCAGGTGTCTCGCTCCTCAGCCGTCCCAAGCCTCTCCAGCTTCAAGTCCACAAGGCTCGCCCCAGTAAGAGCAAGCTATGACGTCCTGGATTTCAGCCTTGCCGATGCAATGAACCAGGAGTTCCTCCACACCAGAACCAACGAGAAGGTTGAGCTGCAGGAACTGAACGACAGGTTTGCCAATTACATTGAGAAGGTACGCTACCTGGAACAGCAGAATGCCATCCTGGTGGCCGAAGTCAACCGAATCAAGGGCAAGGAGCCAACGAGAATCAGCGAGCTGTACGAGGAGGAGATGAGGGAGCTGAGACGCCAAGTGGACATCCTCACCAACCAGAGGTCAAGAGTGGAGGTGGAAAGGGACAACCTAGCCGATGACCTGCAGAAACTAAAACAGAGGTGAGTGCGCTATATCAGAGATGTTGTAATGGTTGGCTCTCTAACCTGAGCCAAGTAGGAAGCAAAGACAGGGTGCACAGAGATATATTAAATATTGTGACGTATTGTTTCATTGTTATGGTATATTTGTAATGACACATAAAACATGACAATACAAATGTTGAGATGGAAAATTGAGCTTCCTATTCCAGATGTAGCAGAGCTGAATTTGTCACAGCTCATAATTAAGTGATATCTAATCTTTCATATAGCAGTACAACTTACACGACTGCATTAACTTTACTCATAGGGTTATCATGATGACCATGTACCCCAGGCGTGACAAACTCAGCTCTTCTACATATGTATAAAACCATTTGAATTTCATCTGTTCTTTATATGGGATGTTAGTAAAGGGTTAATATTACCTGTTCGCTGTGACATACGCCATTCCCACTTTTCCCGATCCCTCTGCCTGTGTATCCCACCAGCTCCTTGCTCCCCCCCTACAGTCCTTATCTCTATAGTCACCATATAAGGTCCTTCCCCTTGCAGGAATGTGGGAGCGGATACAGGCATCAATGTCAGTGACTTCCTCCGTAACTTCATCGTGTTCTTCTGCAGTGGGGGACTTAAAGGGGTTGTACAGGGTTTAAAAAAACATGGCTGCTTGCTTCCTGGAATAGCGCCACATCAGTCCCGTCACTTGATATTACAGCTCATCCTCCTTAAAGTGAATGGAGCTGAGCTGCAATACCAGACACATCCTGTGGACAGGCGTGGGGCTGTTTTTGGAAGAAATCAGCCTGGACAAACCCTTTAAATGTCGTTTCAACAAACTTTGTGTAAATGAATCGTACAAGCAAGTCTAAGAAACATTATAATACATCTTATCAGAGATATGTCTGTTTCTGCTTTTATCAGGCTCTCTCCCTTTTCCTCCTCCCTTTGCTAAAGTAACCTTCACTGTGAAAACCCCTGCTCTGTCCGTCTTGAGGTCACTTGACTAATCTCTATAGAAGTCTATGGAGAGGGGAGTGAGCAGGAAGTGTAGGAGATAATAGAAGACACCCAGGTTACATGCACATGACCGTGTGCCCTGTATGGATCCATGAAAAATGGAATGTGCCATCCATGTTTCCCACGGATCCATACATTTCAGTGGATGAACCTGGACTGCAGAACTGACAGGAATAGGACATGTCCTGAGTTTTGTGTCTGGGCTCACGGCCCCGACATAGACCTATTAAAAACTCGGTCATGTGTATGGGGCCATGGACTGAGGCTGGAGTTGGTTGGAAGTCTTTCTATTACAACCAAGCAGATTATTTGCATCAGAACATTTCAGAGCTTCTCTATATATGTCCTGCATGGTCCTGAAGCAGTTTCTAAGTGACAATGTTATAGAGCAGATTCTCATCTACTTACTGTGTGCAGTGTATGGCAGCTAGTCTCCGCCCACCAGCTCAGCGAGAACTGCAAACTACTGATAGAACATGCAGAAAACGGTCAAAAAATGGCAGAAAATATAACAATCATAGAATGACCAGAAATAATGTTATTCTTCATCTACACAGAAATAACCGCTTATCCTGAAATGACATGTACACTTTGAGTGCTGGACAGTATTCATTTTCCATCATGGTTTCCCACTGAGCGCCCTCCTACAGTATCGTTTCTTGGTGTATAGTTATATGCAAATAATGCTGTTATTAATAATTAGATATTGAGTTCCCATGAGCGTATACCTATTAGCTTGTCTAAGCAAGCAGAGCTGCAGTGTAAAGCATGGTGGAGAGCAGCCAATAGGAAGCATTGGTTGCCTGTGAACTTCAAAGATTCTTCTCTGATTGGCCTTGAGGAATCACCCGACTTATTTACCAACTTCATTGCAAGAAACACGCTGGTAAGAAGGTCAGGTCCTCCCAATTATAGAGTCTTGAGCTATTTTGGTACAATGTACATTTACTGTTGAACCCCCATCTGCATGCAGGTATAGTCTGAATAAAGACATGGCCATGCACGTGCACAGGGTTCTCTCCACACATACAAATATTGCCTGCCTTTAACTATCTACAATAATGTAGATGGACCCCACTATCTTGTTTGGGTGCTGGAGGTATCTGGCAGCCTCCTACCCCCAACTATACACCCAACATATACAGTAATTTGAGCCAAAAGTGCTTGCCCTCGATGAATAATGTTCATATATGTCACTATGACACAAGTATAGCCCCCAAACATGAAAAAAAAATTCCCTGAATCTCTTCATCCTGTGGGGTGCATGGCACTCGCCTCCAGAATCCTATAAAGATTTCCCTGCCATGCAAATTTATGTTATATTTATAGCATATGCCATATAAATGCATGATAAATGGGGGTCCCAGCCAGTAAAACAAGGACCCTATTTGGGTCCAGAAATGGACAACCCACCATATTTTTTAGTTCTCAGATGAAGGTGTATTATTACTAGCAGCATTAATACCTAAATGATATAAAGTATATAAAGTGCACAAACAATGCAATACAATTAGTTACAAACCTATCAAAACGCATTGCCAAATGGCAAACTCAGCTCTGCTACGTATGACAGGCTCAACACTGCTGCGTCAGTCAGCTCACTCAAGACACATTGTACACAGGCCTGACAATTGCTATGCATCAAATGCCAACACGTGTCGGCCCCAGCAACAGCTGTTCATTCTAACCAAGAGGCGACTATTTATACCGAGGAGCACAACCTGGCGCCGTATTTCATATGTCACCCCCAAGGACACATATAGAGTGCTGCACTAGTAAAAGGGCAGGGGGACATATACGCCTCGGGTGACCTTTAAGTCTGAATTGTTGGCATTTTCTCCTAAAATCACAAATTAACAGCAAACACAAAAAATTAAAAACACATGCATACTCAGCTGAGCTGAGCGTACATGTATGGGGGATCGGGAAGAATAGCTGAAGTATTTGACTGGCAGCTATTGAATGTGTATGACCCTTACATGACTGACCATTCTATCATGGCCTTGTAATACTACATGGGTCATTGTGGGGTGGTATAGGGCCAGCAGCTTCCCTCAGGGGTTACGTCTGATTTCTGGGGGTACATAAAGCTGGACCCCTGGCAACAAACTACTTGCTGGAGGGATTGTTGAGACGACCCATTTAACAAAATTTCCAGTTTGTTATTTGGTTTCTAAATGATAAAATAGTTGGAAGAGTCCAAAGTAACCAGAGATGGTGACCTTTTTCCAACAAATTGTCCCCCAAAATTTCCAGTAAATATCTGCCCTTGAGTCGTTTTGTTAATGTCTCTAACTTTGTTGTCACCTAACTTTTCCAGACTCCTGCATGGGAAATTCTACCTGAAAAATCATTGAGAACTCCTTAGTTAGCTGTAACAGCAGTCATACTGGTTATCACCCAACTTTCCCAGAAATAAATAAAGTAACCATGTAATAAAGTTTGACAACTTTGTAATATACCCAGTGTTTAAGTTCCTCACCCATATGGAGGTATCTGCTTGCTGTCAGTGAGTGGAAACTTTCTTGTTTCTATCCTGATCTACAGTAATACTTCTTACAGCTGACAGTTTGATACATTTGTATCCACTGCAGACAATCCACTGATATATAAGTAAATAAATATATAAACATTCCAGACTGATACAAATGTATCAGTGTAGGTAAAATGTAACAAAGTATTAGGACAGGAGAGAGATTTATGCAGGTTCATATCTGCACATAGGTCTCCATCGTTCAGGTCCGCCAGGGGACCCGAATGACAGAGAGCCGGACCGCTAAAACAGCAGTTACCCAAGAACAGACTATAATGGGGTCCGCCAGGTGTAACCTATCTATCTGCAGGGCTGGGGTGATATGCTGGTTCTGGTGACACTAACCTATCTATCTGCAGGGCTGGGGTGATATGCTGGGTCTGGTGACACTAACCTATCTATCTACGGGGCTGGGGTGATATGCTGGTTCTGGTGACACTACCCTATCTATCTGCAGGGCTGGGGTGATATGCTGGTTCTGGTGACACTAACCTATCTATCTGCAGGACTGGGGTGATATGCTGGTTCTGGTGACACTACCCTATCTATCTGCAGGGCTGGGGTGATATGCTGGTTCTGGTGACACTAACCTATCTATCTGCAGGGCTGGGGTGATATGCTGGTTCTGGTGACACTAACCTATCTATCTGCAGGGCTGGGGTGATATGCTGGTTCTGGTGACAGTAACCTATCTATCTGCAGGGCTGGGGTGATATGCTGGTTCTGGTGACACTACCCTATCTATCTGCAGGGCTGGGGTGATATGCTGGTTCTGGTGACACTAACCTATCTGCAGGGCTGGGGTGATATGCTGGTTCTGGTGACACTAACCTATCTATCTGCAGGACTGGGGTGATATGCTGGTTCTGGTGACACTAACCTATCTATCTGCAGGGCTGGGGTGATATGCTGGTTCTGGTGACACTAACCTATCTATCTGCAGGGCTGGGGTGATATGCTGGGTCTGGTGACACTAACCTATCTATCTGCAGGGCTGGGGTGATACGCTGGTTCTGGTGACACTACCCTATCTATCTGCAGGGCTGGGGTGATATGCTGGTTCTGGTGACACTAACCTATCTGCAGGGCTGGGGTGATATGCTGGTTCTGGTGACACTAACCTATCTATCTGCAGGGCTGGGGGTGATATGCTGGTTCTGGTGACACTAACCTATCTATCTGCAGGGCTGGGGTGATATGCTGGTTCTGGTGACACTAACCTATCTATCTGCAGGGCTGGGGTGATATGCTGGTTCTGGTGACACTAGCCTATCTATCTGCAGGGCTGGGGTGATATGCTGGTTCTGGTGACACTAACCTATCTATCTGCAGGGCTGGGGGTGATATGCTGGTTACCGGGCGGGCGGTCTGGTGACACTAACCTATCTATCTGCAGGGCTGGGGTGATATGCTGGTTCTGGTGACACTAACCTATCTATCTGCAGGGCTGGGGTGATATGCTGGCTCTGGTGACACTAACCTATCTGCAGGACTGGGGTGATATGCTGGTTCTGGTGACACTAACCTATCTATCTGCAGGGCTGGGGTGATATGCTGCTTCTGGTGACACTAACCTATCTATCTGCAGGACTGGGGTGATATGCTGGTCCTGGTGACACTAACCTATCTATCTGCAGGGCTGGGGTGATATGCTGGTTCTGGTGACACTAACCTATCTTGCAGGGCTGGGGTGATATGCTGGTTCTGGTGACACTAACCTATCTATCTGCAGGGCTGGGGTGATATGCTGGGTCTGGTGACAGTAACCTATCTATCTGCAGGACTAGGGTGATATGCTGGGTCTGGTGACAGTAACCTATCTATCTGCAGGGCTGGGGTGATATGCTGGTCCTGGTGACACTAACCTATCTATCTGCAGGGCTGGGGTGATATGCTGGTTCTGGTGACACTAACCTATCTATCTGCAGGGCTGGGGTGATATGCTGGGTCTGGTGACAGTAACCTATCTATCTGCAGGGCTGGGGTGATATGCTGGTCCTGGTGACACTAACCTATCTATCTGCAGGGCTGGGGTGATATGCTGGTTCTGGTGACACTAACCTATCTATCTGCAGGGCTGGGGTGATATACTGGTTCTGGTGACACTAACCTATCTATCTGCAGGGCTGGGGTGATATGCTGGGTCTGGTGACAGTAACCTATCTATCTGCAGGACTAGGGTGATATATTGGTTCTGGTGACACTAACCTATCTATCTGCAGGGCTGGGGTGATATGCTGGTTCTGGTGACACTAACCTATCTATCTGCAGGCTGGGGTGATATGCTGGTTCTGGTGACACTAACCTATCTATCTGCAGGGCTGGGGTGATATGCTGGTACTGGTGACACTAACCTATCTATCTGCAGGGCTGGGGTGATATGCTGGGTCTGGTGACACTAACCTATCTATCTGCAGGCTGGGGTGATATGCTGGGTCTGGTGACACTAACCTATCTATCTGCAGGGCTGGGGTGATATGCTGGTTCTGGTGACAGTAACCTATCTATCTGCAGGGCTGGGGTGATATGCTGGGATCTGGTGACAGACTCCCTTTAATGTAAAGGTGGCCGTATCTCACTGATACCTATTATTGCTGAAACATTCTCTTGGTTTTTATCCCCCCCCCTCCCACTGACTGATGCCAGTCTTTGCTTTTTGAGCGTTTCTTGATAATTTTGGAAATTTCCTTGCACCATATTGAGTATTTCTGAACTATGCTATACTGTGTCCAGTTATTGGCCTGAACATTGCACTTGGCCTGGAATGGCCTTGTATACATAGGCTGAAGGATATTTTTAGGCAGCACTGGGGGCAATTAATAATATATGGGAGCAAGTGGTATTTCTGTGGGGTTCCTACGTTACAACAGGGATATTTACATATAAAGGGAAATTAATTGGACTGGATGAATTGGCTTTAATAATGAAGTTGGACGCTGCGAACTATAAATATACAGGATATCCAGCACTCCTGTCCTGAGTGAGATATTGTGAGTCACTGACCACTTGTTCATAGAGACAGCTGGAACATAAGTCACACAAGACAGCCAGTTAAAGATACAGTAACCATAAAGTCTCATTGGCTGAGCAAGTGAGTGAGGACATGTAAGCTGCTGAATTTAGGTGTACTGTCTCTTTAAATAAGTGGCAAGATGATTCCCTACCCATCATGCAGACATAGGACACTAATAGTGCTAGGACTTTGAAGAAGATTAGATAGTAGAAGCATCCTGTGTGTCCTCCCTATATGGTGAGCTGGGGGATAATTTCCCTTAAAGAATATAAAACAAGCTATAGCGTGAGGTCATGGCCATTCCAAAAATAAGAGGGGGTTAATGCAAGGGCCTTAATAGGAGTGCAGCAGTGGGAATTGTCTTCTGTCTCTGCCCCATCCATCACATTACTAGCATCCTCATCCGGGGATCAGTGCTCCCTATTATATCACACTTACATGTACTATGAAGGATAGCACTGGAGTATCCTACAACTGTACAACACCCAAACACATTCATTCCAAGATTTCAGATGAGTTGTTATATGATGTAACAATCTACAGTATCTATCTCATATCTATCTACAGGGGCATCTCAATAAATTAGAATATCTATGAAACGTTCATTCATTTCAGTGATTCAGTAATACAATCCATAATCAGCGTCTTCCATGATTGTGTGTCCTACTGAACCAGACTGAGGGACCATGTAAAGGCTTAGGAAACCTTGGCAGGTGACATTGAATTTACAAGACTGAACTGAACTTATAATATTCTCATTTTCTTAGATTTGGGTTTTCATGACCTGTAATCCATAATCAACATTTACAGAAATAAAACACTTGAAATAGAAGACTCTGCGTGTAAAGAATCTAGAAAATATAGGAGGTCACTTTATTAATTTAATTACTGAAAGAAATAAATGTTTCAAAGATATTCTAATTTATTGAGATGCTCCTGTATCTATCTAATGAAAAAAAGTCCAAAGCAGCACAATGACAATAAAAGGTATACTGTATATTCCCAGGATCCAGCACCAAACGCTCCAATAATACAATAAAAAATGGGCAGCTCTTCAAATGTAGCAAAAAAGATGATGCATAACTTATTCTATGTGCCATGTAATAAAGTATCCACCATATTTTTGCTACATCTGGAGTGCTGCCCATTTTTTATTCTCCCTCTCTGGATACCGTATTTTTATACCATTATAGCAGGCATCAGACGGTATGTTCTATGACTTATTCTCCTTTCCTGAATTATACATTTCCTTGAGGCCCTGCTCCACATGTTACCCTATTACTAGTATGAAGAAAAAGCTGAATGATTTATCATCTGAGTAACCAGTGCTGACTGGTCTGTGTCTCTCTAGGCTGCAAGAGGAGATCCAGCTTAAGGAAGATGCTGAAAATAACCTGTCCGCCTTCAGAGCTGTAAGTTGTATTAACAGTGACTAAAACCCCCAGTGGATCTATTCTATGTAACATGACCTTAGATAATGCACTTCGCTATCCCTAATCCCTAGGTTCTTCCATGTAAACCCTCTTATTAACGATCTTTTCATCTCTTCAGGATGTTGATGCTGCCACCCTGGCCAGGATTGATCTGGAGAGGAGGATCGAGTCTCTGCAGGAAGAGATTGCTTTCCTCAAGAAGATACACGAGGAGGTAAGAATGGCCACCAAGATGTAATCTCCAAGACTTCAAGATGTCTTAGTTCTTTCTTAGATAACATGTTCTCCAGTGATTGAGAAGGTTTTTTTGTGTTTCCTTAGGAAATCCGGGAACTCCAGTCACAGCTACAGGAACAACAGGTGCAGGTAGAGTTGGACGTGTCCAAACCAGACTTGACCGCAGCCCTCAGAGATATCAGGGCTCAGTATGAGACCATCGCAGCCAAGAACGTTGCAGAAGCTGAGGATTGGTACAAATCTAAGGTAATTTCCAGACTTGGTTCATAACGTTCTACCAGTGGGTTTTAGACAGTACCGTCACTATCTATATCTTTTGTCTTCCAGGTGTCTGACCTCAACCAAGCTCAACAGAAGAACAATGAGGCTCTTCGCCAGTCCAAACAGGAGCTGATGGAATACCGTCACCAGATCCAATCCTACACCTGCGAGATTGATGCTCTCAAGGGAACAGTAAGTATCAAAATTATTATGTAATTATTTGCAACTCGATCATCTATGGTCCTTGGAGAATGCCAAATTCTTCCATAGGTGGACTATTATACTGGCTTAAGCTCATAAACTGGCCTAGTAGTTGACCTGGTAGATTGGCATCTCAAGATTGAACCATACCTTATACCAATGACTCAATTTTTTTCAGAATGATTCCCTGATGCGCCAGATGCGGGACCTAGAAGAAAGATTTGCCGGAGAGGCAGCTGGGTACCAAGAAACCATTAGCCGGCTAGAAGAAGAAATCCGTAACTTGAAAGATGAGATGGCAAGACACCTCCGCGAATATCAGGATCTGTTGAATGTCAAGATGGCATTAGATGTTGAGATTGCCACATACCGTAAACTGCTGGAAGGAGAAGAGAGCAGGTAATGCCCAAGTAATAGTGAACACATGTACCCAGTGTCGGGTTGAGACTTTTTGGGCCCACAAGTGGAAATAATTCTGGGACCCATCCTACAACACAACGTGTGCACATCCACTTACAACTGTGCCATAATCTTTGTTGCACACATACAGTTATTTGTGAATTAACCCATAAGACGAAGACCCAAAGTCCTAAGGCATTTCTAAATTGGGTTACCTTCTGCTGGACCTTTGGGGTCCTGTTTTATTAGGGGCCCACCGGAGGATCCTCTGGTGCTCTGAAGTACCAGTCCGACACTGAATGTGCCAAACTCTTAAGTAACCATAGACATTGCATGGCTTTCTCCCAACTGACTCTGCTTTGGCAATATCTGGAGATCTTTATAGCCTTGGTGATCTTTATATCCAAATTCAGAGACCACCTAAGTATCTTTAGACACCCAGTGTTGTATCGGAGTATATGTAGAATAGTACGCTACTCTTCTGCCATCTTGGAAACAATGTAATTATATTAATTTGAGCTAAATCTTGTGAAATCCTGCCTAAATATAAGCATTCAACATTTAGATCTTTCAGTATTCTAAGGTCTTGTATACAGAAGGATCTGTCGTAAATAATTTGTAATAACCATAAGATATTTGTGTATTTTAGGATCACTCTCCCTATCCAGACATATTCAGCGCTGAGCTTCAGAGGTAAGATTACTATCATTTATCAAGCTTACTTAGTGTGAAGATAAGACAAGTGTCTCTCTGTCCAGTGATTTTTCACAGCGCCTTTTTCTATGTCTTCTGCAGAGACCAGCCCGGAGCAGAGATCATCCGCATCTGAAGTTCACACCAAGAAAACAGTCATGATCAAAACTATTGAGACCCGAGACGGAGAGGTGAGAAACATGACATGAACATAGAATACTACCCAGTAGTCACAATGTGAATAAGAACTGAATCTCATCTGCTTTATGGAGGGATCTAAGGCTGGTGAGATGCCAGATGGTGTTATATGAAAGAAAAGAGAATAAGCGATACAAAGTAAAAGATAATAGACAAAAAGAAATCACTTACTCTCATTCAGGGGAACTCATATCATATGTCGTGTGCACGGACACCCCAAGATATACAGGCAATTCAAAGATAGGAACTAGTAGACATCTATATCAAATTGGCTGTCTAGTATACTATACACCGAACCTTTATACCCTTTATACCCTATAAGTCCCTCCCTAATGTACAGAACTGCCCAGAGGATGTGTTGGGCAAATGTCTTATGGTCACTGGTGAGGAATTACTGACCTTACACTAAAACAAAGTTAGAACTGAAGTGGACGAAACATCAGAAGGAACAAATTTAACCCTTTCCCATATACATCATAAATGGTGATCAGGAAAACCCAGCATAAAATTGCCCGATGAGTAGGTACCACTAAACAGCTGTTCCTACTGCAAAACCACCCCAACATACCGCATTATAGGAAAACTGCCCCATCATACTGTGTGATGTAAAAACTACCCCATCATACTGCATTACAGGAAAACTACCCCATCATACTGAACAGGAAAACCACCACATCATACCGCATTATAGGAAAACTGCCCCATCATACTGTGTGATGTAAAAACTGCCCCATCATACTGTGTGATGTAAAACACTGCCCCATCATACTGTGTGATATAAAAACTACCCCATCATACTGTGTGATGTAAAAACTACCCCATCATACTGTGTGATGTAAAAACTACCCCATCATACTGCATTACAGGAAAACCGCCCCATCATACTGTATTACAGGAAAACTACCCCCTCATACCGCATTACAGGAAAACTGACCCATCATACTGTGTGATGTAAAAACTACCCCATCATACTGCATTACAGGAAAACTGACCCCATCATACTGTATCCCCCCCTTTTACAGGAAAACTACCCCATTATACTGCATTACAGGAAAACTACCCCATCATACTGCATTACAGGAAAACTACCCCATCATACTGTATTACAGGAAAACTACCCCATCATACTGTATTACAGGAAAACTACCCCATCATACTGTATTACAGGAAAACTGACCCATCATACTGTATTATAGGAAAACTACCCCATCATACTGCATTATGGAAAAACTACCCCATCATACTGCATGATGTAAAAACTACCCCATCATACTGTGTAATGTAAAAACTACCCCAACATACTGCGTGATGTAAAATCTGCCCCATCATACTGTTTGATGTAAAAACTGCCCCATCATACTGCATTACAGGAAAACTGACCCATCATACTGTGTGATGTGAAAATTTCCCCATACACTTCCATCTGACACAAAAACTATTCCCATCTTACAATACGTTCCTAGAAACTATCCTTTTAATTCCTCCAACTATCTGAACCTATAACCACAAATCTCCTTAATTTTCCCGCACTTCACCGATAATTTATAGCATTTTGTCTTGAGCATTAAATTTTTTTTTTCCTTAACGACATTTGGAAACTTGGCAGTAACTCCATCTGTAAATCCTGACGCTCAGCCAAGAAAGGAATGGAATGGGAGTTGCGTGCCGGCAATCTAGAATCTGCATTTATGAAAGTAGCTGCAAAGTCTTTGTCATGAAGATCAGGGCGAGGGTCAGGCTGATGGCGCTTGAAGCCTTCGGCATATATTACACTGCTGGTGTATTTCAGCTTCACTGCGGCCATACATGCCTATATAATCCCCTAACTTAGTAACATAGTCGAGAAGTTTGAAAAAAAGAGAGAAGTCTATCAAGTCCACTCCATAAAACTATATCGATCAGCTATGATCAGCTGGGAGAATTAGATAGCAGGTGTTCAATTCCTCTACAGTGCCACCACAGGTGAGATGAAGAATTACATGGTAACCATTGAAGTTCATCTAATGCAGAGACGGTGGGTCCTCCGGAGTTAGAGATGCTCTGTTTAGCCATTCTTTGGCTATATGATGGAAATCCTAAACTAGGGACCCCTCTTTTAAATTAAAAAAAAGCCCTAATTGGGTTATTTTATGGGTTTTCTACAGCAAACAGTCCCTAATTGTAATAAAAGATCACTTGCTGCTCAAAGTTTAACACCTCATTGTCCCCTACATAAATATTATATATCCCCCCAAAACCATATTCTGCTGCCCCATTTGCTATTATATAATCCCGCCACTTGGATATTTCCCGGTTTACACCCACAATTCTTGCTTCTATCTGAAGCTGTAGGTTTTCTGGACCTTCTGTTGAGTCACTCATGTCAGCTCAGTTACATGGCCTCATCCTGCTTTTTATAGTGACTGCTGAATATACACCGAGACACGCACAGGACTCCGCACACACCAACACAACGCCCACTGACATAGAGAGAATACAACAGCTGTTCCCTAAGAGTTTCTAAAAGTAAAGACACAACAGCTGCAATCTAGTAAAAGATGGACAGTTATAACAGGGGATGAAATGCCCAATGTACGTCCGTCTCCAAAAGAGTCAGGTTGCCGCATTACATCATACAATAAGACACACAACTAAAAGGGCAACCATCAGAGGGCTATGAGGCTTCTGACAATATCTAAGGGACCGCCATGGGGTCATGATAAACCCCACTTCTGGTTTGCTCCTTACTTCTTCCTTATATTTGCAGGCTCCGTCCCCACAGTCACGGTAATGGTGGATATGGAATCATTTCTGATATTTAAGTCCCTGCTTAATATACTGATTACATACTACTCATCTGTATATACAGCACATCACTAGTGGATCTGTATAGCTCAATATTTGATGCTTAGGGTCCATGCGCACAATGAAATAGACCTTGTATGGTGGCACATGGAGTCCCTTTGGTTTCTATTATGGACCATTAGACACTCTTTGTGTCACCATTTGGTAATTCCTCCATAATATGACATGTATGCTTATATTGAATGCTACAATTTATTTTCTATAGGGTCATACAGAATATAGGAAAAAAAAAAACCCTCTATATGTCACTGTATAAAATAGGATAACCATGGGGTATAGAATTACCCCACGGCATGCTATGTGCAGCACATTACTGATAACTACAGTAGGGATCTCTAATATGGCTTATGGAGAAGACCCTGGTTTGACTTATATTCTAGGTCTTGCTGTAAAGGCCTGTTGAAGGAGACCAGGCCTATTAAGACTCCCTACAACAGCTGTTGCTGTCCAAAAGGAGGAACATTATGCCCCTCGACTATGGACCCCCATAAATAAATATAGAGTAGCTTTTTCACTGTCTACATCTTTGCCCTTCATCAGACTTTGAATTGGTGGTGCAATGACTAAGTTATGAGACGTTCTCTCTGTATCTCAGTCTACTATCTCTGTAGACATATTAGTAACACACACACATACTTCTCATTGCCCCAGCAGAACTGAGCACCTTCTGTTCCTCTGGAGCACTGGTAAGTCACACTTGGGCACTTTCCCCTTGTTTCCATCACTTTTATGACCACATCACTCTTCCAGTGTTAGCTCAGTAGCAGTTCTTTGCTCTTTCCACCACCTTTCACCATGTATGTCCCACCACGTTGTGTAATACCGCAGATCTCTGTGCATCACCATCCCTAACCCTCCCACAATGCATTGCTCCTTTATGGCCTATGTTCTATTCTCCTATCTGTTCACATCTTTACGCCGAGGCTGGGGTTAGATGATGACGGTGGTCCGATGATGTGTGAGGCCTGGGGCGTTGTACAATACTGCACTCTGTTGCGCTTTTAGAGATTCTTTGGAAACCATCATTCATCATAGCACCAGGGGTTCTCCAATGACCATGACACCAGGGATGGACCAGCCCACCAGAATGTCTTAGGACCCTTGGTAGACCCAGACCCTGGCCCCAAGTGCACAATATCTATACAGAATAATCTTCTCTAGTGGAGCTAAGCAAACCAAGTACAATGTCGGGCTGAGGTTCCTTGGGATAAAATGATTTTGAGAACCCACAACCTCTAGGAAATAGACCATAGTACCCTTCAAATTTGGGTGCCTTTTGCTGGACCATTATTGTTTCAGAGCCTGAGCCCACCAGAGGACACCGTGACACTCTGATGGGCCAGTCCGACACTGCCCCAGTCCGATACTACACTTACGCCTGGACATCATCTGACCACCATTATCTAGATCTACTCTTGCATGCATTGTCTCAGATATTGGTGCAAATTCTCACATGTGCACAAGTGTACGTGTACAATATTTTGGGGAAAAGAAAATATTCTCTTGGGATTGATAATTCCACTAGGACTTAATATAGTTCATAATTTTCTGCTTTGGACAATCCGTTTTTATTATAACAACACCTATAAACGGATCACAGGATGTCCCACTATGAGATCCCTAGTGATCAGTTGTGATCTGTGGGATAATTTGACACCAAATGTTCAATTTCCTTGCAGCACCACCACTGGTGAGATTAAATATTGCAGTCTGCTTATTGAAATCCATAGACAGTTTATGTAATGTAAGGACGTGTCGGGTCCTCCAGAGTAAAAGATCATTTTTGTAGCTGAGGATAATAGATCGGGATCCTAAATGGGCCCCCACTATTAACTCTTTACAGTTTACTAGCAGGATAGTGAGTAGACTGTCTCTTCCTTGGATTCTTCTACACATATAACTTGGAGCACTACTGACTTGTCTCTTTGTGTCCGCAGATTGTCAGTGAGGCCTCCCAGCAGCATCAAGAGGTCCTGTGAAAGGGCCCACGAGGATGGACACCCCACGGGAATGACCACAGTGCACAGCCTGAGCGTAACCCTGCTGGACCTAGGCCATCTCATGCTGTACCCACACCACACATCTCCACTACACCCGTCACTGCTTCTCCCCCATACCATGGACTGCCAGGGGGCCCAGTGTGTGTTAGGCCACCCCCTCTAGAGAACTAATACCCTCTTGGAGGTTTCTCATCATTGCAAGAGAAATAAAGTAACCAACACTTTCACAACCATTGGCATTCCCATTCATTTCCCAGGGAACACGAGCACCATGATCCTATAGACCTGTGCTAAGGCCATGACGGACCCCACTGTATCTGCCCCTCACCCACTTCTCCTAGATGCTGAACCGCGCTGTCCTGCAATAATGGCTTCTTATCCCATCGATGACTTAGACAACTGACAGCAAATATCTCATTGGTAGCAATCACATTGGTGCCCAGGACACTAATGTCCTACAGGATTAGGGGATCTGCTGCATTCTGTGGTCACCTTGATGACCCAATAGTTATTGTGCCAATTCCCATGAAAGGTTTCCCATCTGTGGCTCTCCAGCTGTTGAA
Organism: Leptodactylus fallax; assembly: GCA_947044405.1. NCBI lineage: Eukaryota > Metazoa > Chordata > Amphibia > Anura > Leptodactylidae > Leptodactylus > Leptodactylus fallax. Next base: position 41,803 of record CAMRHE010000984.1, on the reverse strand, counting down.
AATTTCCAACTCCCAGCATACCCTGACAACTTGCTGGGGGTTGTAGTTTTGCAACGGTTGCAGATCCTTACATTACATCTTTGTGTTTTCTGGATCCTTTTAAGATTTTTTTTTTATCTGTTTACTTAATACTCGTACTATACAAGAGTGGCCTGCAATCTGTGCAACCTGGGGCATTCAGCTGTTGGAAAACTACAAGTTCCAGCATGCAAAAGAATTCCAAGGCATGCTGATACTTGTAATCTAACAACAGTTGGAGAGCCAAAGACATTAAATGGCTATATTTGCACCCAGGGGTTCAATGGTGCCATTTGCACCAGGGTCATCATGAGTGAGGGGGCTCCAAGGGCCCTTTTGCTAGATAATAAGATGCCAGCATCATACATGTTACATGGCAGGCGTGGACACTCTTACACATTTTGCATTTGGGTCCAGAAGCTTCAGTTTCCCCTACACAATATACTGTAGAATGGAAACTGTTATGCACCACCTAATGGCAGATCTTAGGTACTGCACTTAAAAATATATATCAGTTATTACTAGACTAAAATAAACTGTTTCCAACTGCAGAGACATTGTAGGTATATACGTCAAGCACAATAGTGTATATAAGGTATATTTCAGATAAGACAATCTACATTAGGTGTGATACCGCTCTTTATTGAGTACACCCCTATTAGCCAAACTGGATACTGAATGTGACTGGTAAAGCTAAGTCTATAGAGATGAGAGATGATGATAGAGGAAAATGTCTGTTCTACTTTACTGTGCTACATCAGTCTGTGACTCTCCAGCCTCTGTGAAGCTACAACTCCCACCATGGCAGGCTCTCAGGCAGTGCTGAGAGGTGTAGTCCCACAACAGCCATGGATTGCTCTAGATCAACAATCTGTGGTCTCTGGCTGCTGGGAGTAGTAGTCTCGTCACGACCAGAGAATCACACACTGCAATCCTTGATCTATGAATAAAATGGAACTTGAATGTGGTCTGAAAGAAAAATGGAATGTTCTAAATATAAAAAGCAAGTCTGCCTTCTTTCAGAAATAGCGCCACATCTGTCCATGGGTTGTGTCTGGTACTGCAGCTCAGCTCCCTTAACATAAGTGAGGCGCTATGCAATAGTACATTGAGCCTGTAGACAGATGTGGCGCTGTTCATGCAGCCATGTTTTTCGATTCCTGAATACAGAGAATGAGAACTAAAGTTTTGTTGAGATGCCAGTGTTGAACTACAAGTGCCAGCGTGTCCTAACAGCTGTATGATAGGTGTACTATAGTAGGGAGAATCCTACCCCTGCATACCACAATACTACAGATAGTCGTTGTTACATTGTGTCCTTCCTATGTTCGACAGAACTGATCACATGACGCACACGTTACACGGTAACTTACATATGTACATGAATAAATGTATCGAGGTTCCTATCTCAGCATCTGCCTGGATTATTTCTTATGGAGAAGTATAAGGGGGAACTCCAGCAAAATCTATCTTTAAGGCTTGATGGATATGACCATGTTTATGTGCTGGGTTTGTGGGTGAACTGTATGGACGGCACATGGATGATATTCGTGGCTGCTCGTGGCTCTGCGGACCCATTAATTTACTTCAGTGAGCCCGGGCAGCAAAACGGACAGAAATAGGAGCGTCCCTGAGTTTTGCCGCAGGCTCACGACCCCCTACATGGCCCATGATAATATATGGGTGTGTGTATGGGGCCATTGCGATATAATGAGTGAGGGTGCTAGTCTGACACTGACCAAGCACACATTCGTGTTCATGAAGCCTTAACCTGTTAGACTATTGGTGCTTTGATCTTTCAGGAATATGGGGGACCCCAGAGCACCCCCAAACTGGTTTATCAACTGACAAGCGTGCTATATTCATGTAGAGAGGGTCAGGAGTGTAAAGGTTCTCCAAAGCAAGTGTATGGGGGTCCTTGGAGAGGGGGGCCCAGCATGATTGGTACTATGGCCAGGACCTTTCCTATTTGGTGAACCAGCACCTCAAAAACTAGGTAAGGTCACAAAAAAGCCATGGAGGGGCTGAGAATAACAAAGACAAGACACGACTATCCTGGATCATAAAACCTTATGAGTTGGTTTAGTTTTAACTTTTTTTTGGGCCTCCTTTCTTCAACATTGGAATGGATATAAGACCGATGAACCGACCATAATAGTACAACATGCACAACCAATATGGTGGCCAGCGCATCTCTCATAAGGGTTGTCACCCAGCTTTCCCAGAATTCTGAATTGCATATTTTATAGGTTATGCTGCTAAAATACAAGAACATAGCTGAAGAACAGCAAAGACCTTGGAGCCCTGGTCTCTACATCACTATTAGTAGGATACAAGAGGGGCTGTTATAGGGGTCCGGGCTTATCAGAGGTGTACAGAAGTGAGGGGTGTGCGGAAATATTCCACCCTATTAGTTCTGTAAACTCAGGTCTCATGTTATGGATCCTGAGCCAAGTGTCTCAGGTGTGAGATGGGCCGGAATAAGGTGAGCAGAGGCAGGGGTAACATTGCAGCATATGATAAACCTTTAATACAAAATTTACATACAGTCACGCCACATTGAGCACTATTAGTTAAAATGTTATACCCCAATGGTGACCATTAGACATATGTACAGTTCCTCGTCTTCAAGTCTGGTGTATGCCTTGGGCTAGGCCTGCGGCTGTGCTACTGGCCAGTGGGATATACAATCCCTTACCTTTAGCTTCTGATGTTGTACAGTTGCGCCCTCTAGTGCTCAGTTTTGGCTTTGCAGATCGGCATCTTTTTAATGAACTGTCTGTACCAAGTTATTCCTCAAGTGCGCCCCTTCTCTTCTATTGTCCCAGCCTGGGAGGGTGTTTTTAATTTTTCTTTATCCTTCATCTCCTCTTTATTGTTTCCAGTAGTTCAACACAATCCCTGTACAATTTTGGAATTTTAACTAGAATTTTTTTTTTTATTTTGCAAAACTCTGCAAGGAAATCTCCTTGTCCATCAACAAACACATTTGCGTCATATACACTGCATAAGCTCCTGAATATGATGTGAATGCAGCCTAAGGCCTTGTTCACACGGCCACATTCCCCACGGACATTGATCAGACATCCAGAGACTTGCACTATACTGGTTCATTTTGCAGACCAAACACACCAGCTGAAGTCTATGGGTCAGTACAGATCACGGCAGTGCACAGATCCAATACACTGGAAAGTCTTGAAAATTTTTTAAAAAATTGTTGCTGTTTTTCACATGCATGAAAAACGGGTCAACCATGGACAAGGCACATCCGAAACCCCGACTATTGCAGATGTAAATTTCAGATGGCAAACATTCCTTATGTTATTTTATATTACATACACCAAACAGCTGCAGACATGTGAATAAGGTCTAAATCTGTACAATTTTTACTTGGATAAGAATGATTGTGCTCCAAGACTGCAAATCCCTGAAAGAAACAGGCCAGGACTGTAATGAGCAATGCTCTGCAGACTCAGCTGTGGATAGTTGTGGATTCGATCACATGACCCAAAGGAAGGATCCATGGGGGATGATGAGAGGACGACGTAAGCGTCAGTGTTATATGTTATTCTGGGGGTTCTTTCAGGTTAGGGGATCAGGGATCTGTATCTACCCCGGGGTTTTGTGTCTGTGTTAGTTTAGGGGGTCTGTATTTATTTTGGTGTCTCTTCTGGGTTTATATGTATTTTGGGATCTGATCTGGGGTCTTCGGGGGTGTTCACACGTAGGAATTTGATGCTGATTTTTTTTTCTACTTGTCAAAATCAAACAAGGATTTTGACAGTGAGTTTGAAGCTGATTTTGGACCAAATTTAAAGCAGAATTTGGAGAAGCGTGCCATTGTATTTTGCTCTTTATTGGGTAGGGCAAAATTCCAAATTCTGCATCCACTTAAGTGTCAGATTCTTACGTCTGAACACCCCCTTAATTCTGGACATTTTATGTATTTTAGGACATGGTCTGGGCTCAGTATTCTGGGGTCTGGTCCAAAGTCTGAACTTATTTTAAGGTCTGTATTCTAGGGTCTGGGGTCTGTATTTATTTTGTAGTCTTTCTAGGGTCTTAGGTCTGGATTTATTCTGGTGTCTCCCCTGGGCTCTGTATTCTGGATCTAGGATTTATATAAGGTCTATTCATTTTAGGCTTAGGGGTCTGGATTTATTTTGTGGTCTAGGTTTGACAATGTACTTATTATGGGGTAGGGGGCCGTATTTATTTTGGGGTCTGTATTCTAGGGTTTTGATTCTGCGTACACTTTGGGTCTGAGTCCGGGGACTGTATGCAGTACGTTTTGGGGTTACATGCACTAGTAGCGAATACATTAGGGTAGCAGAGTTTGGGGGACATGGCTTATGTAAATGGGGTGTATTATGTATCCCCCTGATGTAAAGTTGTATTGTAAAATATGGTAACTAATTCCTCAAACCACAGCCCCTATTTTTAAAGGGAAAAGTGGACACCCCTATTATATGCACACTCCATGCCTGTGACTCTCATGTATATCTTTACCTAATATCTGTAAATACTTTTATGATATTATAATACTAGCTCCAGATCAGGCTTACACTAATGAAGGTGTCCCAGGTTTGTAATACAGTATAATATGCAGAAATAATGTCCATCATAGGGTTCAGCCCAGGGGACAGAAACTGCGCCACAACTCCCTCTGGACATATTGTCTCTCTGTGTCCTGATATTAGCCATGCCGGGGGTTCACAGATGGGTCCAGACCACTAATACTCTACTGTCTCCTGGAGGGAAACCAATTCTTCTGGCAGCATGGTAGCGCAGCATCGCACCAGTTATTATATGGTTGGCGTCAGCTATCCCACAGCCTAGGGTCTCTCTTGTTGGGTTTCTTCATTCACCCGCACTTGGACACTCCACGCTTCATCTCTCAGCTACTTCAGCTCTGCACAGTCTCTATGTCTACTCGCTTCTGGGCTCACTTCTACACGAATGGCCCTGCACAGCTTAACACTGCTAAACCCGTCCAGCCCAGCCCTAGAGCAGCGTCTGTCTCGGCCCAACCCTCTGCCTTGGGCTCAACAAGTTTATCTGCCAGCATCTGTCATGCTGCGTCACACCCAGGAGACCTGACCCCTCTTCAGAGGATTGTGCTCCGAGCACAGGTGTATGCCCGACAACTGTATGGGTGCCAACTAACCCTACTTATAAGGTCCTTGTATTCCCTGACAACATGATATGATTCCAAAGAAGACCTTGCGCATGACCAGACTCCTGCAGAATGGTGGCCTGGACGCAATGCCCAGCAACCTCCACTGGACCAGCCAGGTAGCTCTCATTTCAGCAAAGTAAAGTCAGCAATATCCACAGATACAGTGTCACGAAATACAGTGAATCCTCCCCAGAAGAGCAACCCTTTGAGAAGACACTCGCTACTTTTAAAGACTGATTTTTTTCTGTGTCGCATTTTCCTCCCATTATACTCTATTGAGGCTACGTCTCTAATAGATATTAGACTGTGAGACTAACATGGAGGCATAGAAGATGCTCATGTTCTGTGTGTCAGAAGAGATCCTGAGAGCTGCGTCAGTAAGCAGTTAAGTATAATGTAACTAACAGTATATAGGGGACAGGGGACTATTACCTGTGGGGGTGCTACTAGGGCTCTATTACAGTTATAATGCCCCCTCACACACAGGGGGGAGAACTATAACTATAATGGTGCCATAGTAGTGCCCCCCACAGATAATAATCCCCCCCCCACACACACATGTAATATTACCTGTTGGGGGGCGCTATTACTATAATAGTGCCCCATGAGTGATGGTTTTCCCTACCCTGCCCATCAGTGCCGGCGTTAGGGGGGGGGAAAACTGGGCAATTGCCCCGGCCCCAAAGGGGCCCCCGGGATCCGGAGCCTGATAACTCCGGACCGGCCATATCGATAACAGAAAGGGACCCAGCGTCATGTGCCGCAGGACCCCTTTCCGAGGTGAATAAAAATAACAAACATTGTTACTCATCTTCTGGCGGTCCGGACGTCACCGCTGAGGCCAGGCCTCAGCCTTAGCGATCGCGTGGGGAGTGCTCACGTAATCGCTGAGGCTCAATCACAGGCCTCAGTGGTGACGTCCACAACGCGTGACGTCAGCCGCAGAGAAGAGGAAGCACCGGCGGGGATAGCGGAGCAGCGCGAGGAGGCCCAGCAGAGGTAAGGCAAGGTGAGTATAACTGTTTGTTATTTTCCCTTACCTTCCCCGGGCCTTCGATAATTATACTCTGGGGTCTGAAAGTGCAGATTGTGGCCTATGAAACTTCAGCAAGTATGATCAATGTTAGCAGTGAAGAAAGAAAATGGAAAACGGAGCTATGTTGGGGACTAGGAATGAGTGTGGAGACATGCTAGGAACCAGAAATGAGAAGAGCAGCCATGATGGGGTTCAGGAGGAGGACCATGCTGAAGAGCAAGATTTAAAGGGATTGTGCTGGGGACTAGGAATAAGACAGGAACCATACTGAGGACCAAGATTTAAAGGAATACCATGTTGGATATGGGTCAGGAATGAGAGAAAAGCCATGCTGGGGACCAACATTTAAAGGGATAGTGTGCTGGGGACTAGGAATAAGAGGGGAACCATACTGAGGACCATGATATAAAGGCAGGGGTGTAGCGAAAGCTTGGCTTGGTCCCCCTCGCAGTTACAACTTCTCTAATGGCTGCCGTCCCTGTCTGTAAGACTAAGGCTATACAGTGGCTTCTGCTGAAACTTTCACCCAAAGCTCGCTGTGTTGCCTTTGACTCCTTCCCTGATGTATGTGAATGTAGTCACCTTGTGATGTAGGGTATGTTGCGACTTCGACTTCCAGTCTCAAAGAAATTATGCACTGCTCAATCTTTTTGCAACTAGAAGTTGGAGTCGCTGCTCTCTCGGAGTCATAATGCCAATTCATTCACTTACATTAGTGAAGGAGTCACAGGGCAACATGGTGATCTTCGGTCGTGTGAAGGGAGTTTGGTCTCTCACAAGACCCGATGATACAGCCAAGCAATAGTGCCTCATGTCAGGTGACCCCATTCAGACATGTGACCCCACTGAGACTTGCCATCACCCAGTTTGCCCCCATGTTGGTCGCCGACATCATCTTAATCTTCATAATAGAAAAGTATTTCTGTGAATTCCCTGGATCTTATATGAAACAGCTGCCAGTCTGGGAATGAGGGCGGTGTGGGAGTGGGACTCATCTTGTGGGAGCTCTGCCCAGCTTTATACAGAAGCCATGAATGATCAGACATGTCGGCTGCAGGATGTCCTGGAAAGCTGATTTGTTGATCCCTTCAAAAGTCTCACAATCTATCGTTTCATTCACACGTCTGAAATAAATGCGAGCACATACTCACCTCCACAAACATCCCCCGGTACTCAGCCCTGACCTTATCACTGAGACGGATCTGGTGACGGCTACCGCAAGGACAGCTCAGAGGTCCTGTATTCTAAGACTGCACGGACCCCTAGGACCAAGGCTACACAACACCAGGTGTAGGTGGATCCACGTCCAGTGGTGCCGCATGTAGGGCCATACAGGATTACCACTAACCCAACATTTATCCTTAAAGGGAGTGTCACCAGACCTCGGCAGATGAACTCCGCCTGCAGATAGATAGGTGAGGGTCACCTGAATCAGTGTTTTCCCCTGTTGCTCATATAACGCCATTTTTGTCAATATTCAAGTTAGCTCTTTGGAGCGATGAGGGTGTGGACATTGCTCCACAAAGGTAACAGGCAACATCCTTGGTAACACCATTGGGTGGGATGGGTTGCATTACTTACTGTCACTTGGACCATGCTATGCCAAGCAGTGGGCTGCCATTCACACATCCACTATGGACTTCTTCAATGGATGCCAAGCAAGGCTTAGCCCTGCCCTTAAAGAAACCAAAACTCCTTTTGCCTCTTCTCAGATGTATCAGGCCCCTGTTTTTTTCTTGCACGTTTTTCTTAGCGTCACAAACTTCATTTACTACTAAGCCTCTATTCACACAAACGTTCAAGGCTGTCACACAGCTGCAATAAATCAGTTCATGTGAATAGGGCTAGTCACATGATCGATTTGCTAACATCGTCAAAAAATAGAATATGTCTTATTTTTGCCCGTTTTCACTGATCCTTCAATAGACTCAAATCTATGCGGGATCCAGAAAAACGATGTCCCATGTCGTGGCCGTTTTGCACCTCGCTTGTTACTTGTACTCTAGCAGAGGCTATATTGCACGTACAGCAGTTTCATCCCCACGTATGACACAATGTATGTTAGGTAACGCTATAATGTGACATTGGCGGGTTCCACTGAGTCAGTAGATCAGCAGCTGCTGCTATAAATTCTAAGTGAGCACATTAAAGCGCACTCAGCAGCTGCGAGAGGGAAGTGGATTAAGTGACTGATCCCGCACATCTTAATCACAGGTAGCAGAAGATATCCTGAGTACCGAAAGAGCAGCGGCAGAGCTATAGGGGGCGCAGCAGATCTGACAATAACCAGACCCTACACAAGTGTACAGTCATCAGAAGGAGATGCAGGGGTGGAAAACTCCATTCTATGTAGACCTTGGTCTGGTAGAATTCACTACAGGGAAAACATATTACGCAGGTCTGATGACCAATGTCTTGTAGTTTTCTAAGAAGCTGCCAATCTCCACCTACTTCTCGGCCTTAAAGGAATATTCTTACAAACATAACAAAGCAATATATGAAATAGTAAAAAATCATTGAAGAAGATAATCCAACCACAATAAGGACATCATGGCTGGTTATCAGGAGGACACTACATGTATGAGAAGATAACCTGACTACAATAAGGACATCATGGCTGGTTATCAGGAGAGACACTACATGTATGAGAAGATAACCCGACCACAATAAGGACATCATGGCTGGTTATCAGGAGGACACTACATGTATGAGAAGATAACCTGACCACAATAAGGACCTCATGGCTGGTTATCAGGAGGGGACACTACATGTATGAGAAGATAACCCGACCACAATAAGGACATCATGGCTGGTTATCAGGAGGACACTACATGTATGAGAAGATATCCCGACCACAATAAGGACATCATGGCTGGTTATCAGGAGGGGACACTACATGTATGAGAAGATAACCCGACCACAATAAGGACATCATGGCTGGTTATCAGGAGGACACTACATGTATGAGAAGATAACCTGACCACAATAAGGACATCATGGCTGGTTATCAGGAGGACACTACATGTATGAGAAGATAACCTGACCACAATAAGGACATCATGGCTGGTTATCAGGAGGGGACACTACATGTATAAGAAGATAACCTGGCCACAATAAGGACATCATGGCTGGTTATCAGGAGGACGCTACATGTATGAGAAGATAACCCGACCACAATAAGGACATCATGGCTGGTTATCAGGAGAGACACTACATGTATGAGAAGATAACCTGACCACAATAAGGACATCATGGCTGGTTATCAGGAGGACACTACATGTATGAGAAGATAACCCGACCACAATAAGGACATCATGGCTGGTTATCAGGAGGACACTACATGTATGAGAAGATAACCCGACCACAATAAGGACATCATGGCTGGTTATCAGGAGGACACTACATGTATGAGAAGATAACCTGACCACAATAAGGACATCATGGCTGGTTATCAGGAGGACACTACATGTATGAGAAGATAACCTGACCACAATAAGGACATCATGGCTGGTTATCAGGAGGGGACACTACATGTATAAGAAGATAACCTGGCCACAATAAGGACATCATGGCTGGTTATCAGGAGGCGCTACATGTATGAGAAGATAACCCGACCACAATAAGGACATCATGGCTGGTTATCAGGAGAGACACTACATGTATGAGAAGATAACCTGACCACAATAAGGACATCATGGCTGGTTATCAGGAGGACACTACATGTATGAGAAGATAACCCGACCACAATAAGGACATCATGGCTGGTTATCAGGAGGACACTACATGTATGAGAAGATAACCTGACCACAATAAGGACATCATGGCTGGTTATCAGGAGGGACACTACATGTATGAGAAGATAACCTGACCACAATAAGGACATCATGGCTGGTTATCAGGAGGGGACACTACATGTATAAGAAGATAACCTGGCCACAATAAGGACATCATGGCTGGTTATCAGGAGGACACTACATGTATGAGAAGATATCCCGACCACAATAAGGACATCATGGCTGGTTATCAGGAGGACACTACATGTATGAGACGATAACCTGACCACAATAAGGACATCATGGCTGGTTATCAGGAGGGGACACTACATGTATAAGAAGATAACCTGGCCACAATAAGGACATCATGGCTGGTTATCAGGAGGACACTACATGTATGAGAAGATAACCCGACCACAATAAGGACTACATGGCTGGTTATCAGGAGGGGACACTACATGTATGAGAAGATAACCCGACCACAATAAGGACATCATGGCTGGTTATCAGGAGGACACTACATGTATGAGAAGATAACCCGACCACAATAAGGACATCATGGCTGGTTATCAGGAGGGGACACTACATGTATGAGAAGATAACCCGACCACAATAAGGACATGGCTGGGTTTTTGACAAGTAACAGACCATATAAAGTTCCTGTATTCATGGTCGTATCTACTGGCAACTGATCATGACAAAAGATTGTCAGTACTAAAATGGTTAGAGAAAATCTGTAAGTGAGTCCGTCTCAAACAAAATCATCCATTCAGTAATTGTGTAAATAATGAAATTGGAATAAATTTTGCAAATCTCCACAGCCAAAAGAATTTTCTTTGCTGTATCTACCTGCTCCTGAGACAGATTTACCTGTAGAAATAATAAGGGTTTTACTAAGAAGTCATAAAACAACTGCAACCTGAATTACCATTCTACTAAAAATACAACTATTTATCTATTTTGTTTTTTTAGTTTTGCGATTTTTTTTTTCTTTACATGATTTGGGGGGGCAGCCATCTTGTCTGAGCTGTTATTACCTGCATTCAGAGGTTTGGGTTACAGCAGCCACATAAGAGCCTGTAGAGAGCTTACAGAAACAAAGCGTCAGACTTAAAAACATACATTTTCTTTTACCGGGGACAATAGATGACTGCAGATCAAAATGCAAAGTGTGACTACCACCTTACATTGCTGTCAACAGTGAAATACAGTACTAGTCAAGTGCACAAGAGGGCGCTGTTCATCTACTATTGGGCACTATAGCTACAGTTCTGAAATGTGAGAGAAATCTTCTAGAAGCCTGTTCCATGAAGTATGTGAAGACCTATCAGCAGCTCATAAACTGCCAGATTTATTACCATGGAAAAAAAGAAGACATGACAGGAAGGGTAACAAGTCTAGAACCACCAAGTGAAAATCAGCTCTGCAAGACCAAGTTCTCAGGAAGCGTCATAATAATTCTATACAAATACTGATATACTGTAGTCCAAATGTATCATCATATAATACCAGCACCATGGAGAGCGTGGACACTACAGTATAGAACATCTATAAGTATTATAGTAGTTATAGTCTTGTACATAGGAGTAGTATTATAGTAGTTATATTCTTGTACATAGGGGCAGTATTATAGTAGTTATATTCTTGTACATAGAGGTAGTATTATAGTAGTTATATTCTTGTACATAGGAGCAGTATTATAGTAGTTATATTCTTGTACATAGGAGTATTATAGTAGTTATATTCTTGTACATAGGAGCAGTATTATAGTAGTTATATTCTTGTACATAGGAGCAGTATTATAGTAGTTATATTCTTGTACATAGGAGCAGTATTATAGTAGTTATATTCTTGTACATAGGAGCAGTATTATAGTAGTTATATTCTTGTACATAGGAGCAGTATTATAGTAGTTATATTCTTGTACATAGGGGCAGTATTATAGTAGTTATATTCTTGTACATAGAGGTAGTATTATAGTAGTTATATTCTTGTACATAGGAGCAGTATTATAGTAGTTATATTCTTGTACATAGGAGCAGTATTATAGTAGTTATATTCTTGTACATAGGGGCAGTATTATAGTAGTTATATTCTTGTACATAGGGGGCTGTATTATAGTAGTTATATTCTTGTACATAGGAGTAGTATTATAGTAGTTATATTCTTGTACATAGGAGCAGTATTATAGTAGTTATATTCTTGTACATAGGAGCAGTATTATAGTAGTTATATTCTTGTACATAGGGGGCAGTATTATAGTAGTTATATTCTTGTACATAGGAGCAGTATTATAGTAGTTATATTCTTGTACATAGGAGGTAGTATTATAGTAGTTATATTCTTGTACATAGGAGCAGTATTATAGTAGTTATATTCTTGTACATAGGAGGTAGTATTATAGTAGTTATATTCTTGTACATAGGGGCAGTATTATAGTAGTTATATTCTTGTACATAGGGGCAGTATTATAGTAGTTATATTCTTGTACATAGGGGCAGTATTATAGTAGTTATATTCTTGTACATAGGAGGTAGTATTATAGTAGTTATATTCTTGTACATAGGAGCAGTATTATAGTAGTTATATTCTTGTACATGGGGGCAGTATTATAGTAGTTATATTCTTGTACATAGGAGCAGTATTATAGTAGTTATATTCTTGTACATAGGGGGCAGTATTATAGTAGTTATATTCTTGTACATAGGAGGTAGAATTACAGTAGTTATATTCTTGTACATAGGGGGAGTATTATAGTAGTTATATTCTTGTACATAAGAGCAGTATTATAGTAGTTATATTCTTGTACATAGGAGTAGTATTATAGTAGTTATATTCTTGTACATAGGAGCAGTATTATAGTAGTTATATTCTTGTACATAAGAGGTAGTATTGTAGTAGTTATATTCTTGTACATAGGAGCAGTATTATAGTAGTTATATTCTTGTACATAGGAGCAGTATTATAGTAGTTATATTCTTGTACATAGGAGCAGTATTATAGTAGTTATATTCTTGTACATAGTAGGCAGTATTATAGTAGTTATATTCTTGTACATAGGCGCAGTATTATAGTAGTTATATTCTTGTACATAGGGGGCAGTATTATAGTAGTTTTATTCTTGTACATAGGAGCAGTATTATAGTAGTTATATTCTTGTACATAGGGGGCAGTATTATAGTAGTTATATTCTTGTACATAGGAGCAGTATTATAGTAGTTATATTCTTGTACATAGGGGCAGTATTATAGTAGTTATATTCTTGTACATAGGAGCAGTATTATAGTAGTTATATTCTTGTACATAGGGGGCAGTATTATAGTAGTTATTTTCTTGTACATAGGAGCAGTATTATAGTAGTTATATTCTTGTACATAGGGGGCAGTATTATAGTAGTTATATTCTTGTACATAGGAGCAGTATTATAGTAGTTATATTCTTGTACATAGGGGGCAGTATTATAGTAGTTATATTCTTGTACATAGGAGCAGTATTATAGTAGTTATATTCTTGTACATAGGGGCAGTATTATAGTAGTTATATTCTTGTACATAGGAGTAGTATTATAGTAGTTATATTCTTGTACATAGGAGTAGTATTATAGTAGTTATATTCTTGTACATAGGAATAGTATTATAGTAGTTATATTCTTGTACATAGGAGCAGTATTATAGTAGTTATATTCTTGTACATAGGAGCAGTATTATAGTAGTTATATTCTTGTACATAGCAGGTAGTAGTATAGTAGTTATATTCTTGTACATAGGAGCAGTATTATAGTAGTTATATTCTTGTACATAGGAGGTAGTATTATAGTAGTTATATTCTTGTACATAGGGGCAGTATTATAGTAGTTATATTCTTGTACATAGGGGAAGTATTATAGTAGTTATATTCTTGTACATAGGAGGTAGTATTATAGTAGTTATATTCTTGTACATAGGAACAGTATTATAGTAGTTATATTCTTGTACATAGGAGGTAGTATTATAGTAGTTATATTCTTGTACATAGGGGCAGTATTATAGTAGTTATATTCTTGTACATAGGAGGTAGTATTATAGTAGTTATATTCTTGTACATAGGAGGTAGTATTATAGTAGTTATATTCTTGTACATAGCAGTATTATAGTAGTTATATTCTTGTACATAGGGGCAGTATTATAGTAGTTATATTCTTGTACATAGGAGCAGTATTATAGTAGTTATATTCTTGTACATAGGAGCAGTATTATAGTAGTTATATTCTTGTACATAAGAGGTAGTATTGTAGTAGTTATATTCTTGTACATAGGAGCAGTATTATAGTAGTTATATTCTTGTACATAGGAGCAGTATTATAGTAGTTATATTCTTGTACATAGGAGCAGTATTATAGTAGTTATATTCTTGTACATAGTAGGCAGTATTATAGTAGTTATATTCTTGTACATAGGCGCAGTATTATAGTAGTTATATTCTTGTACATAGGGGGCAGTATTATAGTAGTTTTATTCTTGTACATAGGAGCAGTATTATAGTAGTTATATTCTTGTACATAGGGGGCAGTATTATAGTAGTTATATTCTTGTACATAGGAGCAGTATTATAGTAGTTATATTCTTGTACATAGGGGCAGTATTATAGTAGTTATAGTCTTGTACATAGGAGCAGTATTATAGTAGTTATATTCTTGTACATAGGGGGCAGTATTATAGTAGTTATTTTCTTGTACATAGGAGCAGTATTATAGTAGTTATATTCTTGTACATAGGGGTAGTATTATAGTAGTTATATTCTTGTACATAGGAGCAGTATTATAGTAGTTATATTCTTGTACATAGGGGGCAGTATTATAGTAGTTATATTCTTGTACATAGGAGCAGTATTATAGTAGTTATATTCTTGTACATAGGAGCAGTATTATAGTAGTTATATTCTTGTACATAGGAGTAGTATTATAGTAGTTATATTCTTGTACATAGGAGTAGTATTATAGTAGTTATATTCTTGTACATAGGAATAGTATTATAGTAGTTATATTCTTGTACATAGGAGCAGTATTATAGTAGTTATATTCTTGTACATAGGAGCAGTATTATAGTAGTTATATTCTTGTACATAGGAGGTAGTAGTATAGTAGTTATATTCTTGTACATAGGAGCAGTATTATAGTAGTTATATTCTTGTACATAGGAGGTAGTATTATAGTAGTTATATTCTTGTACATAGGGGCAGTATTATAGTAGTTATATTCTTGTACATAGGGGCAGTATTATAGTAGTTATATTCTTGTACATAGGAGGTAGTATTATAGTAGTTATATTCTTGTACATAGGAGGTAGTATTATAGTAGTTATATTCTTGTACATAGCAGTATTATAGTAGTTATATTCTTGTACATAGGGGCAGTATTATAGTAGTTATATTCTTGTACATAGGAGCAGTATTATAGTAGTTATATTCTTGTACATAGGAGGTAGTATTATAGTAGTTATATTCTTGTACATAGGGGCAGTATTATAGTAGTTATATTCTTGTACATAGGGGCAGTATTATAGTAGTTATATTCTTGTACATAGGGGCAGTATTATAGTAGTTATATTCTTGTACATAGGAGGTAGTATTATAGTAGTTATATTCTTGTACATAGGAGCAGTATTATAGTAGTTATATTCTTGTACATGGGGGCAGTATTATAGTAGTTATATTCTTGTACATAGGAGCAGTATTATAGTAGTTATATTCTTGTACATAGGAGGTAGAATTACAGTAGTTATATTCTTGTACATAGGGGGTAGTATTATAGTAGTTATATTCTTGTACATAAGAGCAGTATTATAGTAGTTATATTCTTGTACATAGGAGTAGTATTATAGTAGTTATATTCTTGTACATAGGAGCAGTATTATAGTAGTTATATTCTTGTACATAAGAGGTAGTATTGTAGTAGTTATATTCTTGTACATAGGAGCAGTATTATAGTAGTTATATTCTTGTACATAGGAGCAGTATTATAGTAGTTATATTCTTGTACATAGGGGCAGTATTATAGTAGTTATATTCTTGTACATAGGAGGCAGTATTATAGTAGTTATATTCTTGTACATAGGCGCAGTATTATAGTAGTTATATTCTTGTACATAGGGGGCAGTATTATAGTAGTTTTATTCTTGTACATAGGAGCAGTATTATAGTAGTTATATTCTTGTACATAGGGGGCAGTATTATAGTAGTTATATTCTTGTACATAGGAGCAGTATTATAGTAGTTATATTCTTGTACATAGGGGCAGTATTATAGTAGTTATATTCTTGTACATAGGAGCAGTATTATAGTAGTTATATTCTTGTACATAGGGGGCAGTATTATAGTAGTTATTTTCTTGTACATAGGAGCAGTATTATAGTAGTTATATTCTTGTACATAGGGGGCAGTATTATAGTAGTTATATTCTTGTACATAGGAGCAGTATTATAGTAGTTATATTCTTGTACATAGGGGGCAGTATTATAGTAGTTATATTCTTGTACATAGGAGCAGTATTATAGTAGTTATATTCTTGTTCATAGGGGCAGTATTATAGTAGTTATATTCTTGTACATAGGAGTAGTATTATAGTAGTTATATTCTTGTACATAGGAGTAGTATTATAGTAGTTATATTCTTGTACATAGGAATAGTATTATAGTAGTTATATTCTTGTACATAGGAGCAGTATTATAGTAGTTATATTCTTGTACATAGGAGCAGTATTATAGTAGTTATATTCTTGTACATAGCAGGTAGTAGTATAGTAGTTATATTCTTGTACATAGGAGCAGTATTATAGTAGTTATATTCTTGTACATAGGAGGTAGTATTATAGTAGTTATATTCTTGTACATAGGGGCAGTATTATAGTAGTTATATTCTTGTACATAGGGGCAGTATTATAGTAGTTATATTCTTGTACATAGGAGGTAGTATTATAGTAGTTATATTCTTGTACATAGGAACAGTATTATAGTAGTTATATTCTTGTACATAGGAGGTAGTATTATAGTAGTTATATTCTTGTACATAGGGGCAGTATTATAGTAGTTATATTCTTGTACATAGGAGGTAGTATTATAGTAGTTATATTCTTGTACATAGGAGGTAGTATTATAGTAGTTATATTCTTGTACATAGCAGTATTATAGTAGTTATATTCTTGTACATAGGGGCAGTATTATAGTAGTTATATTCTTGTACATAGGAGCAGTATTATAGTAGTTATATTCTTGTACATAGGAGCAGTATTATAGTAGTTATATTCTTGTACATAAGAGGTAGTATTGTAGTAGTTATATTCTTGTACATAGGAGCAGTATTATAGTAGTTATATTCTTGTACATAGGAGCAGTATTATAGTAGTTATATTCTTGTACATAGGAGCAGTATTATAGTAGTTATATTCTTGTACATAGTAGGCAGTATTATAGTAGTTATATTCTTGTACATAGGCGCAGTATTATAGTAGTTATATTCTTGTACATAGGGGGCAGTATTATAGTAGTTTTATTCTTGTACATAGGAGCAGTATTATAGTAGTTATATTCTTGTACATAGGGGGCAGTATTATAGTAGTTATATTCTTGTACATAGGAGCAGTATTATAGTAGTTATATTCTTGTACATAGGGGCAGTATTATAGTAGTTATAGTCTTGTACATAGGAGCAGTATTATAGTAGTTATATTCTTGTACATAGGGGGCAGTATTATAGTAGTTATTTTC
Source organism: Leptodactylus fallax (assembly GCA_947044405.1). Lineage (NCBI taxonomy): Eukaryota > Metazoa > Chordata > Amphibia > Anura > Leptodactylidae > Leptodactylus > Leptodactylus fallax. Next base: position 24,058 of record CAMRHE010000984.1, on the reverse strand, counting down.
TTGTACATAGGAGCAGTATTATAGTAGTTATATTCTTGTACATAGGGGTAGTATTATAGTAGTTATATTCTTGTACATAGGAGCTAGTATTATAGTAGTTATATTCTTGTACATAGGGGGCAGTATTATAGTAGTTATATTCTTGTACATAGGAGCAGTATTATAGTAGTTATATTCTTGTACATAGGAGCAGTATTATAGTAGTTATATTCTTGTACATAGGAGTAGTATTATAGTAGTTATATTCTTGTACATAGGAGTAGTATTATAGTAGTTATATTCTTGTACATAGGAATAGTATTATAGTAGTTATATTCTTGTACATAGGAGCAGTATTATAGTAGTTATATTCTTGTACATAGGAGCAGTATTATAGTAGTTATATTCTTGTACATAGGAGGTAGTAGTATAGTAGTTATATTCTTGTACATAGGAGCAGTATTATAGTAGTTATATTCTTGTACATAGGAGGTAGTATTATAGTAGTTATATTCTTGTACATAGGGGCAGTATTATAGTAGTTATATTCTTGTACATAGGGGCAGTATTATAGTAGTTATATTCTTGTACATAGGAGGTAGTATTATAGTAGTTATATTCTTGTACATAGGAGGTAGTATTATAGTAGTTATATTCTTGTACATAGGCAGTATTATAGTAGTTATATTCTTGTACATAGGGGCAGTATTATAGTAGTTATATTCTTGTACATAGGAGCTAGTATTATAGTAGTTATATTCTTGTACATAGGAGCAGTATTATAGTAGTTATATTCTTGTACATAGGAGGTAGTATTGTAGTAGTTATATTCTTGTACATAGGGGCAGTATTATAGTAGTTATATTCTTGTACATAGGAGCAGTATTATAGTAGTTATATTCTTGTACATAGGAGCAGTATTATAGTAGTTATATTCTTGTACATAGGAGGCAGTATTATAGTAGTTATATTCTTGTACATAGGCGCAGTATTATAGTAGTTATATTCTTGTACATGGGGGCAGTATTATAGTAGTTTTATTCTTGTACATAGGAGCAGTATTATAGTAGTTATATTCTTGTACATAGGGGGCAGTATTATAGTAGTTATATTCTTGTACATAGGGGCAGTATTATAGTAGTTATATTCTTGTACATAGGGGGCAGTATTATAGTAGTTATAGTCTTGTACATAGGAGCAGTATTATAGTAGTTATATTCTTGTACATAGGGGGCAGTATTATAGTAGTTATTTTCTTGTACATAGGAGCAGTATTATAGTAGTTATATTCTTGTACATAGGGGGCAGTATTATAGTAGTTATATTCTTGTACATAGGGGGCAGTATTATAGTAGTTATATTCTTGTACATAGGGGGCAGTATTATAGTAGTTATATTCTTGTACATAGGAGGCAGTATTATAGTAGTTATATTCTTGTACATAGGAGCAGTATTATAGTAGTTATATTCTTGTACATAGGAGGTAGTATTATAGTAGTTATATTCTTGTACATAGGAGTAGTATTATAGTAGTTATATTCTTGTACATAGGAATAGTATTATAGTAGTTATATTCTTGTACATAGGAGCAGTATTATAGTAGTTATATTCTTGTACATAGGAGCAGTATTATAGTAGTTATATTCTTGTACATAGGAGGTAGTAGTATAGTAGTTATATTCTTGTACATAGGAGCAGTATTATAGTAGTTATATTCTTGTACATAGGAGGTAGTATTATAGTAGTTATATTCTTGTACATAGGGGCAGTATTATAGTAGTTATATTCTTGTACATAGGGGAAGTATTATAGTAGTTATATTCTTGTACATAGGAGGTAGTATTATAGTAGTTATATTCTTGTACATAGGAACAGTATTATAGTAGTTATATTCTTGTACATAGGAGGTAGTATTATAGTAGTTATATTCTTGTACATAGGGGCAGTATTATAGTAGTTATATTCTTGTACATAGGAGGTAGTATTATAGTAGTTATATTCTTGTACATAGGAGGTAGTATTATAGTAGTTATATTCTTGTACATAGGGGCAGTATTATAGTAGTTATATTCTTGTACATAGGGGAAGTATTATAGTAGTTATATTCTTGTACATAGGAGGTAGTATTATAGTAGTTATATTCTTGTACATAGGAACAGTATTATAGTAGTTATATTCTTGTACATAGGAGGTAGTATTATAGTAGTTATATTCTTGTACATAGGAGTAGTATTATAGTAGTTATATTCTTGTACATAGGAGCAGTATTATAGTAGTTATATTCTTGTACATAGGAGGTAGTATTATAGTAGTTATATTCTTGTACATAGGAGCAGTATTATAGTAGTTATATTCTTGTACATAGGAGCAGTATTATAGTAGTTATATTCTTGTACATAGGAGCAGTATTATAGTAGTTATATTCTTGTACATAGGAGGTAGTAGTATAGTAGTTATATTCTTGTACATAGGAGCAGTATTATAGTAGTTATATTCTTGTACATAGGAGCAGTATTATAGTAGTTATATTCTTGTACATAGGAGGTAGTATTATAGTAGTTATATTCTTGTACATAGGAGTAGTATTATAGTAGTTATATTCTTGTACATAGGAGGTAGTATTATAGTAGTTATATTCTTGTACATAGGAGGTAGTATTATAGTAGTTATATTCTTGTACATAGGAGCAGTATTATAGTAGTTATATTCTTGTACATAGGAGCAGTATTATAGTAGTTATATTCTTGTACATAGGAGGTAGTAGTATAGTAGTTATATTCTTGTACATAGGAGCAAGTATTATAGTAGTTATATTCTTGTACATAGGAGGTAGTATTATAGTAGTTCTATTCTTGTACATAGGGGCAGTATTATAGTAGTTATATTCTTGTACATAGGGGGAGTATTATAGTAGTTATATTCTTGTACATAGGAGGTAGTATTATAGTAGTTATATTCTTGTACACAGGGGACGGTACTTTCATTATACAAATTATGGACATTTTTATTCCAGTATAGCAGACCCTATTGAAGTATTGATGTTACTTGGTAACTGGGACTGTTCTGAATTTAATGATGTTACTTGAACTGTGTTGTTACATCAGTCTCTATTCTATAACACTAGATACCTTTATACTCTGTAATTCTCAGTCTGGTTATATTGTTGTTCTCTGTATAATCTGGGGATATCAACTGTGTAAACAAGTCTTAACCTCAGCCTTGACCATCAGCTGTGAAATGGCAGCTGAACCACTGAGATACTACTTTGGAGTTGCAGAGCAGGGAATATATAAACTGTCAATTTACTGACACATAATCTATCAAGAAGATTATCTTTTAGATCTGCTTTAAGGAAAGCTGGGTGACAATTAATACGACTGCCATTACAGCTTTAGTGGACGATGTCACCCCAATAAGTTCATCACCCTTCATTGCATAATAAGATGAATCTACTTTTCAGTACTGTGGACCTTTGTAAGGACCCCAAAATAAATACAGACCCCAAACCTAACCCATAAGATAATTCAGACCATCCCCAAATTACATGTAGTGGGCCGCAACAAAACAGCACTGTAGGAAAAACATGGAGGAAATGCATCGAGATTTTTCCTGCAGCGCTTTTCACAGAAAGTCCGCAGAGGTTTCCTCTGTGGACTTTCTGCTTCCATTAAACATATAGGGAAACCGTCGGTTTTTCTGTAGGTATAATTGACATGCTGCGGTTTTGGAAATCTCAGTGTGTCTACTGCACATATTTTTCCAACAATGGAATTCGCTAGGATCCCATACACTATGCAGGGATTGTAAAACACCCGGTTTTTTCTGCGACATTTATGCCACGTGTGGCCCTGACCTCAGGGACATTTTTCAACTCTGTGCCTTTAAATCAGTGGTCTTCAACCTGTGGCTCTCTAGCACTTATGATACCACATCTCCCAGGCTGCAATACCAATGTCAGTAACAAAACCCCAGAATGTGCAGAATGGAACGAAACATTCACCAGCTGCAGCTCGGCCTTTGGCATCCCAGAGTGCTACTGCTTTAAGACGAGTTCGCACTACTGTTGGATATCCGTTATGAAGGTGTCCGTTAAAAAAAACAAAAAACGGACACCTATCATAACAGATAGTAACGGACACTAACTGAAGTTAATGTGTCTGTTTTTTAAACTGATCCACTTAATGGACACATTAGCATCAGTTAGTGTCCATTGGTGTCCGTTTTTTTTACTGTCCGTTTTTTCTTTTTTTTTCTTTCTGCTTTCTGAGCATGCACAGAAAAAAAACGGATAGTAATAATGGAAAGTATAACAGACACATGTCCGTTATTGTCCGTTACCCATACACTTTAATGTTAAAAAATAACGGATGCTTGACGTCCATCATGAAACCGTTTTTTTAACGGACACAAAAGTCCTGCATGTAGGATTTTTTGTCCGTGAAAAAAAAACGGACATGTGACGGTTTGGGTGTAATCGGACATTAACGGTCACTAACGGACACAAGGTAAAATCCTATTGAAATGAATGGAAATTTTAACGGATTCCTGACAGTTCAGCTAGTGTCCATTGCGAAAATCTTGTAACGGACAATAGCAACGGACACTACTGAGGGTCACCTACTGACGGTAGGGTGAACGCCTCTTAAGTGTTTGTCTTTTGTGCCTCTGGGTTGTGTTGGTATGTCCTGTCCTCTATGTTCTATGTTATATGTAAATTGTTATGCAGCTTTCCCTTGTTATTTTTCCCCTCTGTGTTCAAACATTTGCCTTGGTTCAGCCCTGGCTAATCACAGGCCACTGGGCTGGGTTGTAGGAGACCTTGGTCTCCGTGATGACCGTTGAGAGCTCAGTCTACAGCCAGTCTTGTGTGTGCCAGCTTGTGAGCAGTTGGTTTCCTGCATTGTGCAGAGGTACTTGCCAGCATTGACACTGTGCTTCAACAGCCGTCTCTGCAGCCTCTTGGAGGATAAAGACATGCCCCAGGCTCATCCAGAGACAGTCCAGAGAAGGGAGTTCAGCTGTCAGGACTTTTGGATTCTGTGCCAGGAGGAGCAGTGGAGGACACTGACAGGAGGAGTTGATTCAGACCTAAGCAAAGGTAACCAGATCCCTGTCAGGACTCCCTGCACTACTGTCCACAGTATCTACAGCTGGGAGTGGTGCATGAGAGGAGTTGTAGTTGGGGAGGTCTGCCTTAGAGCCTGTATCATCCCTGGGCACCCTCCTAAAAGCAAGGCTGGAGGAATTGGACACTGAGATACTACTACCCCCGTTGTTGGAAGCTGCTGTTTGTACCTATCTCCAGTTGCTGAATAAAGCGGTCATCCTGTTCAGCTGCATCTGCTGTCTCCTGAGTCGTGCCTGCCTTACCATCAGGGCCCTTCTGAACACCATCACACCGGCCCAGAGAGGAGAGGTCCCCTCTCTAACTGGAAGCGCCCCGAGGCAAACTACTATCACCACCATCAGGTAGTGCTGCAGGACCCCCCCTCAGCGGTGTCCGGGCCAAGGAGTGAGGCTGGGGTGCGTGGCTGAGTGTGCTCGGGCCTAGCAGGTGGCACATCCTCCGCCACTACTACTCCCTCCACCTGGGTTGCGACATATATATTATATGAGAGTATATACAGTATATACAGTATGTATATGTATATACATATATATATAGTATATGTATATATACACGTGGACAAAAATGTTAGTACCCCTCGTTTAATGAAAGAAAAACCCACAATGGTCACAGAAATAACTTAGAGTATCTGACATATGGTATGTAAAACACATCCATATATCAATGGTATCACGTGTTGTATGTGGAGAACACGGGCAGTGTATGGCCATTGTGTATGGAGGAGTGAATAAATCCTATACAGGTCACAGTCACTGCTGGGATCTTTATTGGGAGGGGGACAGGGGTGTATAAATTCTTCCATTGCAATTGGACTGAGATTATTATCAGTTTTATCAAAACTGATGCGAAGGAGAAATGGTGGCGTTGCCCATAGCAACCAATCAGATTCAGGCTGTCATTTTGCTTAGGCCCTGAGGAAAATGAAAGCAGCAAGCTGATTGGTTGCTATGGGTAACGGTACAATTTCTCCTTTGTATCAGTTTTGAGAAATTTTACCTCATGTGCAGTTATGAAGGTTTCTTATGAGTAGTTTCTGTGGCTTTATTAGTATTATTCTGTATTTATTTGGGGCCTTATAATCCACAACATGTCAGCGCTGACATCACTGAGGAAGAGCCGCAGTCCATGGACACGATTCCACTGTAGTCTAAGGGTATGTTCACACTCAAAATCAGCTCCAAATTCCACCTGAAACCAGATGCAGATTTTTCCTCAGATTTTTTGAGCTAGTGGAAAAATAATCGTCTTCGATCTTCAGGCAGATTCCGCCTGATAACCCCCATTGAAGTGAATGAGAGGCAGAAAATACCGCCTGGCAGATGCAGAATTTTAGGCGGATTTTGACGCTGAATTTTACACCGAATTTGGAAAAGCGAAAAAATCAGCTTTCCTGAAACTGTTTTTTTTTTCAGCTAGGAAAATTTCCACCATTTGAGCAACCCCTAAGGGTATGGTCACACTGGCGTATGTGATGTTAAATCTACCGCAACAATTATTGTGGCAATTGGTGTTTATAAAGATCAGGTCTGCAACTTTTTTATGCCAGATATGTGGCTAACGCTAGGTTCACACTAACGCCAGGCTGTACCAGGGGATCCGAACAACGGCGAGCTGGACCACTAAAATAGCGGTTATCTGCGGACACCGGCAGATCCCATTGACTATAATGGAGTCCGTTGGGTGTCCGCCGTTTTCATACTGAAAGCTCCAGAGAGAATAATCCTCCATTCAGGACTTTTCTCTTTACTGAGAGATGTAAAAAAATGTAAAAAAACAAAATAAAAAACCTGTCTCGTTGTCCATAGCGACCAATCACAGCGCAGCTTTCATAGAATATCAAATGGAAGTTGTGCTGTGATTATGGGCATCGGCAATGAAAATTTTTTTTTTTAAATTTTTTTTTCGTATAGGCAGTTTTATATTTCTCCCCCATTGTCTAAGGTTGGTTTCAGTCCGCCATGATACGGCTGCATGCTATGTCTGCAAGACCCAGACCTGTAGCAGGTCTACTGAACCAAAGGCCGCCATCTTAGAAACCCCTTGGGGCACAGTTATTATTGTGTCTATGCCATATTTGTAGTTCATAAAAGTCACCGGTGACAATTTTCATATTTTATAACGCAACAATAATTGTCACAAGTTGTGTTTTTCCCTTAGAGGGGGCGTGGTCAGGACATTCTGGGGGGCGGGGCCATTGAGTACCATCAGAACGTTGGTTTTCTACCTACGCCAGCAAGGATCTGGGGTAGTTTTCAGTACAGGTGCAGACCCCAGTTTTTGTATGCAGACATGCCTGTGCATGGGAAAAAAATGGCACCACTATAAAAACATATTTTTTTACAAAAATATTTACTAACATTAGGTTCACACTAGTGTTTGGGTTACCATCGTTCGGGTCCGCTTGGGGACCCAAAAGACGGAAACCTGATCCGCTTAAGAAGTGGTTACACGCGGAGACCCACTATAATGGGGGTGCGCCGGGTTTCTCCCAAAAATGGCAGAGAGTGAACCTAGCCATTATACCTATAGGGAAACCGTCGTCATTTCCGTAGGTATAATTGACATGCTGCGATTTCCAAAACTGTAACGGTTTTGGAAATCGCAGCGTGTCCCCAGCGTGTATTTTTTCACAAGGTGTGGATGGGATTCACTAGAATCAAACCACCTTGCTGTGACTGTAAAACGCCGTGTTTTTTTTTTTCTGTGGGGCACTGGCCTTATTTTACTATATCCCTATTCACACGCAGCAGAATTTTTTTTCTATGAATCTAAGGAGTTTTTAAACCTGGACTGTGCAACTTTTTGCTTTGGATTTGCAATGCAAAGGGTGAAATTTGCAGCAAACCTGCAGCTTAGCACACAAGTAATACCAGCCCTCTGAGACCCCCTCCGATCAGCAGATCAAAGGGACCATATATGTTCCCCTTCTGGCACTCAGCACCCAGTGCAAATGCCCAGTCAGCACCCCCGGGATATGGGATCTATTACTATAGATATATGAAGATTGCATAAAAATTCCCGTCATGTTGCGCTTTCTTTGAAATGGTCGTTAACGATTTTCTAAAGGGAATTTTTTTCTCTTTCCAGCCACCTGCTCCTGCCCCGTGTTTGCAGCCCCGTCATCTGAATATGGCAAGTTCCTGCCTAGTTTCTATTCTTTGCACAAGGAGGACAGCGGACAGAGGAGGGAGGAAGAAGAAGAAGAGTAGGGGGGTGAAAAGCTTCAGCCAAGTTATGTCACATATCAGGAGGGGGAGGCAGCTGTCAGTGCCACTTTTGGAAAAGTGAAGGAGGGGTGGGGGGCTCATTTCTGTGTTCTGCAGGTCCGCAGGGTCTCTTTTGCAGATCACAAGCTGAAGAGAAGAGGGAGAAGAAGAGGGGGCTCAGACCTAGGGGCATGTACAAGGTCTTCTACCACCATAGGCCCCAGCCTAGGAGAGCAAGTGCAACGATACAGGGGGGCTGTCGAGTCTCCCCAACTCATGAGTTGTATTGACCACCTGCAAGAGATTTATTGTATGACATAGGCAGCCATTGTGTCATCAGTCACACAATTACCCTGGGGCTGGTGCCCCCTCCTTATATTCTCTCTCTCTCTATCCGTTCATATTTGCATTTTGTAGTAGCAAAGCTGGCACCAAAAATTGACAAACCTTTGGATTCCTGGATCAAACCTTCTGGACTTTGGAATTTCATATAACCTCTAAATTATCTGGACTAGGAACCCGACTCCATATTTACTATGTACCGTGGCCAGGTAAAGATGAACGTAAAAAAAAGCGAGGAGGGGGCACCAGCCACCCATGCTCCTTCTACTCGGACCTTCGCCAAGACACTCGCAGCTCCACCAAGTCCTAATGTGATGCCCAAGAAGCCAAAACTTATGTCTGACCAAGAGCAATCCAAGCCTTGCCCTCCGCAGTTTGTCCGCAAGCTCAAGAACGCTGCCAT
>CAMRHE010000984.1:0-10000 GCA_947044405.1 Leptodactylus fallax | reverse complement strand
ATATATTTTATTAAATCCCTGGATTGCCATCCTATTAACATCATGTCGACCATTTGGCAGCTGCTGGATGGAATCTGTTACTGACTAACCAAACGCAGCAGCGAGACCAGAACAGAACGTTTAGTTCCAAAATCATTCCTCCCCCCTGTAATAATGTAAGTAATCAGCAGCCATGTATGAAACCGGGCTGTGGTAGATGGAGGGCACAGGGGCCAGGCAGATGGCCAAGGCATGACTTCCCTGGCAGGTTTCGAGTCTGCTGCACCGGACAACAAGCTGTGATCTTTATTTAGATCTTATGTTTATTCTCTGAGGAGGTCGACTAAGATGTCTCCACCCAAACATGGTGGATTCAGAAGCAAAGCTGCTCATATACAGCCTCCTACCACCTTGTGGATTACTGGCTGCCATCTGTCCCTAATATCCACAAGCAAATTTGTCCTCATTTGTCCTTGACAATATCCATTATTTTCCATTTTTTCTTGCACAGTGGAAATATGAAGGGATCATTGTGTAGGTATATCACTTTAAAGATGCCTTACTGTCAAACCTGCCGTTGTGTAAACATCCATTGTTCCTTACCAACACTATATAACATCCTAATTCAATGCACCAATGGATTAATATACACTCCTAATAACCAGCCATGATGTCCTTATTGTGGCCAGGTTATCTTCTCATACATGTAGTGTCCTCCTGATAACCAGCCATGATGTCCTTATTGTGGTAAGGTTATCTTCTCATACATGTAGTGTCCTCCTGATAACCAGCCATGATGTCCTTATTGTGGTCGGGTTATCTTCTCATACATGTAGTGTCCTCCTGATAACCAGCGATGATGTCCTTATTGTGGTCGGGTTATCTTCTCATACATGTAGTGTCCTCCTGATAACCAGCCATGATGTCCTTATTGTGGTCGGGTTATCTTCTCATACATGTAGTGTCCTCCTGATAACCAGCCATGATGTCCTTATTGTGTCCGGGTTATCTTCTCATACATGTAGTGTCCTCCTGATAACCAGCCATGATGTCCTTATTGTGTCCGGGTTATCTTCTCATACATGTAGTGTCCTCCTGATAACCAGCCATGATGTCCTTATTGTGGTCGGGTTATCTTCTCATACATGTAGTGTCCTCCTGATAACCAGCCATGATGTCCTTATTGTGTCCGGGTTATCTTCTCATACATGTAGTGTCCCCTCCTGATAACCAGCCATGATGTCCTTATTGTAGTCGGGTTATCTCCTCATACATGTAGTGTCCCCTCCTGATAACCAGCCATGATGTCCTTATTGTGGTCGGGTTATCTTCTCATACATGTAGTGTCCCCTCCTGATAACCAGCCATGATGTCCTTATTGTGGTCGGGTTATCTTCTCATACATGTAGTGTCCCCTCCTGATAACCAGCCATGATGTCCTTATTGTGGTCAGGTTATCTTCTCATACATGTAGTGTCCTCCTGATAACCAGCCATGATGTCCTTATTGTGGTCGGGTTATCTTCTCATACATGTAGTGTCCTCCTGATAACCAGCCATGATGTCCTTATTGTGGTCGGGTTATCTTCTCATACATGTAGTGTCCCTCCTAATAACCAGCCATGATGTCCTTATTGTGGTCGGGTTATCTTCTCATACATGTAGTGTTCCTTCTGATAACCAGCCATGATGCCCTTATTGTGGTCAGGTTATCTTCTCATACATGTAGTGTCCTCCTGATAACCAGCCATGATGTCCTTATTGTGGTCAGGTTATCTTCTCATACATGTAGTGTCCTCCTGATAACCAGCCATGATGTCCTTATTGTGTCCGGGTTATCTTCTCATACATGTAGTGTCCTCCTGATAACCAGCCATGATGTCCTTATTGTGGTCAGGTTATCTTCTCATACATGTAGTGTCCTCCTGATAACCAGCCATGATGTCCTTATTGTGTCCGGGTTATCTTCTCATACATGTAGTGTCCTCCTGATAACCAGCCATGATGTCCTTATTGTGGCCAGGTTATCTTCTCATACATGTAGTGTCCTCCTGATAACCAGCCATGATGTCCTTATTGTGGTCGGGTTATCTTCTCATACATGTAGTGTCCTCCTGATAACCAGCGATGATGTCCTTATTGTGGTCGGGTTATCTTCTCATACATGTAGTGTCCTCCTGATAACCAGCCATGATGTCCTTATTGTGGTCGGGTTATCTTCTCATACATGTAGTGTCCTCCTGATAACCAGCCATGATGTCCTTATTGTGTCCGGGTTATCTTCTCATACATGTAGTGTCCTCCTGATAACCAGCCATGATGTCCTTATTGTGTCCGGGTTATCTTCTCATACATGTAGTGTCCTCCTGATAACCAGCCATGATGTCCTTATTGTGGTCAGGTTATCTTCTCATACATGTAGTGTCCTCCTGATAACCAGCCATGATGTCCTTATTGTGTCCGGGTTATCTTCTCATACATGTAGTGTCCCCTCCTGATAACCAGCCATGATGTCCTTATTGTGGTCGGGTTATCTCCTCATACATGTAGTGTCCCCTCCTGATAACCAGCCATGATGTCCTTATTGTGGTCGGGTTATCTTCTCATACATGTAGTGTCCCCTCCTGATAACCAGCCATGATGTCCTTATTGTGGTCGGGTTATCTTCTCATACATGTAGTGTCCCCTCCTGATAACCAGCCATGATGTCCTTATTGTGGTCAGGTTATCTTCTCATACATGTAGTGTCCTCCTGATAACCAGCCATGATGTCCTTATTGTGGTCGGGTTATCTTCTCATACATGTAGTGTCCTCCTGATAACCAGCCATGATGTCCTTATTGTGGTCGGGTTATCTTCTCATACATGTAGTGTCCCCTCCTAATAACCAGCCATGATGTCCTTATTGTGGTCGGGTTATCTTCTCATACATGTAGTGTTCCTTCTGATAACCAGCCATGATGCCCTTATTGTGGCCAGGTTATCTTCTCATACATGTAGTGTCCTCCTGATAACCAGCCATGATGTCCTTATTGTGGTCAGGTTATCTTCTCATACATGTAGTGTCCTCCTGATAACCAGCCATGATGTCCTTATTGTGTCCGGGTTATCTTCTCATACATGTAGTGTCCTCCTGATAACCAGCCATGATGTCCTTATTGTGGTCAGGTTATCTTCTCATACATGTAGTGTCCTCCTGATAACCAGCCATGATGTCCTTATTGTGTCCGGGTTATCTTCTCATACATGTAGTGTCCTCCTGATAACCAGCCATGATGTCCTTATTGTGGTCGGGTTATCTTCTCATACATGTAGTGTCCTCCTGATAACCAGCCATGATGTCCTTATTGTGGTCGGGTTATCTTCTCATACATGTAGTGTCCTCCTGATAACCAGCCATGATGTCCTTATTGTGGTCGGGTTATCTTCTCATACATGTAGTGTCCTCCTGATAACCAGCCATGATGTCCTTATTGTGGTCGGGTTATCTTCTCATACATGTAGTGTCCTCCTGATAACCAGCCATGATGTCCTTATTGTGGTCGGGTTATCTTCTCATACATGTAGTGTCCTCCTGATAACCAGCCATGATGTCCTTATTGTGGTCGGGTTATCTTCTCATACATGTAGTGTCCTCCTGATAACCAGCCATGATGTCCTTATTGTGGTCAGGTTATCTTCTCATACATGTAGTGTCCCCTCCTGATAACCAGCCATGATGTCCTTATTGTGGTCGGGTTATCTTCTCATACATGTAGTGTCCTGCTGATAACCAGCCATGATGTCCTTATTGTGGTCAGGTTATCTTCTCATACATGTAGTGTCCTCCTGATAACCAGCCATGATGTCCTTATTGTGTCCGGGTTATCTTCTCATACATGTAGTGTCCTCCTGATAACCAGCCATGATGTCCTTATTGTGGTCAGGTTATCTTCTCATACATGTAGTGTCCTCCTGATAACCAGCCATGATGTCCTTATTGTGGTCGGGTTATCTTCTCATACATGTAGTGTCCTCCTGATAACCAGCCATGATGTCCTTATTGTGGTCAGGTTATCTTCTCATACATGTAATGTCCTCCTGATAACCAGCCATGATGTCCTTATTATGGTCGGGTTATCTTCTCATACATGTAGTGTCCTCCTGATAACCAGCCATGATGTCCTTATTGACAATCTGCCTGCCCTGCCTGACAACCTGTCCATAATAAGGACAATATGGCTGGGTTTCTGACAGTTCCTGCATTCATTGTCATATCCATTGGCAACCAATCAAGACAACAGAAAATCGTTAAATACAATGCACAATTTTTCTTTATTTATATTTTCAAAAATTTTTTAACTTTTAATTTGCTACAAATTTTAAATATGGCTACGTCCATGATAAATCCTTTAAATACTCAATTAGGGAATTAGAGGGTTAATAGAAGGGGTCTATAGGCTGCAGAGACTACAAGGAGGGCACCTTTCAAGAATAAATCATACCGCTGGCATTCTGGCACATTGTATCTGTCACGAAGTATCTGTTTTATTTGGGGGTCACTGTCTGTACCCCATATACTTCAGGACTTCATGGTGCCCACTTGCTTGACCTCCCAGGTAAGAGGAAGTGGAGCTTCATCTCAGTGAGTGCAGACATGTCAACTCAGCTGGTTTTACTGGGAGTCCTCCTATTTTTAGCCTCCCTCAACCCACTGATATATGGTTTTCAGTCTGGGGTCTGAATATATTTAGGGTTGTGGTCTGGGGTCTGAATATTTAGGGGTTGGTCTGGTCTGCTATTAAATCAAATTTTCATTCTGATGACCTATCCACAGGAGGACAGCAGACATTTTTTAAATTTTGAGGATTCGAAACACAAATTATATATTAGAAATCATAAAATATCCCCTGAATGCCTTTGGTGGTTTCTTACAATTTCCAGTACAGGACATATATGATATGGCCGCACGCAGCTTGTAGGTAACAGCCTGCAGAGGATCATGTCTATTGTTAAGCAAAATCATCCAAAAATTCATGGGAAAGTCTGACTGATAGATGAGTTTATCTTTATAAGCTCTAATACAAGATAGACCTGGGTACGTGCTCTCTGTATATGGTGGTGATCGGTGCAGTGTGGTACGTCTCTGCACTGTTGTATACAGACGGTCCTCTTGGTTTTACTGTATTGACTATGACAGTCATTTTCTCGACTATTTCCTGCCCTCTGATTCACCCCATCTCCCAAGTGTCCGTCATGTCACACTAATGTATCAGGTTTATTTTTAATGCATCTCTTTCTGTTGGCTGGAGATGGAACAGGTCAAATGTTCATGTATCATAACACACTAATATTCCATGGGTATTATTTAGATAGATAAGAGAGGATAGATAGTAGAGAGATATTAGAGAGATAGATAGAGGAGATAGATAGAAGAGTGAAATGAACACTATGAGCAATGACATTTTTTCTATGTCCTATGTTGTTCTGTTGGTCTCAGTGGAATTATCTGGATTTCATCACTTGTCATCAGTTTGTCTCAATTCCATCAGGAAATTGAATAGCAATGTAGTCTATGGAGATTCAGATCAAACTGGATAACATCTGTTTGTACACATTATGATTCCAGTATTGATCCATTGGCATTGGATATAGGGGACCTCCTACACAGTTCTTGTTATATTTAGTCGATAACATAAGTCTATACTGTATATAGGGTATATAATACTGTATACACACGATTTAAGCTTTTTTCTGCTGTCCCTTCCAGTACAATTTTAATCTCTGAACTGGGTCAAAAAAAAATTCTGAATCCAGGGATAACCACTGTGAGTAGAGCAGAGGACGAGGCAGATGCACTTATCCCTCACTAGGGAGGTCGGGGCTCAGACGGGAATTGATTTCTTTTCCAAGAACAAAGGAGGCGAGTAAAATGGAATCAATACTATTATATAAACCAAATAAATCTTCACAAAGTCAGAATTTCTCAGACGTAGTAAAGTCCTGAAAACTGTAACCGCTTCACTAGAATAAAAATGAGATGGTACAAATCACTTGAATGGGGATGAGGTGTCATACCAAGCACTGAAACTGTACTGACAAGTCACTGCACCTGTGTAAGCTATGAAGGGGAAGCAGAAATTACTGGAGCACCGTGACCCCTTCATTCTGATCAAAGGCAGTGATGTCACAGTACAGAGATAATACACACAGTGATGTCACAGTACAGGGATAATACACACAGTGATGTCACAGTACAGAGATAATACACACAGTGATGTCACAGTACAGGGATAATACACACAGTGATGTCACAGTACAGGGATAATACACACAGTGATGTCACAGTACAGAGATAATACACACAGTGATGTCACAGTACAGAGATAATACACACAGTTATGTCACAGTACAGGGATAATACACACAGTGATGTCACAGTACAGGATAATACACACAGTGATGTTACAGTACAGAGATAATACACACAGTGATGTCACAGTACAGGGATAATACACACAGTGATGTCACAGTACAGGATAATACACACAGTGATGTCACAGTATAGGGATAATACACACAGTGATGTCACAGTACAGGATAATACACACAGTGATGTTACAGTACAGAGATAATACACACAGTGATGTCACAGTACAGAGATAATATACACACAGTGATATCACAGTACAGGATAATACACACAGTGATGTCACAGTACAGGATAATACACACAGTGATGTCACAGTACAGGGATAATACACACAGTGATATCACAGTACAGGGATAATACACACAGTGATGTCACAGTACAGGATAATACACACAGTGATGTCACAGTACAGAGATAATACAGGGATAATGTCATATTATGAGAGTCCTCCAGGGGTTGTCCAGCCTTAGGTCATCAGTATGTGATCTTTGGGGTTGCGACACCCGGGTACTGGAAGTTGCAAATGCACAGGCGGCATGTGCTGTGGCACTCCTGATGAAGTAATAGTAACTCTCACAGCAGCCCCATCCACTGTATAGAAGAGGTTCTGGTTCTGGTGAACTGCTGCAATGGTGCTGCACACACTACTCGTTCACTAGCAGCTTTTGATACTAAAACAACTGATCTGTGCGGGGTCCAGGGGTTGAACCACGACATAACACATACTGATGACCTTTCCTGTGGATAGATCATCAGCATGAAAATTTGATTTGGGGGTGGACAAGCCCTTTAAAGGCATTGTGCAGGACTAGAATAAAAATGGCTGCTGCTTTTCCTAAATGCTTCTGAAGACAACTTTGGTCATGTATCAGGGCCTTATAAAATAATATAAGAGTGATGTTCTCTTCCTGTGTCCTCTCTAAGATATTGACAGATTAGACCCTGGGAAATGACTGCGGGATGATGCGGTCTGGACGTTGCGTTTGATGTTGTACCGTGTGTCAGTTCTTGTATTTTGCGCAGGCTGTCGGCTTGTTGCTGCTTGTTTAGGGGGTTCTTCAGGCTTAGGCTCCAAGCCCAGATATCCATACTTGTCTCTTAGTAAACATCCTTCAGCCCCCTCCAGGAGGGGAATTGGCTGTGATGACGGAAGCCTTAGATCTTCTGTATTCTAGCATCTTCCATCTCCTCTTAACCATTTTAACGTGAACTTCTGCCATATTGGGTCCATACACTGTACCACCTCTGAATCTATGCGGGAGCTCACTCTGGTATTTTATGGATTCTGTATGAAGCTGTCTGCAAAAAACAAATGGAGGTACTCTCATGCAGGCAGCATGCAGAGAGCTTGTAGTACATAATCTGTACACATTGGGCCGCCTCGTTTTATCCTATGGGGAAAGGCATAACCTGTATTTACTGGGCCCAATGTAAATCTATAACAGGACCCCCCATCTACCATGTGCCATTTATTATACTTATGTCTTCTATTGTAGTGGATGGACTTTTGGGACCCTCAGGTACTAAGGCCCAGGTGCAGCCTCTATTGCAGATTTTGTCATTCTTTGTTGCTATTTTAATATCATGTAATATGCACTGGCAGCGCACATACTGTATATCCTGAATGCACACAGCCTAAATGTGATATACTGCAAAAGGAATCCGGCACTATCTCCTGGTGACCGGCAGCAGATGACTGTCACTGTGCACGCTGTCCATGTAGGAAACACATGTAACCAGATTTAGATCAATGTTCAGCTGTCTCCTTCATCAGCAAAGACAGTAACAAACAAGCTTACAAGTGATCTACCTGATACATTATACTATGTATATCTAGTAATCTATCCAAATAAGGAAGGAGGAATTTATAGGGAAAAACAGATATGGTAATAACCAACCAAAATCAATCACTCCAAAGTCATAATGTATAGCTCACTTATAACACTGCCTCCTATGTACAAGAATATAACTACTATAATACTGCTCCTATGTACAAGAATATAACTACTATAATACTACTCCTATGTACAAGAATATAACTACTATAATACTGCTCCTATGTACAAGAATATAACTACTATAATACTGCTTCTATGTACAAGAATATAACTGCCTATAATACTGCTCCTATGTACAAGAATATAACTGCTATAATACTGCCTCCTATGTACAAGAATATAACTACTATAATACTACCTCCTATGTACAAGAATATAACTACTATAATACTACCTCCTATGTACAAGAATATAACTACTATAATACTACCCCCTATGTACAAGAATATAACTACTATAATACTGCTCCTATGTACAAGAATATAACTACTATAATACTACCCCCTATGTACAAGAATATAACTACTATAATACTGCTCCTATGTACAAGAATATAACTACTATAATACTGCTCCTATGTACAAGAATATAACTACTATAATACTGCCTCCTATGTACAAGAATATAACTACTATAATACTGCTCCTATGTACAAGAATATAACTACTATAATACTACCTCCTATGTACAAGAATATAACTACTATAATACTGCTCCTATGTACAAGAATATAACTACTATAATACTACTCCTATGTACAAGAATATAACTACTATAATACTACCTCCTATGTACAAGAATATAACTACTATAATACTGCCCCCTATGTACAAGAATATAACTACTATAATACTGCTCCTATGTACAAGAATATAACTACTATAATACTACTCCTATGTACAAGAATATAACTACTATAATACTGCTCCTATGTACAAGAATATAACTACTATAATACTGCTCCTATGTACAAGAATATAACTACTATAATACTGCTCCTATGTACAAGAATATAACTACTATAATACTGCCTCCTATGTACAAGAATATAACTACTATAATACTGCTCCTATGTACTGTCAAGAATATAACTACTATAATACTGCTCCTATGTACAAGAATATAACTACTATAATACTACCTCCTATGTACAAGAATATAACTACTATAATACTACTCCTATGTACAAGAATATAACTACTATAATACTACTCCTATGTACAAGAATATAACTACTATAATACTACTCCTATGTACAAGAATATAACTACTATAATACTGCTCCTATGTACAAGAATATAACTACTATAATACTGCTCCTATGTACAAGAATATAACTACTATAATACTGCTCCTATGTACAAGAATATAACTACTATAATACTGCTCCTATGTACAAGAATATAACTACTATAATACTGCTCCTATGTACAAGAATATAACTACTATAATACTGCTCCTATGTACAAGAATATAACTACTATAATACTGCCCCTATGTACAAGAATATAACTACTATAATACTGCTCCTATGTACAAGAATATAACTACTATAATACTGCCCCCTATGTACAAGAATATAACTACTATAATACTGCTCCTATGTACAAGAATATAACTACTATAATACTGCCCCTATGTACAAGAATATAACTACTATAATACTGCTCCTATGTACAAGAATATAACTACTATAATACTGCCTCCTATGTACAAGAATATAACTACTATAATACTGCTCCTATGTACAAGAATATAACTACTATAATACT
>CAMRHE010000983.1:90000-292898 GCA_947044405.1 Leptodactylus fallax | reverse complement strand
AACTACTATAACACTGCTCCTATGTACAAGAATATAACTACTATAATACTGCTCCTATGTACAAGAATATAACTACTATAATACTACTCCTATGTACAAGAATATAACTACTATAATACTACTCCTATGTACAAGAATATAACTACTATAATACTGCTCCTATGTACAAGAATATAACTACTATAATACTGCTCCTATGTACAAGAATATAACTACTATAATACTGCTCCTACGTACAAGAATATAACTACTATAATACTACTCCTATGTACAAGAATATAACTACTATAATACTGCTCCTATGTACAAGAATATAACTACTATAATACTGCTCCTATGTACAAGAATATAACTACTATAATACTACTCCTATGTACAAGAATATAACTACTATAATACTACTCCTATGTACAAGAATATAACTACTATAATACTGCTCCTATGTACAAGAATATAACTACTATAATACTGTTCCTATGTACAAGAATATAACTACTATAATACTACCTCCTATGTACAAGAATATAACTACTATAATACTGCTCCTATGTACAAGAATATAACTACTATAATACTGTTCCTATGTACAAGAATATAACTACTATAATACTACCTCCTATGTACAAGAATATAACTACTATAATACTGCTCCTATGTACAAGAATATAACTACTATAATACTGCTCCTATGTACAAGAATATAACTACTATAATACTGCCCCCTATGTACAAGAATATAACTACTATAATACTACCTCCTATGTACAAGAATATAACTACTATAATACTGCTCCTATGTACAAGAATATAACTACTATAATACTACCTCCTATGTACAAGAATATAACTACTATAATACTGCTCCTATGTACAAGAATATAACTACTATAATACTGCTCCTATGTACAAGAATATAACTACTATAATACTACCTCCTATGTACAAGAATATAACTACTATAATACTGCTCCTATGTACAAGAATATAACTACTATAATACTACCTCCTATGTACAAGAATATAACTACTATAATACTGCTCCTATGTACAAGAATATAACTACTATAATACTACTCCTATGTACAAGAATATAACTACTATAATACTGCTCCTATGTACAAGAATATAACTACTATAATACTGTCCCCTATGTACAAGAATATAACTACTATAATACTGCCCCTATGTACAAGAATATAACTACTATAATACTACTCCTATGTACAAGAATATAACTACTATAATACTGCTCCTATGTACAAGAATATAACTACTATAATACTGTCCCCTATGTACAAGAATATAACTACTATAATACTGCCCCTATGTACAAGAATATAACTACTATAATACTGCTCCTATGTACAAGAATATAACTACTATAATACTACCTCCTATGTACAAGAATATAACTACTATAACACTGCTCCTATGTACAAGAATATAACTACTATAATACTGCTCCTATGTACAAGAATATAACTACTATAATACTACTCCTATGTACAAGAATATAACTACTATAATACTGCTCCTATGTACAAGAATATAACTACTATAATACTGCTCCTATGTACAAGAATATAACTACTATAATACTGCTCCTATGTACAAGAATATAACTACTATAATACTGCTCCTATGTACAAGAATATAACTACTATAATACTACTCCTATGTACAAGAATATAACTACTATAATACTACTCCTATGTACAAGAATATAACTACTATAATACTGCTCCTATGTACAAGAATATAACTACTATAATACTGTTCCTATGTACAAGAATATAACTACTATAATACTACCTCCTATGTACAAGAATATAACTACTATAATACTGCTCCTATGTACAAGAATATAACTACTATAATACTGCTCCTATGTACAAGAATATAACTACTATAATACTACCTCCTATGTACAAGAATATAACTACTATAATACTGCTCCTATGTACAAGAATATAACTACTATAATACTACCTCCTATGTACAAGAATATAACTACTATAATACTGCTCCTATGTACAAGAATATAACTACTATAATACTACTCCTATGTACAAGAATATAACTACTATAATACTGCTCCTATGTACAAGAATATAACTACTATAATACTGTCCCCTATGTACAAGAATATAACTACTATAATACTGCCCCTATGTACAAGAATATAACTACTATAATACTACTCCTATGTACAAGAATATAACTACTATAATACTGCTCCTATGTACAAGAATATAACTACTATAATACTGTCCCCTATGTACAAGAATATAACTACTATAATACTGCCCCTATGTACAAGAATATAACTACTATAATACTGCTCCTATGTACAAGAATATAACTACTATAATACTACCTCCTATGTACAAGAATATAACTACTATAACACTGCTCCTATGTACAAGAATATAACTACTATAATACTGCTCCTATGTACAAGAATATAACTACTATAATACTACTCCTATGTACAAGAATATAACTACTATAATACTGCTCCTATGTACAAGAATATAACTACTATAATACTGCTCCTATGTACAAGAATATAACTACTATAATACTGCTCCTATGTACAAGAATATAACTACTATAATACTGCTCCTATGTACAAGAATATAACTACTATAATACTACTCCTATGTACAAGAATATAACTACTATAATACTACTCCTATGTACAAGAATATAACTACTATAATACTGCTCCTATGTACAAGAATATAACTACTATAATACTGTTCCTATGTACAAGAATATAACTACTATAATACTACCTCCTATGTACAAGAATATAACTACTATAATACTGCTCCTATGTACAAGAATATAACTACTATAATACTGCTCCTATGCGTTTCCATAATGTCAGGATCCCTCTGTATATAGTTTCTGCATCATCTCTGTTTATTTCCTGACTCCCTGTTTAATGAATAGCGTTTGAGCATTTTGGTGTTATAAGTAATGAATTAGTCACAGGAAATTCTTCCGCCACATAGTCGTTGTCTTATCTGCTGTACAGGTGACTACCATCTGAGCACATATATCTGCAGACAGAATAAGGGCAGATACTGAGAATTACACCCAGTATACATCACAAGAGAAGTGGTACTGTGCACTGTCCGTATATTACACAGACTTATCTTCATGTTATATATGAGGCTCCCTCTGTATATTACAGTCATGGCCAAAAGTTTTGAGAATGACACAAATATTCTATTTTCACATGATCTGCTGCCCTCTGGTTTTTATGTGTGTTTGTCAGATGTTTTTATCACATACAGAAATAGAATTGCATTCATATTATGAGTAACAGAAGCTTATATTGACAGTTAGAATGAGTTAATGCAGCAAGTCAATATTTGCAGTGTTGACCCTTCTTCTTCAGGACCTCTGCAATTCTCCCTGGCATGCTCTCAATCAACTTCTGGACCAAATCCTGACTGATAGCAGTCCATTCTTGCAGAATCAATGCTTTCATTTTGTCTGAATTTGTTGGTTTTTGTTTGTCCACCCGTCTCTTGATGATTGACCACAAGTTCTCAATGGGATTAAGATCTGGGGAGTTTCCAGGCCATGGACCCAAAATCTCTATGTTTTGTTCCCTGAGCCATTTAGTTATCACCTTTGCTTTATGGCAAGGTGCTCCATCATGCTGGAAAAGGCATTGTTGAGCGCCAAACTGCTCTTGGACGGTTGGGAGAAGTTGCTCTTGGAGGACATTCTGGGACCATTCTTTATTCATGGCAAGACTGCGAGAGAGCCGATTCCCTTGGCTGAGAAGCAACCCCACACATGAATGGTTTCAGGATGCTTTACAGTTGGCATGAGACAAGACTGGTGGTAGCGCTCACCTCTTCTTCTCCGAATAAGCTGTTTTCCAGATGTTCCAAACAATCGAAAAGGGGATTCATCAGAGAAAATGACTTTCCCCCAGTCCTCAGCAGTCCACTCCCTGTACCTTTTGCAGAATATCAGTCTGTCCCTGATGTTTTTTCTGGAGAGAAGTGGCTTCTTTGCTGCCCTCCTTGAGACCAGGCCTTGCTCCAAGAGTCTCCGCCTCACAGTGCGTGCAGATGCACTCACACCTGCCTGCTGCCATTCCTCAGCAAGCTCTGCACTGCTGGTAGCCCGATCCCGCAGCTGAAACACTTTTAAGAGACGGTCCTGCCGCTTGCTGGTCTTTCTTGGGCGCCCTGGAGCCTTTTTGGCACCAATGGAACCTCTCTCCTTGAAGTTCTTGATGATGCGATAGATTGTTGACTGAGGTGCAATCTTTCTAGCTGCAATACTCTTCCCAGTTAGGCCATTTTTGTGCAGTGCAATGATGACTGCACGTGTTTCTTTAGAGATAACCATGGTTAACAGAAGAGAAACAATGATGGCAAGCACCAGCCTCCTTTTAAAGTGTCCAGTGGTGTCATTCTTACTTAATCATGACAGATTGATCTCCAGCCCTGTCCTCATCAACACCCACACCTGTGTTAATGGAGCAATCACTGAAACGATGTTAGGTGGTCCTTTTAAGGCAGGGCTGCAATGATGTTGAAATGTGTTTTGGGGGATAAAGTTCATTTTCTAGGCAAATATTGACTTTGCAAGTAATTGCTGTTAAGCTGATCACTCTTTATAACATTCTGGAGTATATGCAAATTGCCATTAGAAAAACTGAAGCAGTAGACTTTGTAAAAATTAATATTTGTATCATTTTCAAAACTTTTGACCATGACTGTACACAGACTTATCTTCATGTTATATATGAGGCTCCCTCTGTATATTACACAGACTTATCTTCATGTTATATATGAGGCTCCCTCTGTATATTACACAGACTTATCTTCATGTTATATATGAGGCTCCCTCTATATATTATAGACTTATCTTCATGTTATATATGAGGCTCCCTCTGTATATTACACAGACTTATCTTCATGTTATATATGAGGTTCCCTCTGTATATTACACAGACTTATCTTCATGTTATATATGAGGCTCCCTCTGTATATTACACAGACTTATCTTCATGTTATATATGAGGCTCCCTCTGTATATTACACAGACTTATCTTCATGTTATATATGAGACTCCCTCTGTATATTACACAGACTTATCTTCATGTTATATATGAGGCTCCCTCTGTATATTACACAGACTTATCTTCATGTTATATATGAGGATTCCTCTGTATATTACACAGACTTATCTTCATGTTATATATGAGGCTCCCTCTGTATATTACACAGACTTATCTTCATGTTATATATGAGACTCCCTCTGTATATTACACAGACTTATCTTCATGTTATATATGAGGTTCCCTCTGTATATTACAGACTTATCTTCATGCTATATATGAGACTCCCTCTGTATATTACACAGACTTATCTTCATGTTATATATGAGACTCCCTCTGTATATTACACAGACTTATCTTCATGTTATATATGAGACTCCCTCTGTATATTACACAGACTTATCTTCATGTTATATATGAGACTCCCTCTGTATATTACACAGACTTATCTTCATGTTATATATGAGACTCCCTCTGTATATTACACAGACTTATCTTCATGTTATATATGAGACTCCCTCTGTATATTACACAGACTTATCTTCATGTTATATGTGAGGCTCCCTCTGTATATTACACAGACTTATCTTCATGTTATATATGAGGCTCCATCTGTATATTACACAGACTTATCTTCATGTTATATATGAGACTCCCTCTGTATATTACACAGACTTATCTTCATGTTATATATGAGACTCCCTCTGTATATTACACAGACTTATCTTCATGTTATATATGAGGCTCCCTCTGTATATTACACAGACTTATCTTCATGTTATATATGAGGCTCCCTCTGTATATTACACAGACTTATCTTCATGTTATATATGAGGCTCCCTCTGTATATTACACAGACTTATCTTCATGTTATATATGAGGATCCCTCTGTATATTACACAGACTTATCTTCATGTTATATATGAGGCTCCCTCTGTATATTACAGACTTATCTTCATGCTATATATGAGACTCCCACTGTATATTACACAGACTTATCTTCATGTTATATATGAGACTCCCTCTGTATATTACACAGACTTATCTTCATGTTATATATGAGACTCCCTCTGTATATTACACAGACTTATCTTCATGTTATATATGAGACTCCCTCTGTATATTACACAGACTTATCTTCATGTTATATCTGAGACTCCCTCTGTATATTACACAGACTTATCTTCATGTTATATATGAGACTCCCTCTGTATATTACACAGACTTATCTTCATGTTATATATGAGGCTCCCTCTGTATATTACAGACTTATCTTCATGTTATATATGAGGTTCCCTCTGTATATTACACAGACTTATCTTCATGTTATATGTGAGGCTCCCTCTGTATATTACACAGACTTATCTTCATGTTATATATGAGGCTCCATCTTTATATAACACAGACTTATCTTCATGTTATATATGAGGCTCCCTCTGTATATTACACAGACTTATCTTCATGTTATATATGAGACTCCCTCTGTATATTACACAGACTTATCTTCATGTTATATATGAGGCTCCCTCTGTATATTACACAGACTTATCTTCATGTTATATATGAGGCTCCCTCTGTATATTACAGACTTATCTTCATGTTATATATGAGGCTCCCTCTGTATATTACAGACTTATCTTCATGTTATATATGAGGCTCCCTCTGTATATTACACAGACTTATCTTCATGTTATATATGAGGCTCTCTCTGTATATTACACAGACTTATCTTCATGTTATATATGAGGCTCCCTCTGTATATTACAGACTTAACTTCATGTTATATATGAGACTCCCTCTGTATATTACACAGACTTATCTTCATGTTATATATGAGGCTCCCTCTGTATATTACACAGACTTATCTTCATGTTATATATGAGGATTCCTCTGTATATTACACAGACTTATCTTCATGTTATATATGAGGCTCCCTCTGTATATTACAGACTTATCTTCATGCTATATATGAGACTCCCTCTGTATATTACACAGACTTATCTTCATGTTATATATGAGACTCCCTCTGTATATTACACAGACTTTTCTTCATGTTATATATGAGACTCCCTCTGTATATTACACAGACTTATCTTCATGTTATATATGAGACTCCCTCTGTATATTACACAGACTTATCTTCATGTTATATATGAGACTCCCTCTGTATATTACACAGACTTATCTTCATGTTATATATGAGACTCCCTCTGTATATTACACAGACTTATCTTCATGTTATATATGAGGCTCCCTCTGTATATTACAGACTTATCTTCATGTTATATATGAGGTTCCCTCTGTATATTACACAGACTTATCTTCATGTTATATGTGAGGCTCCCTCTGTATATTACACAGACTTATCTTCATGTTATATATGAGGCTCCATCTGTATATTACACAGACTTATCTTCATGTTATATATGAGGCTCCCTCTGTATATTACACAGACTTATCTTCATGTTATATATGAGGCTTCCTCTGTATATTACACAGACTTATCTTCATTTTATATATGAGACTCCCTCTGTATATTACACAGACTTATCTTCATGTTATATATGAGGCTCCCTCTGTATATTACAGACTTATCTTCATGTTATATATGAGACTCCATCTGTATATTACACAGACTTATCTTCATGTTATATATGAGACTCCCTCTGTATATTACACAGACTTATCTTCATGTTATATATGAGACTCCCTCTGTATATTACACAGACTTATCTTCATGTTATATATGAGGCTCCCTCTGTATATTACAGACTTATCTTCATGTTATATATGAGGTTCCCTCTGTATATTACACAGACTTATCTTCATGTTATATATGAGGCTCCCTCTGTATATTACACAGACTTATCTTCATGTTATATATGAGGCTCCCTCTGTATATTACACAGACTTATCTTCATGTTATATTTGAGACTCCCTCTGTATATTAAACAGACTTATCTTCATGTTATATATGAGGCTCCCTCTGTATATTACACAGACTTATCTTCATGTTATATATGAGGCTCCCTCTGTATATTACACAGACTTATCTTCATGTTATATATGAGGCTCCCTCTGTATATTACACAGACTTATCTTCATGTTATACATGAGGATCCCTCTGTATATTACACAGACTTATCTTCATGTTATATATAAGGCTCCCTCTGTATATTACAGACTTATCTTCATGCTATATATGAGACTCCCTCTGTATATTACACAGACTTATCTTCATGTTATATATGAGACTCCCTCTGTATATTACACAGACTTATCTTCATGTTATATATGAGACTCCCTCTGTATATTACACAGACTTATCTTCATGTTATATATGAGACTCCCTCTGTATATTACACAGACTTATCTTCATGTTATATCTGAGACTCCCTCTGTATATTACACAGACTTATCTTCATGTTATATATGAGGCTCCCTCTGTATATTACACAGACTTATCTTCATGTTATATATGAGGCTCCCTCTGTATATTACAGACTTATCTTCATGTTATATATGAGGTTCCCTCTGTATATTACACAGACTTATCTTCATGTTATATGTGAGGCTCCCTCTGTATATTACACAGACTTATCTTCATGTTATATATGAGGCTCCATCTGTATATTACACAGACTTATCTTCATGTTATATATGAGGCTCCCTCTGTATATTACACAGACTTATCTTCATGTTATATATGAGGCTCCCTCTGTATATTACACAGACTTATCTTCATTTTATATATGAGACTCCCTCTGTATATTACACAGACTTATCTTCATGTTATATATGAGACTCCCTCTGTATATTACACAGACTTATCTTCATGTTATATATGAGACTCCCTCTGTATATTACACAGACTTATCTTCATGTTATATATGAGACTCCATCTGTATATTACACAGACTTATCTTCATGTTATATATGAGACTCCCTCTGTATATTACACAGACTTATCTTCATGTTATATATGAGGCTCCCTCTGTATATTACACAGACTTATCTTCATGTTATATATGAGGCTCCCTCTGTATATTACACAGACTTATCTTCATGTTATATATGAGACTCCCTCTGTATATTACACAGACTTATCTTCATGTTATATATGAGACTCCCTCTGTATAGTACACAGACTTATCTTCATGTTATATATGAGGCTCCCTCTGTATATTACACAGACTTATCTTCATGTTATATATGAGACTCCCTCTGTATATTACACAGACTTATCTTCATGTTATATATGAGGCTCCCTCTATATATTACAGACTTATCTTCATGTTATATATGAGGTTCCCTCTGTATATTACACAGACTTATCTTCATGTTATATATGAGGCTCCCTCTGTATATTACAGACTTATCTTCATGTTATATATGAGGCTCCTTCTGTATATTATAGACTTATCTTCATGTTATATATGAGGCTCCCTCTGTATATTACACAGACTTATCTTCATGTTATATATGAGGTTCCCTCTGTATATTACACAGACTTATCTTCATGTTATATATGAGACTCCCTCTGTATATTACAGACTTATCTTCATGTTATACATGAGGCTCCCTCTGTATATTACACAGACTTATCTTCATGTTATATATGAGGCTCCCTCTGTATATTACAGACTTATCTTCATGTTATATATG
Source organism: Leptodactylus fallax (assembly GCA_947044405.1). Lineage (NCBI taxonomy): Eukaryota > Metazoa > Chordata > Amphibia > Anura > Leptodactylidae > Leptodactylus > Leptodactylus fallax. The sequence goes on along the minus strand of CAMRHE010000983.1, from coordinate 283,138 downwards.
AGGCTCCCTCTGTATATTACACAGACTTATCTTCATGTAATATATGAGACTCCCTCTGTGTATTACAGACTTATCTTCATGTTATATATGAGGCTCCCTCTGTATATTACACAGACTTATCTTCATGTTATATATGAGGCTCCCTCTGTATATTACAGACTTATCTTCATGTTATATATGAGTCTCCCTCTGTATATTACACAGACGTATCTTCATGTTATATATGAGGTTCCCTCTGTATATTACAGACTTATCTTTATGTTATATATGAGGCTCCCTCTGTATATTACAGACTTATCTTTATGTTATATATGAGGCTCCCTCTGTATATTACAGACTTATCTTCATGTTATATATGAGACCCCCTCTGTATATTACAGACTTATCTTCATGTTATATATGAGGCTCCCTCTGTATATTACACAGACTTATCTTCATGTTATATATGAGGCTCCCTCTGTATATTACAGACTTATCTTCATGTTATATATGAGGCGCCCTCTGTATATTACACAGACTTATCTTCATGTTATATATGAGGCTCCCTCTGTATATTACAGACTTATCTTCATGTTATATATGAGGCTCCCTCTGTATATTACACAGACTTATCTTCATGTTATATATGAGACTCCCTCTGTATATTACACAGACTTATCTTCATGTTATATATGAGGTTCCCTCTGTATATTACACAGACTTATCTTCATGTTATATATGAGGCTCCCTCTGTATATTACACAGACTTATCTTCATGTTATATATGAGGCTCCCTCTGTATATTACACAGACTTATCTTCATGTGATATATGAGGCTCCCTCTGTATATTACACAGACTTATCTTCATGTTATATATGAGGTTCCCTCTGTATATTACACAGACTTCTCTTTATGTTATATATGAGGCTCCCTCTGTATATTACAGACTTATCTTCATGTTATATATGAGACTCCCTCTGTATATTACACAGACTTATCTTCATGTTATATATGAGGTTCCCTCTGTATATTACACAGACTTATCTTCATGTTATATATGAGGCTCCCTCTGTATATTACACAGACTTATCTTCATGTTATATATGAGGTTCCCTCTGTATATTACACAGACTTCTGTTTATGTTATATATGAGGCTCCCTCTGTATATTACACAGACTTATCTTCATGTTATATATGAGGCTCCCTCTGTATATTACACAGACTTATCTTCATGTTATATATGAGGTTCCCTCTGAATATTACACAGACTTATCTTCATGTTATATATGAGGCTCCCTCTGTATATTACACAGACTTATCTTCATGTTATATATGAGGCTCCCTCTGTATATTACACAGACTTATCTTCATGTTATATATGAGGCTCCTTCTGTATATTACACAGACTTATCTTCATGTTATATATGAGGCTCCCTCTGTATATTACACAGACTTATCTTCATGTTATATATGAGGTTCCCTCTGTATATTACACAGACTTCTCTTTATGTTATATATGACACTCCCTCTGTATATTACAGACTTATCTTCATGTTATATATGAGGCTCCCTCTGTATATTACACAGACTTATCTTCATGTTATATATGAGGTTCCCTCTGTATATTACACAGACTTATCTTCATGTTATATATGAGGCTCCCTCTGTATATTACACAGACTTATCTTCATGTTATATATGAGGCTCCCTCTGTATATTACAGACTTATCTTCATGTTATATATGAGGCTCCCTCTGTATATTACACAGACTTATCTTCATGTTATATATGAGGCTCCCTCTGTATATTACACAGACTTATCTTCATTTTATATATGAGGCTCCCTCTGTATATTACACAGACTTATCTTCATGTTATATATGAGGCTCCCTCTGTATATTACAGACTTATCTTCATGTTATATATGAGACTCCCTCTGTATATTACACAGACTTATCTTCATGTTATATATGAGGCTCCCTCTGTATATTACACAGACTTATCTTCATGTTATATATGAGGCTCCCTCTGTATATTACAGACTTATCTTCATGTTATATATGAGACTCCCTCTGTATATTACACAGACTTATCTTCATGTTATATATGAGGTTCCCTCTGTATATTACACAGACTTATCTTCATGTTATATATGAGGCTCCCTCTGTATATTACACAGACTTATCTTCATGTTATATATGAGGCTCCCTCTGTATATTACACAGACTTATCTTCATGTTATATATGAGGTTCCCTCTGTATATTACACAGACTTCTCTTTATGTTATATATGAGGTTCCCTCTGTATATTACACAGACTTATCTTCATGTTATATATGAGGCTCCCTCTGTATATTACACAGACTTATCTTCATGTTATATATGAGGCTCCCTCTGTATATTACACAGACTTATCTTCATGTTATATATGAGGTTCCCTCTGTATATTACACAGACTTATCTTCATGTTATATATGAGGCTCCCTCTGTATATTACAGACTTATCTTTATGTTATATATGAGGCTCCCTCTGTATATTACACAGACTTATCTTCATGTTATATATGAGGCTCCCTCTGTATATTACAGACTTATCTTTATGTTATATATGAGGCTCCCTCTGTATATTACACAGACTTATCTTCATGTTATATATGAGGCTCCCTCTGTATATTACACAGACTTATCTTCATGTTATATATGAGGCTCCCTCTGTATATTACACAGACTTATCTTCATGTTATATATGAGGCTCCTTCTGTATATTACACAGACTTATCTTCATGTTATATATGAGGCTCCCTCTGTATATTACACAGACTTATCTTCATGTTATATATGAGGTTCCCTCTGTATATTACACAGACTTCTCTTTATGTTATATATGACGCTCCCTCTGTATATTACAGACTTATCTTCATGTTATATATGAGGCTCCCTCTGTATATTACACAGACTTATCTTCATGTTATATATGAGGTTCCCTCTGTATATTACACAGACTTATCTTCATGTTATATATGAGGCTCCCTCTGTATATTACACAGACTTATCTTCATGTTATATATGAGGCTCCCTCTGTATATTACAGACTTATCTTCATGTTATATATGAGGCTCCCTCTGTATATTACACAGACTTATCTTCATGTTATATATGAGGCTCCCTCTGTATATTACACAGACTTATCTTCATTTTATATATGAGGCTCCCTCTGTATATTACACAGACTTATCTTCATGTTATATATGAGGCTCCCTCTGTATATTACAGACTTATCTTCATGTTATATATGAGACTCCCTCTGTATATTACACAGACTTATCTTCATGTTATATATGAGGCTCCCTCTGTATATTACACAGACTTATCTTCATGTTATATATGAGACTCCCTCTGTATATTACACAGACTTATCTTCATGTTATATATGAGGTTCCCTCTGTATATTACACAGACTTATCTTCATGTTATATATAAGGCTCCCTCTGTATATTACACAGACTTATCTTCATGTTATATATGAGGCTCCCTCTGTATATTACACAGACTTATCTTCATGTTATATATGAGGTTCCCTCTGTATATTACACAGACTTCTCTTTATGTTATATATGAGGTTCCCTCTGTATATTACACAGACTTATCTTCATGTTATATATGAGGCTCCCTCTGTATATTACACAGACTTATCTTCATGTTATATATGAGGCTCCCTCTGTATATTACACAGACTTATCTTCATGTTATATATGAGGTTCCCTCTGTATATTACACAGACTTATCTTCATGTTATATATGAGGCTCCCTCTGTATATTACAGACTTATCTTTATGTTATATATGAGACTCCCTCTGTATATTACACAGACTTATCTTCATGTTATATATGAGACTCCCTCTGTATATTACACAGACTTATCTTCATGTTATATATGAGGTTCCCTCTGTATATTACACAGACTTCTCTTTATGTTATATATGAGACTCCCTCTGTATATTACACAGACTTATCTTCATGTTATATATGAGGCTCCCTCTGTATATTACAGACTTATCTTTATGTTATATATGAGGCTCCCTCTGTATATTACACAGACTTATCTTCATGTTATATATGAGGTTCCCTCTGTATATTACACAGACTTATCTTCATGTTATATATGAGGCTCCCTCTGTATATTACACAGACTTATCTTCATGTTATATATGAGGTTCCCTCTGTATATTACACAGACTTATCTTCATGTTATATATGAGGCTCCCTCTGTATATTACACAGACTTATCTTCATGTTATATATGAGACTCCCTCTGTATATTACACAGACTTATCTTCATGTTATATATGAGGTTCCTTCTGTATATTACACAGACTTATCTTCATGTTATATATGAGACTCCCTCTGTATATTACACAGACTTATCTTCATGTTATATATGAGGCTCCCTCTGTATATTACACAGCAATGTCATATTAATTTGGCCAGTCCCAGTTGCTCACCATTAACTGCTATAATATGGTGATGACTAGTATATGGCTACCAGAGCCTGCTGGGAGTTGTGGTTCCTAAGTTACTGGAAATAAGAGTGACATCACTGTTGTTAGATATAAGAGGTAAGTGGTGATGTCACCACAGTATGGTATACATATACAGTATTATGAGCAGTGGCTCACCTCCACCTCTTACATCTCACCTGTGGGATCTCCCACCATGATGTCATCACCCGAAATAGGGCGACAGTCCCCGGGGAGAGGGCAGATGGAAGGAGGAGAGGGTGCCGCCCCCTGTCTCTAGCTATACATAAGGCCATATTGTGGGTCCCTTACCTGTGGGGTAGCCGGGGAACCTCCCTCCTGTACGGACAGCCGCTCTGCGCTAACCTGCTATTGTCAGCCGCTCACTAGGCTCGTTAACGGCACAGGATGCCACTGCCTGTGGTTACCATGGCGACATCACACCATTTAATCCCCGGGGCGGGCGGTGGTCCTGTGCTTGTAAGAGGAAAGCGGGGGAGGGGGCAATCTCCAGATGTTCACATGAAAGCCTTCACCAGGCTGAAGGAAGACGGAGAGGGGAGGGGGCAGCGATGACGAGGGGAGATCCCACCTATTGTGTGTGTGCGAGGCCGAGATGACAGCTGTGCCCGACCCCTCCCCACTAATACACAGCAAGATGTACCGGGAGCAACGCTCTGCACAGCATCACAGAGGGCAGTGGTGGGATAGTCTGCAGGAGAGATCACTATATGTATCAGGAGGTAGGGAGGACAGTGGTGGGATAGTCTGCAGGAGAGATCACTATATGTATCAGGAGGTAGGGAGGACAGTGGTGGAATAGTCTGCAGGAGAGATCACTATATGTATGAGGAGGTAGGGAGGACAGTGGTGGAATAGTCTGCAGGAGAGATCACTATATGTATGAGGAGGTAGGGAGGACAGTGGTGGAATAGTCTGCAGGAGAGATCACTATATGTATGAGGAGGTAGGGAGGACAGTGGTGGGATAGTCTGCAGGAGAGATCACTATATGTATCAGGAGGTAGGGAGGACAGTGGTGGAATAGTCTGCAGGAGAGATCACTATATGTATGAGGAGGTAGGGAGGACAGTGGTGGGATAGTCTGCAGGAGAGATCACTATATGTATCAGGAGGTAGGGAGGACAGTGGTGGAATAGTCTGCAGGAGAGATCACTATATGTATGAGGAGGTAGGGAGGACAGTGGTGGGATAGTCTGCAGGAGAGATCACTATATGTATCAGGAGGTAGGGAGGACAGTGGTGGAATAGTCTGCAGGAGAGATCACTATATGTATCAGGAGGTAGGGAGGACAGTGGTGGAATAGTCTGCAGGAGAGATCACTATATGTATCAGGAGGTAGGGAGGACAGTGGTGGGATAGTCTGCAGGAGAGATCACTATATGTATCAGGAGGTAGGGAGGACAGTGGTGGGATAGTCTGCAGGAGAGATCACTATATGTATCAGGAGGTAGGGAGGACAGTGGTGGGATAGTCTGCAGGAGAGATCACTATATGTATCAGGAGGTAGGGAGGACAGTGGTGGAATAGTCTGCAGGAGAGATCACTATATGTATGAGGAGGTAGGGAGGACAGTGGTGGAATAGTCTGCAGGAGAGATCACTATATGTATCAGGAGGTAGGGAGGACAGTGGTGGAATAGTCTGCAGGAGAGATCACTATATGTATCAGGAGGTAGGGAGGACAGTGGTGGGATAGTCTGCAGGAGAGATCACTATATGTATCAGGAGGTAGGGAGGACAGTGGTGGAATAGTCTGCAGGAGAGATCACTATATGTATCAGGAGGTAGGGAGGACAGTGGTGGAATAGTCTGCAGGAGAGATCACTATATGTATCAGGAGGTAGGGAGGACAGTGGTGGAATAGTCTGCAGGAGAGATCACTATATGTATGAGGAGGTAGGGAGGACAGTGGTGGGATAGTCTGCAGGAGAGATCACTATATGTATGAGGAGGTAGGGAGGACAGTGGTGGGATAGTCTGCAGGAGAGATCACTATATGTATCAGGAGGTAGGGAAGACAGTGGTGGAATAGTCTGCAGGAGAGATCACTATATGTATGAGGAGGTAGGGAGGACAGTGGTGGGATAGTCTGCAGGAGAGATCACTATATGTATGAGGAGGTAGGGAGAGCAGTGGTGGAATAGTCTGCAGGAGAGAGCACTATATGTATGAGGAGGTAGGGAGGACAGTGGTGGGATAGTCTGCAGGAGAGATCACTATATGTATCAGGAGGTAGGGAGGACAGTGGTGGAATAGTCTGCAGGAGAGATCACTATATGTATCAGGAGGTAGGGAGGACAGTGGTGGAATAGTCTGCAGGAGAGATCTCTATATGTATGAGGAGGTAGGGAGGACAGTGGTGGAATAGTCTGCAGGAGAGATCACTATATGTATCAGGAGGTAGGGAGGACAGTGGTGGGATAGTCTGCAGGAGAGATCACTATATGTATGAGGAGGTAGGGAGGACAGTGGTGGGATAGTCTGCAGGAGAGATCACTATATGTATGAGGAGGTAGGGAGAGCAGTGGTGGGATAGTCTGCAGGAGAGAGCACTATATGTATGAGGAGGTAGGGAGGACAGTGGTGGGATAGTCTGCAGGAGAGATCACTATATGTATCAGGAGGTAGGGAGGACAGTGGTGGAATAGTCTGCAGGAGAGATCACTATATGTATCAGGAGGTAGGGAGGACAGTGGTGGAATAGTCTGCAGGAGAGATCTCTATATGTATGAGGAGGTAGGGAGGACAGTGGTGGAATAGTCTGCAGGAGAGATCACTATATGTATCAGGAGGTAGGGAGGACAGTGGTGGAATAGTCTGCAGGAGAGATCACTATATGTATCAGGAGGTAGGGAGGACAGTGGTGGGATAGTCTGCAGGAGAGATCACTATATGTATGAGGAGGTAGGGAGGACAGTGGTGGGATAGTCTGCAGGAGAGATCACTATATGTATCAGGAGGTAGGGAAGACAGTGGTGGAATAGTCTGCAGGAGAGATCACTATATGTATGAGGAGGTAGGGAGGACAGTGGTGGGATAGTCTGCAGGAGAGATCACTATATGTATCAGGAGGTAGGGAGGACAGTGGTGGAATAGTCTGCAGGAGAGATCACTATATGTATGAGGAGGTAGGGAGGACAGTGGTGGGATAGTCTGCAGGAGAGATCACTATATGTATCAGGAGGTAGGGAGAGCAGTGGTGGAATAGTCTGCAGGAGAGATCACTATATGTATCAGAAGGTAGGGAGGACAGTGGTGGAATAGTCTGCAGGAGAGATCACTATATGTATCAGGAGGTAGGGAGGACAGTGGTGGAATAGTCTGCAGGAGAGATCACTATATGTATCAGGAGGTAGGGAGGACAGTGGTGGAATAGTCTGCAGGAGAGATCACTATATGTATCAGGAGGTAGGGAGGACAGTGGTGGAATAGTCTGCAGGAGAGATCACTATATGTATCAGGAGGTAGAGAGGACAGTGGTGGAATAGTCTGCAGGAGAGATCACTATATGTATCAGGAGGTAGGGAGGACAGTGGTGGAATAGTCTGCAGGAGAGATCACTATATGTATGAGGAGGTAGGGAGGACAGTGGTGGAATAGTCTGCAGGAGAGATCACTATATGTATGAGGAGGTAGGGAGGACAGTGGTGGAATAGTCTGCAGGAGAGATCACTATATGTATGAGGAGGTAGGGAGGACAGTGGTGGGATAGTCTGCAGGAGAGATCACTATATGTATCAGGAGGTAGGGAGAGCAGTGGTGGAATAGTCTGCAGGAGAGATCACTATATGTATCAGAAGGTAGGGAGGACAGTGGTGGGATAGTCTGCAGGAGAGATCACTATATGTATGAGGAGGTAGGGAGGACAGTGGTGGAATAGTCTGCAGGAGAGATCACTATATGTATGAGGAGGTAGGGAGGACAGTGGTGGAATAGTCTGCAGGAGAGATCACTATATGTATGAGGAGGTAGGGAGGACAGTGGTGGAATAGTCTGCAGGAGAGATCACTATATGTATCAGGAGGTAGGGAGGACAGTGGTGGAATAGTCTGCAGGAGAGATCACTATATGTATCAGGAGGTAGGGAGGACAGTGGTGGAATAGTCTGCAGGAGAGATCACTATATGTATCAGGAGGTAGGGAGGACAGTGGTGGAATAGTCTGCAGGAGAGATCACTATATGTATGAGGAGGTAGGGAGGACAGTGGTGGGATAGTCTGCAGGAGAGATCACTATATGTATCAGGAGGTAGGGAGGACAGTGGTGGGATAGTCTGCAGGAGAGATCACTATATGTATCAGGAGGTAGGGAGGACAGTGGTGGGATAGTCTGCAGGAGAGATCACTATATGTATCAGGAGGTAGGGAGGACAGTGGTGGGATAGTCTGCAGGAGAGATCACTATATGTATGAGGAGGTAGGGAGGACAGTGGTGGAATAGTCTGCAGGAGAGATCACTATATGTATCAGGAGGTAGGGAGGACAGTGGTGGAATAGTCTGCAGGAGAGATCACTATATGTATGAGGAGGTAGGGAGGACAGTGGTGGAATAGTCTGCAGGAGAGATCACTATATGTATCAGGAGGTAGGGAGGACAGTGGTGGAATAGTCTGCAGGAGAGATCACTATATGTATCAGGAGGTAGGGAGGACAGTGGTGGAATAGTCTGCAGGAGAGATCACTATATGTATCAGGAGGTAGGGAGGACAGTGGTGGAATAGTCTGCAGGAGAGATCACTATATGTATGAGGAGGTAGGGAGGACAGTGGTGGGATAGTCTGCAGGAGAGATCACTATATGTATCAGGAGGTAGGGAGGACAGTGGTGGGATAGTCTGCAGGAGAGATCACTATATGTATCAGGAGGTAGGGAGGACAGTGGTGGGATAGTCTGCAGGAGAGATCACTATATGTATCAGGAGGTAGGGAGGACAGTGGTGGGATAGTCTGCAGGAGAGATCACTATATGTATGAGGAGGTAGGGAGGACAGTGGTGGAATAGTCTGCAGGAGAGATCACTATATGTATCAGGAGGTAGGGAGGACAGTGGTGGAATAGTCTGCAGGAGAGATCACTATATGTATGAGGAGGTAGGGAGGACAGTGGTGGAATAGTCTGCAGGAGAGATCACTATATGTATGAGGAGGTAGGGAGGACAGTGGTGGAATAGTCTGCAGGAGAGATCACTATATGTATCAGGAGGTAGGGAGGACAGTGGTGGAATAGTCTGCAGGAGAGATCACTATATGTATCAGGAGGTAGGGAGGACAGTGGTGGGATAGTCTGCAGGAGAGATCACTATATGTATGAGGAGGTAGGGAGGACAGTGGTGGAATAGTCTGCAGGAGAGATCACTATATGTATCAGGAGGTAGGGAGAGCAGTGGTGGAATAGTCTGCAGGAGAGATCACTATATGTATCAGGAGGTAGGGAGGACAGTGGTGGAATAGTCTGCAGGAGAGATCACTATATGTATGAGGAGGTAGGGAGGACAGTGGTGGAATAGTCTGCAGGAGAGCTCACTATATGTATCAGGAGGTAGGGAGGACAGTGGTGGAATAGTCTGCAGGAGAGATCACTATATGTATCAGGAGGTAGGGAGGACAGTGGTGGAATAGTCTGCAGGAGAGATCACTATATGTATCAGGAGGTAGGGAGAGCAGTGGTGGAATAGTCTGCAGGAGAGATCACTATATGTATCAGGAGGTAGGGAGGACAGTGGTGGAATAGTCTGCAGGAGAGATCACTATATGTATCAGGAGGTAGGGAGGACAGAGCGATGTTCTGCAGATCTGTAGAGAGGTCAGTGGTGTAATACTCTGCAGGATAGATCACTATGTATCAGGAGGTAGAGGACAGAGCGATGTTCTGCAGGTATGTAGAGAGGTCAGTGGTGTAATACTCTGCAGGATAGATCACTATGTATCAGGAGGTAGAGAGGACAGAGCGATGTTCTGCAGATCTGTAGAGAGGTCAGTGGTGTAATACTCTGCAGGATAGATCACTATATGTATCAGGAGGTAGGGAGGACAGTGGTGGGATAGTCTGCAGGAGAGATCACTATATGTATGAGCAGGTAGGGAGGACAGTGGTGGAATAGTCTGCAGGAGAGATCACTATATGTATGAGGAGGTAGGGAGGACAGTGGTGGAATAGTCTGCAGGAGAGATCACTATATGTATCAGGAGGTAGGGAGGACAGTGGTGGGATAGTCTGCAGGAGAGATCACTATATGTATGAGGAGGTAGGGAGAGCAGTGGTGGAATAGTCTGCAGGAGAGATCACTATATGTATCAGGAGGTAGGGAGGACAGTGGTGGGATAGTCTGCAGGAGAGATCACTATATGTATGAGGAGGTAGGGAGTACAGTGGTGGAATAGTCTGCAGGAGAGATCACTATATGTATCAGGAGGTAGGGAGGACAGTGGTGGGATAGTCTGCAGGAGAGATCACTATATGTATGAGGAGGTAGGGAGAGCAGTGGTGGAATAGTCTGCAGGAGAGATCACTATATGTATGAGGAGGTAGGGAGGACAGTGGTGGAATAGTCTGCAGGAGAGATCACTATATGTATCAGGAGGTAGGGAGGACAGTGGTGGGATAGTCTGCAGGAGAGATCACTATATGTATCAGGAGGTAGGGAGGACAGTGGTGGGATAGTCTGCAGGAGAGATCACTATATGTATCAGGAGGTAGGGAGGACAGTGGTGGAATAGTCTGCAGGAGAGATCACTATATGTATGAGGAGGTAGGGAGGACAGTGGTGGAATAGTCTGCAGGAGAGATCACTATATGTATCAGGAGGTAGGGAGGACAGTGGTGGAATAGTCTGCAGGAGAGATCACTATATGTATCAGGAGGTAGGGAGAGCAGTGGTGGAATAGTCTGCAGGAGAGATCACTATATGTATCAGGAGGTAGGGAGAGCAGTGGTGGAATAGTCTGCAGGAGAGATCACTATATGTATCAGGAGGTAGGGAGGACAGTGGTGGAATAGTCTGCAGGAGAGATCACTATATGTATCAGGAGGTAGGGAGGACAGTGGTGGAATAGTCTGCAGGAGAGATCACTATATGTATGAGGAGGTAGGGAGGACAGTGGTGGAATAGTCTGCAGGAGAGATCACTATATGTATCAGGAGGTAGGGAGGACAGTGGTGGAATAGTCTGCAGGAGAGATCACTATATGTATCAGGAGGTAGGGAGGACAGTGGTGGAATAGTCTGCAGGAGAGATCACTATATGTATGAGGAGGTAGGGAGAGCAGTGGTGGAATAGTCTGCAGGAGAGATCACTATATGTATCAGGAGGTAGGGAGGACAGTGGTGGAATAGTCTGCAGGAGAGATCACTATATGTATGAGGAGGTAGGGAGAGCAGTGGTGGAATAGTCTGCAGGAGAGATCACTATATGTATCAGGAGGTAGGGAGGACAGTGGTGGAATAGTCTGCAGGAGAGATCACTATATGTATCAGGAGGTAGGGAGGACAGTGGTGGAATAGTCTGCAGGAGAGATCACTATATGTATCAGGAGGTAGGGAGGACAGTGGTGGAATAGTCTGCAGGAGAGATCACTATATGTATCAGGAGGTAGGGAGAGCAGTGGTGGAATAGTCTGCAGGAGAGATCACTATATGTATCAGGAGGTAGGGAGGACAGTGGTGGAATAGTCTGCAGGAGAGATCACTATATGTATCAGGAGGTAGGGAGAGCAGTGGTGGAATAGTCTGCAGGAGAGATCACTATATGTATCAGGAGGTAGGGAGGACAGTGGTGGAATAGTCTGCAGGAGAGATCACTATATGTATGAGGAGGTAGGGAGGACAGTGGTGGAATAGTCTGCAGGAGAGATCACTATATGTATGAGGAGGTAGGGAGGACAGTGGTGGAATAGTCTGCAGGAGAGATCACTATATGTATCAGGAGGTAGGGAGGACAGTGGTGGAATAGTCTGCAGGATAGATCACTATATGTATCAGGAGGTAGGGAGGACAGTGGTGGAATAGTCTGCAGGAGAGATCACTATATGTATGAGGAGGTAGGGAGGACAGTGGTGGAATAGTCTGCAGGAGAGATCACTATATGTATCAGGAGGTAGGGAGGACAGTGGTGGAATAGTCTGCAGGAGAGCTCACTATATGTATCAGGAGGTAGAGAGGACAGTGGTGGAATAGTCTGCAGGAGAGATCACTATATGTATCAGGAGGTAGGGAGGACAGTGGTGGGATAGTCTGCAGGAGAGATCACTATATGTATGAGGAGGTAGGGAGGACAGTGGTGGAATAGTCTGCAGGAGAGATCACTATATGTATGAGGAGGTAGGGAGGACAGTGGTGGAATAGTCTGCAGGAGAGATCACTATATGTATCAGGAGGTAGGGAGGACAGTGGTGGAATAGTCTGCAGGAGAGATCACTATATGTATCAGGAGGTAGGGAGGACAGTGGTGGAATAGTCTGCAGGAGAGATCACTATATGTATGAGGAGGTAGGGAGGACAGTGGTGGAATAGTCTGCAGGAGAGATCACTATATGTATCAGGAGGTAGGGAGGACAGTGGTGGGATAGTCTGCAGGAGAGATCACTATATGTATGAGGAGGTAGGGAGGACAGTGGTGGAATAGTCTGCAGGAGAGATCACTATATGTATCAGGAGGTAGGGAGAGCAGTGGTGGAATAGTCTGCAGGAGAGATCACTATATGTATCAGGAGGTAGGGAGGACAGTGGTGGAATAGTCTGCAGGAGAGCTCACTATATGTATCAGGAGGTAGGGAGGACAGTGGTGGAATAGTCTGCAGGAGAGATCACTATATGTATCAGGAGGTAGGGAGAGCAGTGGTGGAATAGTCTGCAGGAGAGATCACTATATGTATCAGGAGGTAGGGAGGACAGTGGTGGAATAGTCTGCAGGAGAGATCACTATATGTATCAGGAGGTAGGGAGGACAGAGCGATGTTCTGCAGATCTGTAGAGAGGTCAGTGGTGTAATACTCTGCAGGATAGATCACTATGTATCAGGAGGTAGAGGACAGAGCGATGTTCTGCAGGTATGTAGAGAGGTCAGTGGTGTAATACTCTGCAGGATAGATCACTATGTATCAGGAGGTAGGGAGGACAGAGCGATGTTCTGCAGATCTGTAGAGAGGTCAGTGGTGTAATACTCTGCAGGATAGATCACTATATGTATCAGGAGGTAGGGAGGACAGTGGTGGGATAGTCTGCAGGAGAGATCACTATATGTATGAGCAGGTAGGGAGGACAGTGGTGGAATAGTCTGCAGGAGAGATCACTATATGTATGAGGAGGTAGGGAGGACAGTGGTGGAATAGTCTGCAGGAGAGATCACTATATGTATGAGGAGGTAGGGAGGACAGTGGTGGAATAGTCTGCAGGAGAGATCACTATATGTATCAGGAGGTAGGGAGGACAGTGGTGGAATAGTCTGCAGGAGAGCTCACTATATGTATCAGGAGGTAGAGAGGACAGTGGTGGAATAGTCTGCAGGAGAGATCACTATATGTATCAGGAGGTAGGGAGGACAGTGGTGGGATAGTCTGCAGGAGAGATCACTATATGTATCAGGAGGTAGGGAGGACAGTGGTGGGATAGTCTGCAGGAGAGATCACTATATGTATGAGGAGGTAGGGAGGACAGTGGTGGAATAGTCTGCAGGAGAGATCACTATATGTATGAGGAGGTAGGGAGGACAGTGGTGGAATAGTCTGCAGGAGAGATCACTATATGTATCAGGAGGTAGGGAGGACAGTGGTGGAATAGTCTGCAGGAGAGATCACTATATGTATCAGGAGGTAGGGAGGACAGTGGTGGAATAGTCTGCAGGAGAGATCACTATATGTATGAGGAGGTAGGGAGGACAGTGGTGGAATAGTCTGCAGGAGAGATCACTATATGTATCAGGAGGTAGGGAGGACAGTGGTGGGATAGTCTGCAGGAGAGATCACTATATGTATGAGGAGGTAGGGAGGACAGTGGTGGAATAGTCTGCAGGAGAGATCACTATATGTATCAGGAGGTAGGGAGAGCAGTGGTGGAATAGTCTGCAGGAGAGATCACTATATGTATCAGGAGGTAGGGAGGACAGTGGTGGAATAGTCTGCAGGAGAGCTCACTATATGTATCAGGAGGTAGGGAGGACAGTGGTGGAATAGTCTGCAGGAGAGATCACTATATGTATCAGGAGGTAGGGAGAGCAGTGGTGGAATAGTCTGCAGGAGAGATCACTATATGTATCAGGAGGTAGGGAGGACAGTGGTGGAATAGTCTGCAGGAGAGATCACTATATGTATCAGGAGGTAGGGAGGACAGAGCGATGTTCTGCAGATCTGTAGAGAGGTCAGTGGTGTAATACTCTGCAGGATAGATCACTATGTATCAGGAGGTAGAGGACAGAGCGATGTTCTGCAGGTATGTAGAGAGGTCAGTGGTGTAATACTCTGCAGGATAGATCACTATGTATCAGGAGGTAGGGAGGACAGAGCGATGTTCTGCAGATCTGTAGAGAGGTCAGTGGTGTAATACTCTGCAGGATAGATCACTATATGTATCAGGAGGTAGGGAGGACAGTGGTGGGATAGTCTGCAGGAGAGATCACTATATGTATGAGGAGGTAGGGAGGACAGTGGTGGAATAGTCTGCAGGAGAGATCACTATATGTATCAGGAGGTAGAGAGGACAGTGGTGGAATAGTCTGCAGGAGAGATCACTATATGTATGAGCAGGTAGGGAGGACAGTGGTGGAATAGTCTGCAGGAGAGATCACTATATGTATGAGGAGGTAGGGAGGACAGTGGTGGAATAGTCTGCAGGAGAGATCACTATATGTATCAGGAGGTAGAGAGGACAGTGGTGGAATAGTCTGCAGGAGAGATCACTATATGTATGAGGAGGTAGGGAGGACAGTGGTGGAATAGTCTGCAGGAGAGATCACTATATGTATCAGGAGGTAGGGAGGACAGTGGTGGGATAGTCTGCAGGAGAGATCACTATATGTATGAGGAGGTAGGGAGAGCAGTGGTGGAATAGTCTGCAGGAGAGATCACTATATGTATCAGGAGGTAGGGAGGACAGTGGTGGGATAGTCTGCAGGAGAGATCACTATATGTATGAGGAGGTAGGGAGTACAGTGGTGGAATAGTCTGCAGGAGAGATCACTATATGTATCAGGAGGTAGGGAGGACAGTGGTGGGATAGTCTGCAGGAGAGATCACTATATGTATGAGGAGGTAGGGAGAGCAGTGGTGGAATAGTCTGCAGGAGAGATCACTATATGTATGAGGAGGTAGGGAGGACAGTGGTGGAATAGTCTGCAGGAGAGATCACTATATGTATCAGGAGGTAGGGAGGACAGTGGTGGGATAGTCTGCAGGAGAGATCACTATATGTATCAGGAGGTAGGGAGGACAGTGGTGGAATAGTCTGCAGGAGAGATCACTATATGTATCAGGAGGTAGGGAGGACAGTGGTGGAATAGTCTGCAGGAGAGATCACTATATGTATCAGGAGGTAGGGAGAGCAGTGGTGGAATAGTCTGCAGGAGAGATCACTATATGTATCAGGAGGTAGGGAGAGCAGTGGTGGAATAGTCTGCAGGAGAGATCACTATATGTATCAGGAGGTAGGGAGGACAGTGGTGGAATAGTCTGCAGGAGAGATCACTATATGTATCAGGAGGTAGGGAGGACAGTGGTGGAATAGTCTGCAGGAGAGATCACTATATGTATGAGGAGGTAGGGAGGACAGTGGTGGAATAGTCTGCAGGAGAGATCACTATATGTATCAGGAGGTAGGGAGGACAGTGGTGGAATAGTCTGCAGGAGAGATCACTATATGTATGAGGAGGTAGGGAGGACAGTGGTGGAATAGTCTGCAGGAGAGATCACTATATGTATCAGGAGGTAGGGAGGACAGTGGTGGGATAGTCTGCAGGAGAGATCACTATATGTATCAGGAGGTAGGGAGGACAGTGGTGGAATAGTCTGCAGGAGAGATCACTATATGTATCAGGAGGTAGGGAGGACAGTGGTGGAATAGTCTGCAGGAGAGATCACTATATGTATGAGGAGGTAGGGAGGACAGTGGTGGAATAGTCTGCAGGAGAGATCACTATATGTATCAGGAGGTAGGGAGGACAGTGGTGGGATAGTCTGCAGGAGAGATCACTATATGTATGAGGAGGTAGGGAGGACAGTGGTGGAATAGTCTGCAGGAGAGATCACTATATGTATCAGGAGGTAGGGAGGACAGTGGTGGAATAGTCTGCAGGAGAGATCACTATATCTATCAGGAGGTAGGGAGGACAGTGGTGGGATAGTCTGCAGGAGAGATCACTATATGTATCAGGAGGTAGGGAGAGCAGTGGTGGAATAGTCTGCAGGAGAGATCACTATATGTATCAGGAGGTAGGGAAGACAGTGGTGGAATAGTCTGCAGGAGAGATCACTATATGTATCAGGAGGTAGGGAGGACAGTGGTGGAATAGTCTGCAGGAGAGATCACTATATGTATGAGGAGGTAGGGAGGACAGTGGTGGAATAGTCTGCAGGAGAGATCACTATATGTATGAGGAGGTAGGGAGGACAGTGGTGGGATAGTCTGCAGGAGAGATCACTATATGTATCAGGAGGTAGGGAGGACAGTGGTGGAATAGTCTGCAGGAGAGATCACTATATGTATCAGGAGGTAGGGAGAGCAGTGGTGGAATAGTCTGCAGGAGAGATCACTATATGTATCAGGAGGTAGGGAGGACAGTGGTGGAATAGTCTGCAGGAGAGATCACTATATGTATCAGGAGGTAGGGAGGACAGTGGTGGAATAGTCTGCAGGAGAGATCACTATATGTATGAGGAGGTAGGGAGGACAGTGGTGGAATAGTCTGCAGGAGAGATCACTATATGTATCAGGAGGTAGGGAGAGCAGTGGTGGAATAGTCTGCAGGAGAGATCACTATATGTATCAGGAGGTAGGGAGAGCAGTGGTGGAATAGTCTGCAGGAGAGATCACTATATGTATCAGGAGGTAGGGAGGACAGTGGTGGAATAGTCTGCAGGAGAGATCACTATATGTATCAGGAGGTAGGGAGGACAGTGGTGGAATAGTCTGCAGGAGAGATCACTATATGTATCAGGAGGTAGGGAGGACAGTGGTGGAATAGTCTGCAGGAGAGATCACTATATGTATCAGGAGGTAGGGAGAGCAGTGGTGGAATAGTCTGCAGGAGAGATCACTATATGTATCAGGAGGTAGGGAGGACAGTGGTGGAATAGTCTGCAGGAGAGATCACTATATGTATGAGGAGGTAGGGAGGACAGTGGTGGAATAGTCTGCAGGAGAGATCACTATATGTATGAGGAGGTAGGGAGGACAGTGGTGGAATAGTCTGCAGGAGAGATCACTATATGTATCAGGAGGTAGGGAGGACAGTGGTGGAATAGTCTGCAGGATAGATCACTATATGTATGAGGAGGTAGGGAGGACAGTGGTGGAATAGTCTGCAGGAGAGATCACTATATGTATCAGGAGGTAGGGAGAGCAGTGGTGGAATAGTCTGCAGGAGAGATCACTATATGTATGAGGAGGTAGGGAGGACAGTGGTGGAATAGTCTGCAGGAGAGATCACTATATGTATGAGGAGGTAGGGAGGACAGTGGTGGAATAGTCTGCAGGAGAGATCACTATATGTATCAGGAGGTAGGGAGGACAGAGCGATGTTCTGCAGATCTGTAGAGAGGTCAGTGGTGTAATACTCTGCAGGATAGATCACTATGTATCAGGAGGTAGAGGACAGAGCGATGTTCTGCAGGTATGTAGAGAGGTCAGTGGTGTAATACTCTGCAGGATAGATCACTATGTATCAGGAGGTAGAGAGGACAGAGCGATGTTCTGCAGATCTGTAGAGAGGTCAGTGGTGTAATACTCTGCAGGATAGATCACTATGTATCAGAAGGTAGGGAGGACAGTGGTGGAATAGTCTGCAGGAGAGATCACTATATGTATCAGGAGGTAGGGAGGACAGTGGTGGAATAGTCTGCAGGAGAGATCACTATATGTATCAGGAGGTAGGGAGGACAGTGGTGGGATAGTCTGCAGGAGAGATCACTATATGTATGAGGAGGTAGGGAGGACAGTGGTGGAATAGTCTGCAGGAGAGATCACTATATGTATGAGGAGGTAGGGAGGACAGTGGTGGAATAGTCTGCAGGAGAGATCACTATATGTATGAGGAGGTAGGGAGGACAGTGGTGGAATAGTCTGCAGGAGAGATCACTATATGTATGAGGAGGTAGGGAGGACAGTGGTGGAATAGTCTGCAGGAGAGATCACTATATGTATCAGGAGGTAGGGAGGACAGTGGTGGAATAGTCTGCAGGAGAGATCACTATATGTATCAGGAGGTAGGGAGGACAGTGGTGGAATAGTCTGCAGGAGAGATCACTATATGTATCAGGAGGTAGGGAGGACAGTGGTGGAATAGTCTGCAGGAGAGATCACTATATTTATCAGGAGGTAGGGAGGACAGAGCGATGTTCTGCAGATCTGTAGAGAGGTCAGTGGTGTAATACTCTGCAGGATAGATCACTATGTATCAGGAGGTAGAGAGGACAGAGCGATGTTCTGCAGGTATGTAGAGAGGTCAGTGGTGTAATACTCTGCAGGATAGATCACTATGTATCAGGAGGTAGAGAGGACAGAGCGATGTTCTGCAGATCTGTAGAGAGGTCAGTGGTGTAATACTCTGCAGGATAGATCACTATGTATCAGAAGGTAGGGAGGACAGTGGTGGAATAGTCTGCAGGAGAGATCACTATATGTATCAGGAGGTAGGGAGGACAGTGGTGGAATAGTCTGCAGGAGAGATCACTATATGTATCAGGAGGTAGGGAGGATAGTGGTGGGATAGTCTGCAGGAGAGATCACTATATGTATCAGGAGGTAGGGAGAGCAGTGGTGGAATAGTCTGCAGGAGAGATCACTATATGTATGAGGAGGTAGGGAGGACAGTGGTGGAATAGTCTGCAGGAGAGATCACTATATGTATCAGGAGGTAGAGAGGACAGTGATGAAATAGTCTGCAGGAGAGATCACTATATGTATCAGGAGGTAGAGAGGACAGTGGTGGAATAGTCTGCAGGAGAGATCACTATATGTATCAGGAGGTAGAGAGGACAGTGGTGGAATAGTCTGCAGGAGAGATCACTATATGTATGAGGAGGTAGGGAGGACAGTGGTGGAATAGTCTGCAGGAGAGATCACTATATGTATCAGGAGGTAGGGAGGACAGTGGTGGGATAGTCTGCAGGAGAGATCACTATATGTATGAGGAGGTAGGGAGGACAGTGGTGGAATAGTCTGCAGGAGAGATCACTATATGTATGAGGAGGTAGGGAGGACAGTGGTGGAATAGTCTGCAGGAGAGATCACTATATGTATGAGGAGGTAGGGAGGACAGTGGTGGAATAGTCTGCAGGAGAGATCACTATATGTATGAGGAGGTAGGGAGGACAGTGGTGGAATAGTCTGCAGGAGAGATCACTATATGTATCAGGAGGTAGGGAGGACAGTGGTGGAATAGTCTGCAGGAGAGATCACTATATGTATGAGGAGGTAGGGAGGACAGTGGTGGAATAGTCTGCAGGAGAGATCACTATATGTATCAGGAGGTAGGGAGGACAGTGGTGGAATAGTCTGCAGGAGAGATCACTATATGTATCAGGAGGTAGGGAGGACAGTGGTGGAATAGTCTGCAGGAGAGATCACTATATGTATCAGGAGGTAGGGAGGACAGTGGTGGAATAGTCTGCAGGAGAGATCACTATATGTATCAGGAGGTAGGGAGGACAGTGGTGGAATAGTCTGCAGGAGAGATCACTATATGTATCAGGAGGTAGGGAGGATAGTGGTGGAATAGTCTGCAGGAGAGATCACTATATGTATCAGGAGGTAGGGAGGTCAGTGGTGTAATACTCTGCAGGATAGATCACTATGTATCAGGAGGTAGAGAGGACAGAGCGATGTTCTGCAGATCTGTAGAGAGGTCAGTGGTGTAATACTCTACAGGATAGATCCCTATGTATCAGGAGGTAGGGAAGACAGTGGTGGAATAGTCTGCAGGAGAGATCACTATATGTATGAGGAGGTAGGGAGGACAGTGGTGGAATAGTCTGCAGGAGAGATCACTATATGTATCAGGAGGTAGGGAGGACAGTAGTGGAATAGTCTGCAGGAGAGATCACTATATGTATGAGGAGGTAGGGAGGACAGTGGTGGAATAGTCTGCAGGAGAGATCACTATATGTATCAGGAGGTAGGGAGGACAGTGGTGTAATACTCTGCAGGATAGATCACTATGTATCAGGATTTAGAGAGGACAGAGCGATGTTCTGCAGATGTGTAGAGAGGTCAGTGGTGTAATACTCTGCAGGATAGATCACTATGTATCAGGAGGTAGAGAGGACAGAGCGATGTTCTGCAGATCTGTAGAGAGGTCAGTGGTGTAATACTCTGCAGGATAGATCACTATGTATCAGGGGGTAGAGAGGACAGAGCGATGTTCTGCAGGTCTGTAGAGAGGTCAGTGGTGTAATACTCTGCAGGATAGATCACTATGTATCAGGAGGTAGAGAGGACAGAGCGATGTTCTGCAGGTCTGTAGAGAGGTCAGTGGTGTAATACTCTGCAGAATAGATCACTATGTATCAGAGAGGACAGAGCGATGTTCTGCAGGTATGTAGAGAGGTCAGTGGTGTAATACTCTGCAGGATAGATCACTATGTATCAGGGGGTAGAGAGGACAGAGCGATGTTCTGCAGATCTGTAGAGGGGTCAGTGGTGTAATACTCTGCAGGATAGATCACTATGTATCAGAGAGGACAGAGCGATGTTCTGCAGATCTGTAGAGAGGTCAGTGGTGTAATACTCTGCAGGATAGATCCCTATGTATCAGGAGGTAGAGAGGACAGCGCGATGTTCTGCAGATCTGTAGAGGGGTCAGTGGTGTAATACTCTGCAGGATAGAGCACTATGTATCAGAGAGGACAGAGCGATGTTCTGCAGATCTGTAGAGGGGTCAGTGGTGTAATACTCTGCAGGATCGGTCACTATGTATCAGGAGGTAGAGAGGACAGAGCGATGTTCTGCAGATCTGTAGCGGTCAGTGGTGTAATACTCTGCAGGATAGATCACTATGTATCAGAGAGGAAAGAGCGATGTTCTGCAGGTATGTAGAGAGGTCAGTGGTGTAATACTCTGCAGGATAGATCACTATGTATCAGGAGGTAGAGAGGACAGAGCGATGTTCTGCAGTAGAGAGGTCAGTGGTGTAATACTCTGCAGGATAGATCACTATTTATCAGGAGGTAGAGAGGACAGAGCGATGTTCTGCAGATGTGTAGAGAGGTCAGTGGTGTAATACTCTGCAGGATAGATCACTATGTATCAGGAGGTAGAGAGGACAGAGCGATGTTCTGCAGGTATGTAGAGATGTCAGTGGTGTAATACTCTGCAGGATAGATCACTATGTATCAGGAGGTAGAGAGGACAGAGCGATGTTCTGCAGTAGAGAGGTCAGTGGTGTTATACTCTGCAGGATAGATCACTATGTATCAGGAGGTAGAGAGGACAGAGCGATGTTCTGCAGATCTGTAGAGAGGTCAGTGGTGTAATACTCTGCAGGATAGATCACTATGTATCAGGAGGTAGAGAGGACAGAGCGATGTTCTGCAGATCTGTAGAGAGGTCAGTGGTGTAATACTCTGCAGGATAGATCACTATGTATCAGGGGTAGAGAGGACAGAGCGATGTTCTGCAGATCTGTAGAGGGGTCAGTGGTGTAATACTCTGCAGGATAGATCACTATGTACCAGGAGGTAGAGAGGACAGAGCGATGTTCTGCATGTCTGTAGAGGGGTCAGTGGTGTAATACTCTGCAGGATAGATCACTATGTATCAGAGAGGACAGAGCGATGTTCTGCAGGTATGTAGAGAGGTCAGTGGTGTAATACTCTGCAGGATGTACCAGTATCCCCTTTCTGTAGGGCTGGTGTATCTAAGCCTCCCCTGAGATATATGTGATAATCTAATGGTTCGGTTTCCTCAGAGCTCCGCCCTTTTGCCTATATGTGGTCGCTGACTGACGCGGTGTTTGCCGTGGGCGACATTTATTAAAGCCTTCAGGTGTGCAGAGTAAATACTGAATATTTTATAAGGCTGTGATATCACGCAGGTAAACATGGGCGGCGGCCTAACACCTGGTCACCATGGCAACGTCATGTACCAATGATCTTGCCAAGTAAAGAGACACCTAGATAAGTACGATGAGTAAGGAGCTACAGTAAGCTCCGCCTCCAGTGCCAAGTACACCTTGGGCCTCATTTATTACACTAGCAGTACATCTGTCCATGTTGCCCATAGCAACAAATCAGAGAACAGCTTTCATTTTCTTCTAGCAGTTAAAGAAATGAAAGCTAAGCTCCGATAGGTTGCTATAGGCAACAAGGCCAGTCTCATTGTTTGACAATATGTCCTCCATCTTTAATTTTTTTCAGTAGTTTTTAGCGTTAAATAAGAGTTGGGGGTGTGGCTTAGCCTAATTGTGGGTGGGACATATGCCAATACCCCTGATTTTTCCAGTCTTTGGGCCGACAACTAGTAATATAGGTTTAATCCATAGTTGACAATCAAACTCTGGAAAACTTTATCCACCTCCCAGCATCACCACTTAGGTGTTAACTTTACCCAAACCTTGCCCCTTTGTGGTTGGCCACACCCCTTACCACCCTTTTCTAGGAAGTACTGGCAACTATGTTTTAATCTGAGGCAATCTTTCTCTTACAGTAAAAGTGGGCGGAGAGTGTGACAACCCTGACAACCATTTTCAAAGCGTGATAGAAAGACATGAATAAAGGCCACGGTCCGGCGCCTGGCGTGACAATACTTGGTATGTGTATAAATTACAGATAACGAAACACAAAGGTGGCTTTTGGCTCTGGGTGGAGTTCCCCTTTAAGCAGAGGATTTGTGACATTTTTCAGTAGCGGTTTCCATGTGCAGTCTCGCAGTCCAGAGCCGAGGCCGGGGTTGGTTCCTCCTGTTCTTTGTGGTTATACATACTAGAAACACGTATGTCACACAGGAAACCATGGACAGTCGTGGGGGAGGGTCAGAGGTCACTGGTGAAAGAAGCTTTGTGCAGAAAGGAATAGGCAGGAAATTACCCCAAATTATGCTTTAATTAACCCACTAATGACCATTTGCCTGCCCAATGACCTTTGGCGGAAAGTCTTAAAGAGTCATTTAGCCTCCACAATTGACTCTGCCCTAATACCAGCCATTTATAGTATAGTGTGTATGATGGTCTAAATATAAAAACTGGACTCTATGCCGTACAAGACCACTAGTGCCCCCTACAGCCCGAGAAGAAGAGTAACACATCAATAATGGCAGCAATTGTAATGATTTTGGTGCTATAGGAATAAAGCAGATATACAATATTATATCAGTGATGTCAGTAACAGGGGGCGGGGCTGTGACAACCTCTCAGACATGATATATACAGCTGGTTGTCAGTAGTAATAGATGAATAGCTGTACTGTAGTATAAGGTGTGCGGATCTCATGTCTGATCACATGTCATTATATTATATCAGTGATGTCAGTAACAGGGGGCGGGGCTGTGACAACCTCTCAGACATGATATATACAGCTGGTTGTCAGTAGTAATAGATGAATAGCTGTACTGTAGTATAAGGTGTGCGGATCTCATGTCTGATCACATGTCATTATATCAGTGATGTCAGTAACAGGGGGCGGGGCTGTGACAACCTCTCAGACATGATATATACAGCTGGGTGTCAGTAGTAATAGATGAATAGCTGTACTGTAGTATAAGGTGTGCGGATCTCATGTCTGATCACATGTCATTATATTATATCAGTGATGTCAGTAACAGGGGGCGGGGCTGTGACAACCTCTCAGACATGATATATACAGCTGGTTGTCAGTAGTAATAGATGAATAGCTGTACTGTAGTATAAGGTGTGCGGATCTCATGTCTGATCACATGTCATTATATCAGTGATGTCAGTAACGGGGCGGAGCTGTGACAACCTCTCACACATGATATATACAGCTGGGTGTCAGTAGTAATAGATGAATAGCTGTACTGTAATATAAGGTGTGCGGATCTCATGTCTGATCACATGTCATTATATTATATCAGTGATGTCAGTAACAGGGGGCGGAGCTGTGACAACCTCTCAGACATGATATATACAGCTGGGTGTCAGTAGTAATAGATGAATAGCTGTACTGTAGTATAAGGTGCGGATCTCATGTCTGATCACGTCATTATATTATATCAGTGATGTCAGTAACAGGAGGCGGGGCTGTGACAACCTCTCAGACATGATATATACAGCTGGTTGTCAGTAGTAATAGATGAATAGCTGTACTGTAGTATAAGGTGTGCGGATCTCATGTCTGATCACATGTCATTATATCAGTGATGTCAGTAACAGGGGGCGGGGCTGTGACAACCTCTCAGACATATGTAGGGCCAGTTCTGATTGTTCTGTATTTCTATATTCCCGGTTTCCCTTTCCCTTCCCTCAGGGATTGATCTCTATCACTAAAGACTAGAAGGAAACTTTCAAGGGCACAAAAAGAATCTTCGAAAAGTGATTTCCTTCTCAGGCGTTGGTGGGGGGAAGCAGGAATCTATTAGGAAATCCTTTAAATTCTCATTCTCCAAATTCCTCTGGGACACTCAGAACTTTAAAAGCCAGGATAATATCCACACTCAATTGGACAGACTCTTAAAGGGGCAGTCCTGCCATGAGGCTTAAAGGGACAGTCTACCTGTAAATTCTTATCCCCACAATCGCTGCATTTCACTTTAACCCTTTCCTCTTTATTCCCCCTGATCTGAAGTTGGTAATATTTATCATGTATTTCTTTTATCTGCTCCTGGGAAGGTTGGGTGACAACCTGTGTAGCCATCATTACATCTGCAAAAAAAGTTTTCACCCGCATTTCCTGAACACCAGAATGACAAATCTGATGTGTTATGTAGTAAACTATCCCTGCTTTACTGCATAGCAAGGTAGTGTTGCCATTCCGGAGAGTAGGAAAGCTGGGTGACAACCTCTAGTATCTTTACAGCAGGAGTTTTTAGATCTCTCAGTAGTTGTCATCCATCTTTCCTAGGATGCAGACTCATTCTTCAGGTTCCTGTGACTGTTGGATGGAACTCCTGTAATGTCAGCCATGTTGGTTCTCACCCAGCTTTCCCAGAAGCAGATATGACAGAGGAGGACAGGGATCTGCAGAACTGTTTAAAAACCTTGAAGCAATTTCACCCAGCATTGTTGCCCTCCCTCCCACCCACAACTGAGACCCTTATTATGGAGCAGGTAGGTATAACACACAGGGAGTCACTTACTGTGCCCGGGGTGGCCCTGTGGGTAGCTGGCATCTCTGTCACTGGTCAGACGCTGTGCTCAGCTGGTGCCGGGGGTTACCGAGAGCTCCAGGAAAGCAGATTACAGGAGATTTAAGAGGCGGCTTCGCTCCACCCTCTCCAGTAACCCCATTAGCACCAGTGAGCAGCATAAAGAATGAACCTGCAGACAGGGGGCGCTGCATCAGACTGACTGAGAAACCAAGAGTCACCCCATGGTCTAGAGATCATGTTTCTGGAGGATATATCAGTGATGGAGGGTTATAAGAGGAGGACTGATATCAGTCATATATGATGTACATGTCTCTGGAGGATATATCAGTACTGGAGGGTTATATGAGGAGGACTGATATCAGTCACATATGATGTAGATGTCTCTGGAGGTTATATCAATGATGGAGGGTTATAAGAGGACTGATATCAGTCATATATGATGTACATGTGTCTGGAGGATATATCAGTACTGGAGGGTTATAAGAGGAGGACTGATATCAGTCATATATGATATAGATGTCTCTGGAGGATATATCAGTACTGGAGGGTTATATGAGGAGGACTGATATCAGTCATATATGATGTACATGTGTCTGGAGGATATATCAGTACTGGAGGGTTATATGAGGACTGATATCTGTCATATATGATGTACATGTGTCTGGAGGATATATCAGTACTGGAGGGTTATATGAGGAAGACTGATATCAGTCATATATGATGTACATGTGTCTGGAGGATATATCAGTGCTGGAGGGTTATAAGAGGAGGACTGATATCAGTCATATATGATGTACATGTGTCTGGAGGTTATATCAGTACTGGAGGGTTATAAGAGGACTGATATCAGTCATATATGATGTACATGTGTCTGGAGGATATATCAGTGCTGGAGGGTTATAAGAGGAGGACTGATATCAGTCATATATGATGTAGATGTGTCTGGAGGATATATCAGTACTGGAGGGTTATAAGAGGAGGCCTGATATCAGTCATATATGATGTAGATGTCTCTGGAGGATATATCAATGATGGAGGGTTATAAGAGGACTGATATCAGTCATATATGATGTACATGTCTCTGGAGGATATATCAGTGCTGGAGGGTTATAAGAGGAGGACTGATATGTCATATATGATGTAAATGTGTCTGGAGGATATATCAGTACTGGAGGGTTATAAGAGGAGGACTGATATCAGTCATATATGATGTAGATGTCTCTGGAGGATATATCAGTACTGGAGGGTTATAAGAGGAGGCCTGATATCAGTCATATATGATGTAGATGTCTCTGGAGGATATATCAATGATGGAGGGTTATAAGAGGACTGATATCAGTCATATATGATGTACATGTCTCTGGAGGATATATCAGTACTGGAGGGTTATAAGAGGAGGACTGATATCAGTCATATATGATGTAAATGTCTCTGGAGGATATATCAGTACTGGAGGGTTATAAGAGGAGGACTGATATCAGTAATATATATGATGTACATGTGTTTGGAGGATATATCAGTACTGGAGGGTTATATGAGGACTGATATCAGTCATATATGATGTACATGTGTCTGGAGGATATATCAGTACTGGAGGGTTATATGAGGAGGACTGATATCAGTCACATATGATGTACATGTCTCTGGAGGATATATCAGTACTGGAGGGTTATATGAGGAGGACTGATATCAGTCATATATGATGTAGATGTCTCTAGAGGATATATCAATGCTGGAGGGTTATATGAGGAGGACTGATATCAGTCATATATGATGTAGATGTCTCTAGAGGATATATCAATGCTGGAGGGTTATATGAGGAGGACTGATATCAGTCATATATGATGTAGATGTCTCTAGAGGATATATCAATGCTGGAGGGTTATAAGAGGAGGACTGATATCAGTCATATATGATGTAGATGTGTCTGGAGGATATATCAGTACTGGAGGGTTATAAGAGGAGGACTGATATCAGTCACATATGATGTAGATGTCTCTAGAGGATATATCAATGCTGGAGGGTTATATGAGGAGGACTGATATCAGTCATATATGATGTAGATGTCTCTAGAGGATATATCAATGCTGGAGGGTTATAAGAGGAGGACTGATATCAGTCATATATGATGTAGATGTGTCTGGAGGATATATCAGTACTGGAGGGTTATATGAGGAGGACTGATATCAGTCATATATGATGTACATGTGTCTGGAGGATATATCAGTACTGGAGGGTTATAAGAGGAGGACTGATATCAGTCATATATGATGTACATGTGTCTGGAGGATATATCAGTACTGGAGGGTTATAAGAGGAGGACTGATATCAGTCACATATGATGTAGATGTCTCTGGAGGATATATCAGTACTGGAGGGTTATAAGAGGACTGATATCAGTCATATATGATGTAGATGTGTCTGGAGGATATATCAGTACTGGAGGGTTATAAGAGGACTGATATCAGTCATATATGATGTAGATGTGTCTGGAGGATATATCAGTACTGGAGGGTTATAAGAGGACTGATATCAGTCATATATGATGTAGATGTCTCTGGAGGATATATCAGTACTGGAGGGTTATAAGAGGACTGATATCAGTCATATATGATGTACATGTGTCTGGAGGATATATCAGTACTGGAGGGTTATAAGAGGACTGATATCAGTCACATATGATGTAGATGTCTCTGGAGGATATATCAGTACTGGAGGGTTATAAGAGTTGGACTGATATCAGTCATATATGATGTAGATGTCTCTGGAGGATATATCAGTACTGGAGGGTTATAAGAGGACTGATATCAGTCATATATGATGTACATGTGTCTGGAGGATATATCAGTACTGGAGGGTTATAAGAGGACTGATATCAGTCACATATGATGTAGATGTCTCTGGAGGATATATCAGTGCTGGAGGGTTATAAGAGGACTGATATCAGTCATATATGATGTAGATGTCTCTGGAGGATATATCAGTACTGGAGGGTTATAAGAGGACTGATATCAGTCATATATGATGTACATGTGTCTGGAGGATATATCAGTACTGGAGGGTTATAAGAGGACTGATATCAGTCACATATGATGTAGATGTCTCTGGAGGATATATCAGTGCTGGAGGGTTATAAGAGGACTGATATCAGTCATATATGATGTAGATGTCTCTGGAGGATATATCAGTGCTGGAGACCAATGGAGGGAAGAATGCAAAGCATAGTGCACCTATTTCCTAGAAAAATATAAGAATATATAAAGCAGCATCGCCCTCTGGTGGTGATCAGGACAACATCACCCTCTGTGAGTCAACAAGGCGGCATCGCATCTGGTGATCATCAAGACAATATCAACTTCTGGGAGTCAATAAAGCAGCATCGCCCCCTGGTGGTGATCAGGACATTAACAACTTCTTGGTGGAAAAAGAGCAGCATCGCCCTCTGGTGGTCACCAGAATAGTATCTTCCGGTTGTCACTACAATAATCCTTTGGGAGTCAGAAGGACAGCATCGCCCTCTAGAGGTCATTAAATAGTATCACCTTCTATGAGTCTACAGAGTAGCAGCACCCTCTGGTGGTCATCAGAATAGCATCGCCCCTCTGGTGGTCACTCTATAATATTGCCTTCTAGGAGTCAACCTAGTAGCAGCACCCTCTCAGCAGGGCACATTGAGCGTTAGAGCTTTCTAGAATCTAGTTCTGCTGGCTGGGACTTGTAGTTCACAGCATCTCAAAAAGTTATTAAAAATACAACACAAGCGTTACTTGTCAGCTATTCAGTCGCTACCATCAGGGATATACTGCCCTCTGGTGGTCGGAAGAGCAACATCGCCATCTCGTGGTCATCATTACAGCGCTGCTGCAAAGCAAGTCAGTCTTTGTGGCGTGCCTTTGATATGAACCAACACAGCATCGCCCCCCGGGGGCAGTCAGAGTTGTAGCTGACCGCTGCTGTATAGGGATGGGTCAAGTAGTCTGAAAACACAACAATGGATGTTCTTAAAGGAACAGAACACACAAAAACATCCGGAACATTGGCTTTTATTTCAAAATTGCACAGAAATTTTATGGAGGGGGGAAAAGGGGGGGGCGAAGGCACTTCAAAAGCTTCGGGGACTCCTCTAAGGCACTTGGACAACGACCTCTCCAGTAGTACCAGCTATCTGGTCCACGTCTTACTGACACATAACCCTAAACTCCCCTCTAAGTACATACAGGACTCCATGATCTAAATCCCGCAGCTGGAATTAACCCTTCTTATACCCATCATGTTTCACCCTTCGGAAAATGTGCTTTACGGAACCTCACAGGACACTAGAGGGCGATAAGGCTAAAGCGGATTATAGAAGGCCAGTTTTAAAGGAACACCCCCCACCCAAAGAGGCGTGGCTTAATATATACGCGCTGTCCCTTTAAAAAATGGCATTTTATAACAAAGAAAATAATCATTTGTAGTATATAAAAAAAAAAAATCTCAGAGCCGCCCCGAAATAACAAAGTGAGCATACAATATATATAGATACAGCGCCATGCACGGGTATGAACGCGGCTACACCGGTAACTATGGAATACAAGCGTTATAAAAAATAAAGCAAGATGGCGGAGACACCCTCTATCTAATGATTCCAAGTATGTGGCCCCTGACTATGACCCCTGAGTTAGGGCCCCAATAGTAAAAAAAAAAAAAGTAAAATAAAGCTGCAGAGTCTAGTGTTACATTGCAGAAATCTCCACGCCCCGTGCTCTACACCCTACCCAGTCTGAAAAAATAGAATATCATCTGATATTTGGCGCAAAAATAGACCCCTCCCATTATTTTATCGCTACCAGTAGTACGGTAGACCGAGTGCAAATATCTCAGGTTAAGGTGGTAATAGTGACAACACTGAACATGGCAGGACTACAACAAAATGGCCGCCCCCTGCAATAATAGTAACGGACTACTAAGGGCATGAGAACTTATGAAAACGGGCACGTAGTGGTTTCTAAGGCCCATGGATGGAGGGGAATCCGTCTCTCCCCCCCACAGTAGGGTCTTGTAAACATGACTTCTTTGGTTTCGGATACCTATGGAGCGTCAGCCTCCATCTTGTCTCCAGGTAGACTCTGTATTGTGCCTGCTCTCTTACTCATAGATACATATGAGTATCGAATGGGTTAAAAAAAAAAAAAAAAAAAATTCGGATGACTTTTATACCTAGAACCGTTGAGGGTTCGGCGCTCGCAGCATCACAGTGCAAAGTCATCAGGAGGGCGGAGCTTCAGCAGGGGCCCGATGCTGGTGTGAGCGGATGGGGCGTCTGTGGCGGGTTTAGCTTTGGTTTCATTTTTCAGAAATTATAAAAAAAAAAAAAAAAAATGGCTGCCTTGAGAAAAAAAAACAAAAAATCTCCTTCTCTATAAAATACCTGATGTAGAAAATAAAAAATTGAACAAAAGAAAAAAAAAATCCCACAGGAAAAAAGAAGCTTCACTGACGTCTCAGGGTGAACACTGGCATGGTGGCGTCCTTACATAATACCGCAGCCCTCCGGGGACACCTGCTGTGCAGAGACACAAGAGGGAGCGGGTCAGTAACATTGTGTGAGGAGGACATTTTTTATTACAAAAATTATACTATTTTTCACCGTTGTGTCTCACCTTGGTACGTTGGTTGTTCCCCACAATGTAGTTTCGGGGGGTCAGGCTCTCCCCTAGGCTGCTGCCACCGCCGGCTCCCCCTGCACTACGGAAGGTACGGGTAACGGTAGTGTAAGAGCTGGAGGAAGAGGAGGTGGCGGCACTCTGGGCGCCCCCTAGGCCCTTGTCAGCTGGCTGCCCACAGGTGGTGCAGGTGATGTTGCGGGAGCGCAGGTTGTACTCGCTGGGGTCTCCGGTGGAGTTCTGCCCATCCTGCAGGAACATATAAGGGGGAGGGGAAATGAGGTTAAATCATATTTGCCAAACACCATAAGGGAAAGTGACGCGTCGGAATAATTTTTGGCCATAACCCCTATTTTGTGGGCCAGCAAAGTGTTGGTCGTGCCCATACACAAAGTGCCTATGTAATATATAATATCACAGACCGCCCATGGGATACGGATGCACTCTGCCCAGTTAGTGAGACATGCACAGAGGAGTCCAGGAGGTCACCCCCTTTTTTGTGATCTGGGCACTTTTGTAACAAGGCCGAGCAATGTGCTGGCCGCGCTCATACACATAAAGTGCCTATATCATCTATAAGATCACAGACCACCCATGGGATACGGATGCATTCTGCCAGATTTGTGAGATTTGCACTCAGGAGTCCAAGGGTTCACCCCCATTTTTGTAACAAGGCCGAACAATGTGCTGGCCATGCCCATGACTATAAAGTGCCTATATCATCTATAAGATCACAGACCACCCATGGGATACGGATGCATTCTGCCCGATTTGCACTCAGGAGTCCAAGGGTTCATCCCCATTTTTGTAACAAAGCCGGACAATGTGCTGGCCGCACTCATTCACATAAAGTGTCTATATCATCTATAAGATCACAGACCACCCATGGGATACGGATGCATTCACCCCCTTTTTTCAGGAGCCTCTCCGGACAGTTATCAAGTATGAGTTCAATCCTTCGTAGCGGGGTCGGGGCCTACAGATATTAAAAGTGTATGTTACTTACGTGATGATGATGGTGGTGGTGGTGGTGCTCGCCATCTTCATCATCCTCATCATCATCCTCATCATTCACTACTGACCGGACAAGCTTACGCATGGCGACTTCCTGCGGTGAACAACATGTTATGAATAGGACAGTGCATACAGTGACCACCCAGGTCAGAAGCCTGTGAACCTGCCCCTTGCCCCTCCACCTTCTGGCCACTCACCTCATTACCGGAGGTCAACAGTGCGGTGCGGATACTGTCCCCGGTCCCCCAGGAAGTATGAGACTTCAAGACAAAATCAGTGGGGGGATTGTGAGGAACGCCAGCCCCAGAAGCCCAGACCTGAGAGGAGAAAAAAGATTATATGAGAACATCATCTACCAGCAGGGGGCGTCAGAAAGAAAACTGCAGTATCAAGTCTGATATACATTTCCCCCCTTCCAACACCAGAGGGCGCTGATGCTCCAAAAATGAGCAGTCCAGATCTAGTATTACAGTATAGCCTCACTCACCGTCAGGGTCTGCCCGGCCTTCAGTAAGGTTCTAGGGGGGAATCGGTAGATTATGGGTTTGTCTTCTCCGATCTGACGCTTTATCTGCCAGTTGCCCATTGATTGGTCCTGTAATGAGAGGAAAGTGATGTCACTAACCTATGCTGTGATGTCAGAGATGAAGAAGATCCTGCCCCATGTCACCACATGGTGGTTGTCACCTCATGGCCCCACCACCAGGGGGAGCTACTCACCTCATTGGACTTGTTCTTCAGACGGACGAATTTTCCCTCCAGGTCGACCTCTTCCACGGAGACTTTGCCGCTGGTCCTGGCGTGCTGGTTGTAGCTGGTGGTCCTCGACTCTCCCTCCAGCTTCCTCTTCTTGGATGCAGAGGAGACGTGTGCCCCGGAATGTGCGGTCCGTGAGGCCCTCTTCTGCCCAGTAGGGCTGGGTGACAGACGAAGCCTACAGGAACAAGAGGTCTCAGTCACTCTATCAAGACCCAATATGGCGTCATCCAACATGGCCAACTAGTGAGAGCTGCTTCCATACTGCCATATGACGGGGCATGGAGAAGACTACTAGTGCCCCCAGCACCCACCTCTCCTCCTCTCCCTCCAAGAGTTTGCGGTAGGCGTGGATCTCCATGTCCAGGGCCAGCTTGATGTCCAGCAGTTCCTGGTACTCATCCAGCTGCTGCTGCATACGAGCCCTCATCTCCGCCATCTCCCGATCCTTCTCCGTCAACGCCCGCCGGCTGGAGTCTCTCTCCCGGCTGAGGGCGTCCTCCAGGTCCCGGATCTTGGCCTCCTTAGCTGACAACTACAGAAAACACAATATCAGACGCTAGTTATCATTGTCAGGCGGGAACTACTGCCATATTGTACACCTGAATGACCGCCCCGCTCACCTGTTTCTGCAGCTGGCTGAGCTGGGCGCTGAGACTGTCTATCCGGATCCTGCTCTGCTGAATCTCCTCATGAGCCTCACCGACCATCGTACTGTTACGCTCTGCTGACAACTTAGCGTTTTCCAGCTGTATAAAGATAAAAGATTATGTTATACCGAGATAGAGATCCACATGACTGTCAACAGGGGGCAGTATTATAGTAGTTATATTCTTGTACATAGGAGGTAGTATTATAGTAGTTATATTCTTGTACATAGGAGGTAGTATTATAGTAGTTATATTCTTGTACATAGGAGGCAGTATTATAGTAGTTATATTCTGGTACATAGAGGCAGTATTATAGTAGTTATATTCTTGTACATAGGAGCAGTATTATAGTAGTTATATTCTTGTACATAGGAGGTAGTATTATAGTAGTTATATTCTTGTACATAGGAGCAGTATTATAGTAGTTATATTCTTGTACATAGGAGCAGTATTATAGTAGTTATATTCTTGTACATAGGAGCAGTATTATAGTAGTTATATTCTTGTACATAGGAGCAGTATTATAGTAGTTATATTCTTGTACATAGGAGCAGTATTATAGTAGTTATATTCTTGTACATAGGAGCAGTATTATAGTAGTTATATTCTTGTACATGGGAGGTAGTATTATAGTAGTTATATTCTTGTACATAGGAGTAGTATTATAGTAGTTATATTCTTGTACTAAGGAGTAGTATTATAGTAGTTATATTCTTGTACATAGGAGCAGTATTATAGTAGTTATATTCTTGTACATAGGAGCAGTATTATAGTAGTTATATTCTTGTACATAGGGGCAGTATTATAGTAGTTATATTCTTGTACATAGGAGCAGTATTATAGTAGTTATATTCTTGTACATAGGAGGTAGTATTATAGTAGTTATATTCTTGTACATAGGAGGCAGTATTATAGTAGTTATATTCTTGTACATAGGAGGTAGTATTATAGTAGTTATATTCTTGTACATAGGAGGCAGTATTATAGTAGTTATATTCTGGTACATAGAGGCAGTATTATAGTACTTATATTCTTGTACATAGGAGCAGTATTATAGTAGTTATATTCTTGTACATAGGAGGTAGTATTATAGTAGTTATATTCTTGTACATAGGAGCAGTATTATAGTAGTTATATTCTTGTACATAGGAGCAGTATTATAGTAGTTATATTCTTGTACATAGGAGCAGTATTATAGTAGTTATATTCTTGTACATAGGAGCAGTATTATAGTAGTTATATTCTTGTACATAGGAGCAGTATTATAGTAGTTATATTCTTGTACATGGGAGGTAGTATTATAGTAGTTATATTCTTGTACATAGGAGTAGTATTATAGTAGTTATATTCTTGTACTTAGGAGTAGTATTATAGTAGTTATATTCTTGTACATAGGAGCAGTATTATAGTAGTTATATTCTTGTACATAGGAGCAGTATTATAGTAGTTATATTCTTGTACATAGGGGCAGTATTATAGTAGTTATATTCTTGTACATAGGAGCAGTATTATAGTAGTTATATTCTTGTACATAGGAGCAGTATTATAGTAGTTATATTCTTGTACATAGGAGGTAGTATTATAGTAGTTATATTCTTGTACATAGGAGCAGTATTATAGTAGTTATATTCTTGTACATAGGAGTAGTATTATAGTAGTTATATTCTTGTACATAGGAGGCAGTATTATAGTAGTTATATTCTTGTACATAGGAGGCAGTATTATAGTAGTTATATTCTTGTACATAGGAGGCAGTATTATAGTAGTTATATTCTTGTACATAGGGGGCAGTATTATAGTAGTTATATTCTT
Organism: Leptodactylus fallax; assembly: GCA_947044405.1. Classification (NCBI taxonomy): domain Eukaryota; kingdom Metazoa; phylum Chordata; class Amphibia; order Anura; family Leptodactylidae; genus Leptodactylus; species Leptodactylus fallax. The sequence goes on along the minus strand of CAMRHE010000983.1, from coordinate 247,280 downwards.
GTACATAGGAGGTATTATTATAGTAGTTATATTCTTGTACATAGGGGGCAGTATTATAGTAGTTATATTCTTGTACATAGGAGGTATTATTATAGTAGTTATATTCTTGTACATAGGGGGCAGTATTATAGTAGTTATATTCTTGTACATAGGAGCAGTATTATAGTAGTTATATTCTTGTACATAGGAGCAGTATTATAGTAGTTATATTCTTGTACATAGGAGGTAGTATTATAGTAGTTATATTCTTGTACATAGGAGCAGTATTATAGTAGTTATATTCTTGTACATAGGAGGTAGTATTATAGTAGTTATATTCTTGTACATAGGAGTAGTATTATAGTAGTTATATTCTTGTACATAGGAGCAGTATTATAGTAGTTATATTCTTGTACATAGGAGCAGTATTATAGTAGTTATATTCTTGTACATAGGAGGAGTATTATAGTAGTTATATTCTTGTACATAGGAGCAGTATTATAGTAGTTATATTCTTGTACATAGGAGGCAGTATTATAGTAGTTATATTCTTGTACATAGGAGCAGTATTATAGTAGTTATATTCTTGTACATAGGAGCAGTATTATAGTAGTTATATTCTTGTACATAGGAGCAGTATTATAGTAGTTATATTCTTGTACATAGGAGGTAGTATTATAGTAGTTATATTCTTGTACATAGGGGGCAGTATTATAGTAGTTATATTCTTGTACATAGGAGCAGTATTATAGTAGTTATATTCTTGTACATAGGGAGCAGTATTATAGTAGTTATATTCTTGTACATAGGGCGGTTTTGTGTTTTTCTTCATAGGAGTAGTATTATAGTAGTTATATTCTTGTACATAGGAGCAGTGTTATAGTAGTTATATTCTTGTACATAGGGGGCAGTATTATAGTAGTTATATTCTTGTACATAGGAGGTAGTATTATAGTAGTTATATTCTTGTACATAGGAGCAGTATTATAGTAGTTATATTCTTGTACATAGGAGTAGTATTATAGTAGTTATATTCTTGTACATAGGAGTAGTATTATAGTAGTTATATTCTTGTACATAGGGAGCAGTATTATAGTAGTTATATTCTTATACATAGGAGCAGTATTATAGTAGTTATATTCTTGTACATAGGGGTAGTATTATAGTAGTTATATTCTTGTACATAGGAGGTAGTATTATATTAGTTATATTCTTGTACATAGGAGCAGTATTATAGTAGTTATATTCTTGTACATAGGGGCAGTATTATATTAGTTATATTCTTGTACATAGGAGCAGTATTATAGTAGTTATATTCTTGTACATAGGAGGTAGTATTATAGTAGTTATATTCTTGTACATAGGAGCAGTATTATAGTAGTTATATTCTTGTACATAGGAGGCAGTATTATAGTAGTTATATTCTTGTACATAGGAGCAGTATTATAGTAGTTATATTCTTGTACATAGGAGCAGTATTATAGTAGTTATATTCTTGTACATAGGAGCAGTATTATAGTAGTTATATTCTTGTACATAGGAGGTAGTATTATAGTAGTTATATTCTTGTACATAGGGGTAGTATTATAGTAGTTATATTCTTGTACATAGGGGGCAGTATTATAGTAGTTATATTCTTGTACATAGGAGCAGTATTATAGTAGTTATATTCTTGTACATAGGGAGCAGTATTATAGTAGTTATATTCTTGTACATAGGGGCAGTATTATAGTAGTTATATTCTTGTACATAGGAGTAGTATTATAGTAGTTATATTCTTGTACATAGGAGCAGTATTATAGTAGTTATATTCTTGTACATAGGGGGCAGTATTATAGTAGTTATATTCTTGTACATAGGAGGTAGTATTATAGTAGTTATATTCTTGTACATAGGGGGTAGTATTATAGTAGTTATATTCTTATACATAGGAGCAGTATTATAGTAGTTATATTCTTGTACATAGGGGTAGTATTATAGTAGTTATATTCTTGTACATAGAAGGTAGTATTATATTAGTTATATTCTTGTACATAGGAGCAGTATTATATTAGTTATATTCTTGTACATAGGAGCAGTATTATAGTAGTTATATTCTTGTACATAGGAGGTAGTATTATAGTAGTTATATTCTTGTACATAGGAGCAGTATTATAGTAGTTATATTCTTGTACATAGGAGCAGTATTATAGTAGTTATATTCTTGTACATAGGAGGTAGTATTATAGTAGTTATATTCTTGTACATAGGGGGCAGTATTATAGTAGTTATATTCTTGTACATAGGGGCAGTATTATAGTAGTTATATTCTTGTACATAGGAGCAGTATTATAGTAGTTATATTCTTGTACATAGGAGCAGTATTATAGTAGTTATATTCTTGTACATAAGAGCAGTATTATAGTAGTTATATTCTTGTACATAGGAGGCAGTATTATAGTAGTTATATTCTTGTACATAGGGGGCAGTATTATAGTAGTTATATTCTTGTACATAGGGGCAGTATTATAGTAGTTATATTCTTGTACATAGGAGTAGTATTATAGTAGTTATATTCTTGTACATAGGGGCAGTATTATAGTAGTTATATTCTTGTACATAGGGGGCAGTATTATAGTAGTTATATTCTTGTACATAGGAGGTAGTATTATAGTAGTTATATTCTTGTACATAGGAGGCAGTATTATAGTAGTTATATTCTTGTACATAGGAGTAGTATTATAGTAGTTATATTCTTGTACATAGGAGCAGTATTATAGTAGTTATATTCTTGTACATAGGAGGAGTATTATAGTAGTTATATTCTTGTACATAGGGGCAGTATTATAGTAGTTATATTCTTGTACATAGGAGCAGTATTATAGTAGTTATATTCTTGTACATAGGAGTAGTATTATAGTAGTTATATTCTTGTACATAGGAGTAGTATTATAGTAGTTATATTCTTGTACATAGGAGTAGTATTATAGTAGTTCTATTCTTGTACATAGGAGCAGTATTATAGTAGTTATATTCTTGTACATAGGAGGCAGTATTATAGTAGTTATATTCTTGTACATAGGAGCAGTATTATAGTAGTTATATTCTTGTACATAGGAGGTAGTATTATAGCAGTTATATTCTTGTACATAGGGGCAGTATTATAGTAGTTATATTCTTGTACATAGGAGCAGTATTATAGTAGTTATATTCTTGTACATAGGAGCAGTATTATAGTAGGTATATTCTTGTTGGGGTGTAGTAGTTATATTCTTGTACATAGGAGCAGTATTATAGTAGTTATATTCTTGTAGATGATGGGGGCAGTATTATAGTAGTTATATTCTTGTACATAGGAGCAGTATTATAGTAGTTATATTCTTGTACATAGGAGGCAGTATTATAGTAGTTATATTCTTGTACATAGGAGCAGTATTATAGTAGTTATATTCTTGTACATAGGAGCAGTATTATAGTAGTTATATTCTTGTACATAGGAGCAGTATTATAGTAGTTATATTCTTGTACATAGGGAGGAGTATTATAGTAGTTATATTCTTGTACATAGGAGCGTATTATAGTAGTTATATTCTTGTACATAGGGGCGAGTATTATAGTAGTTATATTCTTGTACATAGGAGCAGTATTATAGTAGTTATATTCTTGTACATAGGAGGCTGTATTATAGTAGTTATATTCTTGTACATAGGAGCAGTATTATAGTAGTTATATTCTTGTACATAGGAGCAGTATTATAGTAGTTATATTCTTGTACATAGGAGCAGTATTATAGTAGTTATATTCTTGTACATAGGGGCAGTGTTTTATAGTAGTTATATTCTTGTACATTGGAGAGGCAGTATTATAGTAGTTATATTCTTGTACATAGGAGGCAGTATTATAGTAGTTATATTCTTGTACATAGGAGGTAGTATTATAGTAGTTATATTCTTGTACATAGGAGCAGTATTATAGTAGTTATATTCTTGTACATAGGAGCAGTATTATAGTAGTTATATTCTTGTACATAGGAGGCAGTATTATAGTAGTTATATTCTTGTACATAGGAGCAGTATTATAGTAGTTATATTCTTGTACATAGGAGCAGTATTATAGTAGTTATATTCTTGTACATAGGAGCAGTATTATAGTAGTTATATTCTTGTACATAGGAGCAGTATTATAGTAGTTATATTCTTGTACATAGGGGCAGTATTATAGTAGTTATATTCTTGTACATAGGAGGCAGTATTATAGTAGTTATATTCTTGTACATAGGAGTAGTATTATAGTAGTTATATTCTTGTACATAGGAGTAGTATTATAGTAGTTATATTCTTGTACATAGGGGGGGCAGTATTATAGTAGTTATATTCTTGTGCATAGGGGGCAGTATTATAGTAGTTATATTCTTGTACATAGGGGCAGTATTATAGTAGTTATATTCTTGTACATAGGGGCAGTATTATAGTAGTTATATTCTTGTACATAGGAGCAGTATTATAGTAGTTATATTCTTGTACATAGGAGCAGTATTATAGTAGTTATATTCTTGTACATAGGAGTAGTATTATAGTAGTTATATTCTTGTACATAGGGGGAGTATTATAGTAGTTATATTCTTGTACATAGGGGGCAGTATTATAGTAGTTATATTCTTGTACATAGGGGGGGGTGTATTATAGTAGTTGTATTCTTGTACATAGGATAGTAGTAGTATTGTAGGTTATATTCTTGTACATAGGAGCAGTATTATAGTAGTTATATTCTTGTACATAGGAGCAGTATTATAGTAGTTATATTCTTGTACATAGGGTCAGTATTATAGTATTTATATTCTTGTACATAGGAGAGTAGTATTATAGTAGTTATATTCTTGTACATAGGAGCAGTATTATAGTAGTTATAGTCTTGTACATAGGAGCAGTATTATAGTAGTTATATTCTTGTACATAGGAGCAGTATTATAGTAGTTCTATTCTTGTACATAGGAGCAGTATTATAGTAGTTATATTCTTGTACATAGGAGCAGTATTATAGTAGTTATAGTCTTGTACATAGGAGCAGTATTATAGTAGTTATATTCTTGTACATAGGAGTAGTATTATAGTAGTTATATTCTTGTACATAGGAGGCAGTATTATAGTAGTTCTATTCTTGTACATAGGAGCAGTATTATAGTAGTTATATTCTTGTACATAGGAGCAGTATTATAGTAGTTATATTCTTTGTACATAGCAGGTAGTATTATAGTAGTTATATTCTTGTACATAGGAGTAGTATTATAATAGTTATATACTTGTACATAGGAGCAGTATTATAGTAGTTATATTCTTGTACATAGGGCAGTATTATAGTAGTTATATTCTTGTACATAGGGGTAGTATTATAGTAGTTATATTCTTGTACATAGGAGGTAGTATTATAGTAGTTCTATTCTTGTACATAGGAGCAGTATTATAGTAGTTATATTCTTGTACATAGGGGTAGTATTATAGTAGTTATATTCCTGTACATAGGGGCAGTATTATAGTAGTTATATTCTTGTACATAGGAGCAGTATTATAGTAGTTATATTCTTGTACATAGGAGTAGTATTATAGTAGTTATATTCTTGTACATAGGAGCAGTATTATAGTAGTTATATTCTTGTACATAGGAGCAGTATTATAGTAGTTATATTCTTGTACATAGGAGCAGTATTATAGTAGTTATATTCTTGTACATAGGGGCAGTATTATAGTAGTTATATTCTTGTACATAGGGGGCAGTATTATAGTAGTTATATTCTTGTACATAGGAGGCAGTATTATAGTAGTTATATTCTTGTACATAGGAGCAGTATTATAGTAGTTATATTCTTGTACATAGGAGCAGTATTATAGTAGTTATAGTCTTGTACATAGGAGTAGTATTATAGTAGTTATATTCTTGTACATAGGAGCAGTATTATAGTAGTTATAGTCTTGTACATAGGAGCAGTATTATAGTAGTTATATTCTTGTACATAGGAGCAGTATTATAGTAGATATATTCTTGTACATAGGAGTAGTATTATAGTAGTTATATTCTTGTACATAGGAGTAGTATTATAGTAGTTCTATTCTTGTACATAAGAGCAGTATTATAGTAGTTATATTCTTGTACATAGGAGCAGTATTATAGTAGTTATATTCTTGTACATAAGAGCAGTATTATAGTAGTTATATTCTTTGTACATAGCAGGTAGTATTATAGTAGTTATATTCTTGTACATAGGAGCAGTATTATAGTAGTTACATTCTTGTACATAGGAGTAGTATTATAGTAGTTATATTCTTGTACATAGGAGCAGTATTATAGTAGTTATATTCTTGTACATAGGAGCAGTATTATAGTAGTTATATTCTTGTACATAGGAGCAGTATTATAGTAGTTATATTCTTGTACATAGGGGTAGTATTATAGTAGTTATATTCTTGTACATAGGAGGTAGTATTATAGTAGTTCTATTCTTGTACATAGGAGCAGTATTATAGTAGTTATATTCTTGTACATAGGGGTAGTATTATAGTAGTTATATTCCTGTACATAGGGGCAGTATTATAGTAGTTATATTCTTGTACATAGGAGCAGTATTATAGTAGTTATATTCTTGTACATAGGAGCAGTATTATAGTAGTTATATTCTTGTACATAGGAGCAGTATTATAGTAGTTATATTCTTGTACATAGGAGCAGTATTATAGTAGTTATATTCTTGTACATAGGGAGCAGTATTATAGTAGTTATATTCTTGTACATAGGGGCAGTATTATAGTAGTTATATTCTTGTACATAGGGGGCAGTATTATAGTAGTTATATTCTTGTACATAGGAGGCAGTATTATAGTAGTTATATTCTTGTACATAGGAGGTAGTATTATAGTAGTTATATTCTTGTACATAGGAGCAGTATTATAGTAGTTATATTCTTGTACATAGGAGCAGTATTATAGTAGTTATATTCTTGTACATAGGGGCAGTATTATAGTAGTTATATTCTTGTACATAGGAGCAGTATTATAGTAGTTATATTCTTGTACATAGGGGGCAGTATTATAGTAGTTATATTCTTGTACATAGGAGGCAGTATTATAGTAGTTATATTCTTGTACATAGGAGGTAGTATTATAGTAGTTCTATTCTTGTACATAGGAGCAGTATTATAGTAGTTATATTCTTGTACATAGGAGCAGTATTATAGTAGTTATATTCTTGTACATAGGGGCAGTATTATAGTAGTTATATTCTTGTACATAGGAGCAGTATTATAGTAGTTATATTCTTGTACATAGGGGGCAGTATTATAGTAGTTATATTCTTGTACATAGGAGCAGTATTATAGTAGTTATATTCTTGTACATAGGAGTAGTATTATAGTAGTTATATTCTTGTACATAGGGCAGTATTATAGTAGTTATATTCTTGTATATAGGGGGCAGTATTATAGTAGTTATATTCTTGTACATAGGAGCAGTATTATAGTAGTTATATTCTTGTACATAGGAGGCAGTATTATAGTAGTTATATTCTTGTACATAGGAGGAGTATTATAGTAGTTATATTCTTGTACATAGGAGCAGTATTATACTAGTTATATTCTTGTACATAGGAGCAGTATTATAGTAGTTATATTCTTGTACATAGGAGGCAGTATTATAGTAGTTATATTCTTGTACATAGGAGCAGTATTATAGTAGTTATATTCTTGTACATAGGAGTAGTATTATAGTAGTTATATTCTTGTACATAGGGGAGAGTATAGTAGTTATATTCTTGTACATAGGAGGCAGTATTATAGTAGTTATATTCTTGTACATAGGAGGAGTATTATAGTAGTTATATTCTTGTACATAGGAGCAGTATTATAGTAGTTATATTCTTGTACATAGGAGCAGTATTATACTAGTTATATTCTTGTACATAGGAGCAGTATTATAGTAGTTATATTCTTGTACATAGGAGGCAGTATTATAGTAGTTATATTCTTGTACATAGGAGCAGTATTATAGTAGTTATATTCTTGTACATAGGGGCAGTATTATAGGAGTTATATTCTTGTACATAGGAGGTAGTATTATAGTAGTTATATTCTTGTACATAGGAGTAGTATTATAGTAGTTATATTCTTGTACATAGGAGCAGTATTATAGTAGTTATATTCTTGTACATAGGAGGTAGTATTATAGTAGTTATATTCTTGTACATAGGAGGTAGTATTATAGCAGTTATATTCTTGTACATAGGGTCAGTATTATAGTAGTTATATTCTTGTACATAGGAGTAGTATTACTTGTACATAGGAGCAGTATTATAGTAGTTATATTCTTGTACATAGGAGTAGTATTATAGTAGTTATATTCTTGTACATAGGAGCAGTATTATAGTAGTTATATTCTTGTACATAGGGGCAGTATTATAGTAGTTATATTCTTGTACATAGGAGCAGTATTATAGTAGTTATATTCTTGTACATAGGGGCAGTATTATAGTAGTTATATTCTTGTACATAGGAGCAGTATTATAGTAGTTATATTCTTGTACATATGAGGCAGTATTATAGTAGTTATATTCTTGTACATAGGAGGAGTATTATAGTAGTTATATTCCTGTACATAGGGGCAGTATTATAGTAGTTATATTCTTGTACATAGGGGGCAGTATTATAGTAGTTATATTCTTGTACATAGGGCCAGTATTATAGTAGTTATATTCTTGTACATAGGGGGCAGTATTATAGTAGTTATATTCTTGTACATAGGGGGCAGTATTATAGTAGTTATATTCTTGTACATAGGAGCAGTATTATAGTAGTTATATTCTTGTACATAGGAGCAGTGTTATAGTAGTTATATTCTTGTACATAGGAGCAGTATTATAGTAGTTATATTCTTGTACATAGGAGCAGTATTATAGTAGTTATATTCTTGTACATAGGAGGTAGTATTATAGTAGTTATATTCTTGTACATAGGGGCAGTATTATAGTAGTTATATTCTTGTACATAGGAGTATTATAGTAGTTATATTCTTGTACATAGGGGGCAGTATTATAGTAGTTATATTCTTGTACATAGGGGTAGTATTATAGTAGTTATATTCTTGTATATAGGAGCAGTATTATAGTAGTTATATTCTTGTACATAGGAGCAGTATTATAGTAGTTCTATTCTTGTACATAGGAGCAGTATTATAGTAGTTATATTCTTGTACATAGGGGGCAGTATTATAGTAGTTATATTCTTGTACATAGGGGCAGTATTATAGTAGTTATATTCTTGTACATAGGGGGCAGTATTATAGTAGTTATATTCTTGTACATAGGAGGCAGTATTATAGTAGTTATATTCTTGTACATAGGAGGTAGTATTATAGTAGTTCTATTCTTGTACATAGGAGCAGTATTATAGTAGTTATATTCTTGTACATAGGAGCAGTATTATAGTAGTTATATTCTTGTACATAGGGGCAGTATTATAGTAGTTATATTCTTGTACATAGGAGCAGTATTATAGTAGTTATATTCTTGTACATAGGGGGCAGTATTATAGTAGTTATATTCTTGTACATAGGAGGCAGTATTATAGTAGTTATATTCTTGTACATAGGAGGTAGTATTATAGTAGTTCTATTCTTGTACATAGGAGCAGTATTATAGTAGTTATATTCTTGTACATAGGAGCAGTATTATAGTAGTTATATTGTACATAGGGGCAGTATTATAGTAGTTATATTCTTGTACATAGGAGCAGTATTATAGTAGTTATATTCTTGTACATAGGGGGCAGTATTATAGTAGTTATATTCTTGTACATAGGAGCAGTATTATAGTAGTTATATTCTAGTACATAGGAGTAGTATTATAGTAGTTATATTCTTGTACATAGGGCAGTATTATAGTAGTTATATTCTTGTACATAGGGGGCAGTATTATAGTAGTTATAATCTTGTACATAGGAGCAGTATTATAGTAGTTATATTCTTGTACATAGGAGGCAGTATTATAGTAGTTATATTCTTGTACATAGGAGTAGTATTATAGTAGTTATATTCTTGTATATAGGGGAAGTATAGTAGTTATATTCTTGTACATATGAGGCAGTATTATAGTAGTTATATTCTTGTACATACGAGGAGTATTATAGTAGTTATATTCTTGTACATAGGAGCAGTATTATAGTAGTTATATTCTTGTACATAGGAGCAGTATTATAGTAGTTATATTCTTGTACATAGGAGCAGTATTATAGTAGTTATATTCTTGTACATAGGAGGCAGTATTATAGTAGTTATATTCTTGTACATAGGAGCAGTATTATAGTAGTTATATTCTTGTACATAGGGGCAGTATTATAGGAGTTATATTCTTGTACATAGGAGGTAGTATTATAGTAGTTATATTCTTGTACATAGGAGGTAGTATTATAGCAGTTATATTCTTGTACATAGGGTCAGTATTATAGTAGGTATATTCTTGTACATAGGAGTAGTATTACTTGTACATAGGAGCAGTATTATAGTAGTTATATTCTTGTACATAGGAGTAGTATTATAGTAGTTATATTCTTGTACATAGGAGCAGTATTATAGTAGTTATATTCTTGTACATAGGGGCAGTATTATAGTAGTTATATTCTTGTACATAGGAGCAGTATTATAGTAGTTATATTCTTGTACATAGGAGGAGTATTATAGTAGCTATATTCTTGTACATAGGGGGCAGTATTATAGTAGTTATATTCTTGTACATAGGAGCAGTATTATAGTAGTTATGTTCTTGTACATAGGAGCAGTATTATAGTAGTTATATTCTTGTACATAGGAGGTAGTATTATAGTAGTTATATTCTTGTACATAAGAGCAGTATTATAGTAGTTATATTCTTGTACATAGGAGGTAGTATTATAGTAGTTATATTCTTGTACATAGGAGGTAGTATTATAGTAGTTATATCCTTGTACATAGGAGCAGTATTATAGTAGTTATATTCTTGTACATAGGAGCAGTATTATAGTAGTTATATTCTTGTACATAGGGGCAGTATTATAGTAGTTATATTCTTGTACATAGGAGCAGTATTATAGTAGTTATATTCTTGTACATATGAGGCAGTATTATAGTAGTTATATTCTTGTACATAGGAGGAGTATTATAGGAGTTATATTCTTGTACATAGGAGGTAGTATTATAGTAGTTATATTCTTGTACATAGGAGGTAGTATTATAGCAGTTATATTCTTGTACATAGGGTCAGTATTATAGTAGGTATATTCTTGTACATAGGAGTAGTATTACTTGTACATAGGAGCAGTATTATAGTAGTTATATTCTTGTACATAGGAGTAGTATTATAGTAGTTATATTCTTGTACATAGGAGCAGTATTATAGTAGTTATATTCTTGTACATAGGGGCAGTATTATAGTAGTTATATTCTTGTACATAGGAGCAGTATTATAGTAGTTATATTCTTGTACATAGGAGGAGTATTATAGTAGCTATATTCTTGTACATAGGGGGCAGTATTATAGTAGTTATATTCTTGTACATAGGAGCAGTATTATAGTAGTTATGTTCTTGTACATAGGAGCAGTATTATAGTAGTTATATTCTTGTACATAGGAGGTAGTATTATAGTAGTTATATTCTTGTACATAAGAGCAGTATTATAGTAGTTATATTCTTGTACATAGGAGGTAGTATTATAGTAGTTATATTCTTGTACATAGGAGGTAGTATTATAGTAGTTATATCCTTGTACATAGGAGCAGTATTATAGTAGTTATATTCTTGTACATAGGAGCAGTATTATAGTAGTTATATTCTTGTACATAGGGGCAGTATTATAGTAGTTATATTCTTGTACATAGGAGCAGTATTATAGTAGTTATATTCTTGTACATATGAGGCAGTATTATAGTAGTTATATTCTTGTACATAGGAGGAGTATTATAGTAGTTATATTCTTGTACATAGGGGGCAGTATTATAGTAGTTATATTCTTGTACATAGGGCCAGTATTATAGTAGTTATATTCTTGTACATAGGGGGCAGTATTATAGTAGTTATATTCTTGTACATAGGAGCAGTATTATAGTAGTTATATTCTTGTACATAGGAGCAGTATTATAGTAGTTATATTCTTGTACATAGGAGCAGTATTATAGTAGTTATATTCTTGTACATAGGAGCAGTATTATAGTAGTTATATTCTTGTACATAGGAGGTAGTATTATAGTAGTTATATTCTTGTACATAGGGGCAGTATTATAGTAGTTATATTCTTGTATATAGGAGCAGTATTATAGTAGTTATATTCTTGTACATAGGAGTATTATAGTAGTTATATTCTTGTACATAGGGGGCAGTATTATAGTAGTTATATTCTTGTACATAGGGGTAGTATTATAGTAGTTATATTCTTGTATATAGGAGCAGTATTATAGTAGTTATATTCTTGTACATAGGAGGTAGTATTATAGTAGTTATATTCTTGTACATAGGGGTAGTATTATAGTAGTTATATTCTTGTACATAGGGGCAGTATTATAGTAGTTATATTCTTTTATGTAGGAGGTAGTATTATAGTAGTTATATTCTTGTACATAGGAGTAGTATTATAGTAGTTATATTCTTGTACATAGGGGTAGTATTATAGTAGTTATATTCTTGTACATAGGAGCAGTATTATAGTAGTTATATTCTTGTACATAGGAGGCAGTATTATAGAAGTTATATTCTTGTACATAGGAGCAGTATTATAGTAGTTATATTCTTGTACATAGGAGTAGTATTATAGTAGTTATATTCTTGTATATAGGGGAAGTATAGTAGTTATATTCTTGTACATATGAGGCAGTATTATAGGAGTTATATTCTTGTACATAGGAGGTAGTATTATAGTAGTTATATTCTTGTACATAGGAGCAGTATTATAGTAGTTATATTCTTGTACATAGGAGCAGTATTATAGTAGTTATATTCTTGTACATAGGAGGTAGTATTATAGTAGTTATATTCTTGTACATAGGAGGTAGTATTATAGCAGTTATATTCTTGTACATAGGGTCAGTATTATAGTAGTTATATTCTTGTACATAGGAGTAGTATTATCTTGTACATAGGAGCAGTATTATAGTAGTTATATTCTTGTACATAGGAGTAGTATTATAGTAGTTATATTCTTGTACATAGGAGCAGTATTATAGTAGTTATATTCTTGTACATAGGGGCAGTATTATAGTAGTTATATTCTTGTACATAGGAGCAGTATTATAGTAGTTATATTCTTGTACATAGGGGCAGTATTATAGTAGTTATATTCTTGTACATAGGAGCAGTATTATAGTAGTTATATTCTTGTACATATGAGGCAGTATTATAGTAGTTATATTCTTGTACATAGGAGGAGTATTATAGTAGTTATATTCTTGTACATAGGGGGCAGTATTATAGTAGTTATATTCTTGTACATAGGGCCAGTATTATAGTAGTTATATTCTTGTACATAGGGGGCAGTATTATAGTAGTTATATTCTTGTACATAGGGGGCAGTATTATAGTAGTTATATTCTTGTACATAGGAGCAGTATTATAGTAGTTATATTCTTGTACATAGGAGCAGTGTTATAGTAGTTATATTCTTGTACATAGGAGCAGTATTATAGTAGTTATATTCTTGTACATAGGAGCAGTATTATAGTAGTTATATTCTTGTACATAGGAGGTAGTATTATAGTAGTTATATTCTTGTACATAGGGGCAGTATTATAGTAGTTATATTCTTGTACATAGGAGTAGTATAGTAGTTATATTCTTGTACATAGGGGGCAGTATTATAGTAGTTATATTCTTGTATATAGGAGCAGTATTATAGTAGTTATATTCTTGTACATAGGAGTATTATAGTAGTTATATTCTTGTACATAGGGGGCAGTATTATAGTAGTTATATTCTTGTACATAGGGGTAGTATTATAGTAGTTATATTCTTGTATATAGGAGCAGTATTATAGTAGTTATATTCTTGTACATAGGAGCAGTATTATAGTAGTTCTATTCTTGTACATAGGAGCAGTATTATAGTAGTTATATTCTTGTACATAGGGGGCAGTATTATAGTAGTTATATTCTTGTACATAGGGGCAGTATTATAGTAGTTATATTCTTGTACATAGGGGGCAGTATTATAGTAGTTATATTCTTGTACATAGGAGGTAGTATTATAGTAGTTCTATTCTTGTACATAGGAGCAGTATTATAGTAGTTCTATTCTTGTACATAGGAGCAGTATTATAGTAGTTATATTCTTGTACATAGGAGCAGTATTATAGTAGTTCTATTCTTGTACATAGGGGCAGTATTATAGTAGTTATATTCTTGTACATAGGAGCAGTATTATAGTAGTTATATTCTTGTACATAGGGGGCAGTATTATAGTAGTTATATTCTTGTACATAGGAGGCAGTATTATAGTAGTTATATTCTTGTACATAGGAGGTAGTATTATAGTAGTTCTATTCTTGTACATAGGAGCAGTATTATAGTAGTTATATTCTTGTACATAGGAGCAGTATTATAGTAGTTATATTGTACATAGGGGCAGTATTATAGTAGTTATATTCTTGTACATAGGAGCAGTATTATAGTAGTTATATTCTTGTACATAGGGGGCAGTATTATAGTAGTTATATTCTTGTACATAGGAGCAGTATTATAGTAGTTATATTCTAGTACATAGGAGTAGTATTATAGTAGTTATATTCTTGTACATAGGGCAGTATTATAGTAGTTATATTCTTGTACATAGGGGGCAGTATTATAGTAGTTATAATCTTGTACATAGGAGCAGTATTATAGTAGTTATATTCTTGTACATAGGAGGCAGTATTATAGTAGTTATATTCTTGTACATAGGAGTAGTGTTATAGTAGTTATATTCTTGTATATAGGGGAAGTATAGTAGTTATATTCTTGTACATATGAGGCAGTATTATAGTAGTTATATTCTTGTACATAGGAGGAGTATTATAGTAGTTATATTCTTGTACATAGGAGCAGTATTATAGTAGTTATATTCTTGTACATAGGAGCAGTATTATAGTAGTTATATTCTTGTACATAGGAGCAGTATTATAGTAGTTATATTCTTGTACATAGGAGGCAGTATTATAGTAGTTATATTCTTGTACATAGGAGCAGTATTATAGTAGTTATATTCTTGTACATAGGGGCAGTATTATAGGAGTTATATTCTTGTACATAGGAGGTAGTATTATAGTAGTTATATTCTTGTACATAGGAGTAGTATTATAGTAGTTATATTCTTGTACATAGGAGCAGTATTATAGTAGTTATATTCTTGTACATAGGAGGTAGTATTATAGTAGTTATATTCTTGTACATAGGAGGTAGTATTATAGCAGTTATATTCTTGTACATAGGGTCAGTATTATAGTAGTTATATTCTTGTACATAGGAGTAGTATTACTTGTACATAGGAGCAGTATTATAGTAGTTATATTCTTGTACATAGGAGTAGTATTATAGTAGTTATATTCTTGTACATAGGAGCAGTATTATAGTAGTTATATTCTTGTACATAGGGGCAGTATTATAGTAGTTATATTCTTGTACATAGGAGCAGTATTATAGTAGTTATATTCTTGTACATAGGAGGAGTATTATAGTAGCTATATTCTTGTACATAGGGGGCAGTATTATAGTAGTTATATTCTTGTACATAGGAGCAGTATTATAGTAGTTATGTTCTTGTACATAGGAGCAGTATTATAGTAGTTATATTCTTGTACATAGGAGGTAGTATTATAGTAGTTATATTCTTGTACATAGGAGCAGTATTATAGTAGTTATATTCTTGTACATAGGAGGTAGTATTATAGTAGTTATATTCTTGTACATAGGAGGTAGTATTATAGTAGTTATATCCTTGTACATAGGAGCAGTATTATAGTAGTTATATTCTTGTACATAGGAGCAGTATTATAGTAGTTATATTCTTGTACATATGAGGCAGTATTATAGTAGTTATATTCTTGTACATAGGAGGAGTATTATAGTAGTTATATTCTTGTACATAGGGGGAGTAATAGGGGGGAGTATTATAGTAGTTATATTCTTGTACATAGGGCCAGTATTATAGTAGTTATATTCTTGTACATAGGGGGCAGTATTATAGTAGTTATATTCTTGTACATAGGAGCAGTATTATAGTAGTTATATTCTTGTACATAGGAGCAGTATTATAGTAGTTATATTCTTGTACATAGGAGCAGTATTATAGTAGTTATATTCTTGTACATAGGAGCAGTATTATAGTAGTTATATTCTTGTACATAGGAGGTAGTATTATAGTAGTTATATTCTTGTACATAGGGGCAGTATTATAGTAGTTATATTCTTGTATATAGGAGCAGTATTATAGTAGTTATATTCTTGTACATAGGAGTATTTATAGTAGTTATATTCTTGTACATAGGGGGCAGTATTATAGTAGTTATATTCTTGTACATAGGGGTAGTATTATAGTAGTTATATTCTTGTATATAGGAGCAGTATTATAGTAGTTATATTCTTGTACATAGGAGGTAGTATTATAGTAGTTATATTCTTGTACATAGGGGTAGTATTATAGTAGTTATATTCTTTTATGTAGGAGGTAGTATTATAGTAGTTATATTCTTGTACATAGGAGTAGTATTATAGTAGTTATATTCTTGTACATAGGGGTAGTATTATAGTAGTTATATTCTTGTACATAGGAGCAGTATTATAGTAGTTATATTCTTGTACATAGGAGGTAGTATTATAGTAGTTATATTCTTGTACATAGGAGCAGTATTATAGTAGTTATATTCTTGTACATAGGTGTAGTATTATAGTAGTTATATTCTTGTACATAGGGGGCAGAATTATAGTAGTTATATTCTTGTACATAGGAGCAGTATTATAGTAGCTATATTCTTTTATGTAGGAGGCAGTATTATAGTAGTTATATTCTTGTACATAGGGGGCAGTATTATAGTAGTTATATTCTTGTACATAGGAGTAGTATTATAGTAGTTATATTCTTGTACATAGGAGCAGTATTATAGTAGTTATATTCTTGTACATAGGAGCAGTATTATAGTAGTTATATTCTTGTACATAGGAGCAGTATTATAGTAGTTATATTCTTGTACATAGGAGCAGTATTATAGTAGTTATATTCTTGTACATAGGAGGTAGTATTATAGTAGTTATATTCTTGTACATAGGGGCAGTATTATAGTAGTTATATTCTTGTACATAGGAGTAGTATAGTAGTTATATTCTTGTACATAGGAGCAGTATTATAGTAGTTATATTCTTGTACATAGGAGGTAGTATTATAGTAGTTATATTCTTGTACATAGGAGCAGTATTATAGTAGTTATATTCTTGTACATAGGAGTAGTATTATAGTAGTTATATTCTTGTACATAGGGGCAGTATTATAGTAGTTATATTCTTGTACATAGGAGTAGTATAGTAGTTATATTCTTGTACATAGGGGGCAGTATTATAGTAGTTATATTCTTGTACATAGGAGCAGTATTATAGTAGTTATATTCTTGTACATAGGAGTATTATAGTGTGGGGTTTTTTTTTTTGGGGTGTTTTTATTGTTTTTATTTTTTTTATAGGGGGGTTTATAGTGTTTATTCTTTTAGGGTTTTTTAGTTATATTCTTGTACATAGGAGGTAGTATTATAGTAGTTATATTCTTGTACATAGGAGCAGTATTATAGTAGTTATATTCTTGTACATAGGAGGTAGTATTATAGTAGTTATATTCTTGTACATAGGGGTAGTATTATAGTAGTTATATTCTTGTACATAGGGGTAGTATTATAGTAGTTATATTCTTGTACATAGGAGCAGTATTATAGTAGTTATATTCTTGTACATAGGAGCAGTATTATAGTAGTTATATTCTTGTACATAGGGGGGCAGTATTATAGTAGTTATATTCTTGTACATAGGAGCAGTATTATAGTAGTTATATTCTTGTACATAGGAGCAGTATTATAGTAGTTATATTCTTGTACATAGGAGTAGTATTATAGTAGTTATATTCTTGTACATAGGGGTAGTATTATAGTAGTTATATTCTTGTACATAGGAGTAGTATTATAGTAGTTATATTCTTGTACATAGGAGCAGTATTATAGTAGTTATATTCTTGTACATAGGAGCAGTATTATAGTAGTTATAGTCTTGTACATAGGGGGGCAGTATTATAGTAGTTATATTCTTGTACATAGGAGCAGTATTATAGTAGTTATATTCTTGTACATAGGAGCAGTATTATAGTAGTTATAGTCTTGTACATAGGGGGGCAGTATTATAGTAGTTATATTCTTGTACATAGGAGCAGTATTATAGTAGCTATATTGTTTTATGTAGGAGGCAGTATTATAGTAGTTATATTTTTGTATGTTGGAGGCAGTAGTGTGGATGCTAGTTTTTCTCTAAACCTACTCATGCCATAATGAAGTAAAGTGCACTATTCCTGGCTTTATCTGCATAATGCTCACACATGGGGGCCACTGGTGTGTGGCGGATTAATAATAACCTGTGACAGATGGGCCTGAATTTACCAGGTTTGGGGTTCCAAACCCTAAAGCAAAATGTACAAAAAGTAAATGCTTCTGGTTTAGGGGCTAAAACCTGATGCTCAAGTAATTCCTCCATCTTACCTTGGCATTATACGTCTTCTCCAGCTCCTCCTTGTACAGTGCGATCTGTCCCTCATGTTGGGCACGCAGATCCTGCAGAGCATCGGCCAATTTACTCTCAAACTCGCGCTGGCGGCCACTGTCGATCTCCACCAGTTTTGTTTCATGGCGTCTCCTGGTTTCTCGCAGTTCCTGCAACAAGAATGAAGGCGGGTATAATGTCAATTCAATAATGGCGACATCTTATATACCTTAATATACAGCGCCGCTGCCTGGTATACAGCAGTGATCATCGACTAACCTCACTGTAGATGTTCTTCTGAAATTCTAACTCTTCTCTCAGGGTCTGGTTACGGTTTTCTGCGTCAACGCGGCGCAGCATCTCATCCTGAAGCTGCTTCTTGGCATCGGCGAGGCTTCCTTCCAACTGTAAGGAGAATGGCAGAGTCAGGTTGTGCCCCTATATACTGTAAGTGATATATGACATATACACCACCCTGAGGTCGTGTAACATTAGGGCCGGTGCCTACATCTGACCTTGGCGATTTGACCTCTGAGGTCCCGTACTTCGGCCTCCAGGTTTCTCTTCTCCCCCAGAGCGGTGGACAATGCCGCATCCTTGGAGTTAAGGAGCGCCTCCAAATCCTTCAGCCGCGCCTGAGCCGCAAGCAGATCGGCCTCCTTCTTCTTGTTTCTGGGAAAACAAAAATACAACATAGGGTCAGGTCTCGGCAGACATTTTGTAGCCTGAATTCGTTAAGGCCCCCTTTATTAGAAACCACAAATCGTGTCTATGATGTCACCCACTTAGGTCTCTGACCTTCAAAATGGCTGCCTTCAGTGTCTTATAGAGGCCTATGAGCCGTCACCAAGAAGCAGCAGCTCTGTTGCCCATAGCAACCAATGACAGATAAGTTTTATTTTTCGCCAGCAATGGAGGAACGAGCACTAGAACCTGGTTGCTAGGGGCAACAAAGACGCTGCTTCGCAGTTGTGATACACTAGGCCCGGATCTGCCGCCATCTTATTTTGCATTGCATGCATTACCGAAAGGTGGGAAGAATGGAAGAGTCGCTTAAAAATGGTGCAGAGGAAAACTAGTTGAGTAGTCGCCCGTAGCAACCAATCATTATCCAGCTCCAAAATTTCAGGGGCCCTGTTGCTATGTACTGTACTGTTGCTATGGGTAACTAGACATACACACAGTATTTGTCTAGACGGCTGGTCAGTGACAACCCGCTAGTAGTAAGTCAGTAACTGGAATGACAATCAATATGGCCGCCACCACAGCTCCCACGGTTGTTGTCGATTTCTACTCTACTTTCCCTAGCCCTGAATACGATCGGTTGCCCAGGTTTCCCAGAATGGCGACTTGAGCTGCACCGTGCATTGTGCTTTTTCCCACAAAGACGGGTCTAAAAATTGCACATTGTGAAAAAAAAAAAAAAATGCCATGTAAACTGAGCCTTACCGCTTCTGTTTTTAGACACACCGCCAAATCAAAAACAAAGCCCGTCGTCTGGCGCCGCTTATCACAGCGTATCTCAAGACAGTAAGAAGGGAGTACACATCTGTACAACCCCATTCACACCTGAGGTAAAATTTAACCAGGCTGTAAATGAGTCCGTTCATCGCAGGGGGTGGGGCCACGCTTACGATAAGGAGAACTCTGGACCTGTTTGGTAAGGACCCACCCGTTTCCCAGCATGCCGCTGTGCTGCCTGCCACTGTGTAGTGATTATACAAGGCGGCAGCTGCTGGCGGGGACGTGATTGACTCTGTAAACACAGCAGCTGCTCGGAGACACAGATGGAGCAGACTTTGTTGTAGCAGACAGAGGAGCTCAGCACGTGGCGGGGGTTGTATACGATATATATGGGGGCACTTCTTCACTGGACAGGTGCAGCGCTACAATAGAGCGCACTCCAACCATATCAGTCATCACCCAGCTTTCCCAAGAACAGATCTAACCAGCTGCGGCACGTCAAACACTATATTTGTTAGTAAGACGAAATCCACTACAAACTTTGGGCCTGGGCAACGTATTTCAAAGGTTTCTGTACAAATCCCGGTGGCCGGACGCTGTCTACGCAGAACATTCCTGGTATTTTTAGCACAAAATGAAAAAAAAAAATTTTTTTTTTTTGATTCCAGTAATGCGTTTCGTGGCCGCGCTCCAGGAGCAGCCGCTGCTTCCACCGACGCTCGCTCCAAGTTTCCAGTTACTTAATGGAAGCCGAACGCACTGTTTATACAAGCGGCTCCCAGGGAGTGGGGGTGCCGCCGTCTGATATCAGCGCTACCAGGGAACAAGAGCAGGAAATTTACTGAATTTACAAAGAAAAAATAAAAATTGTAAAAAGTTACATTTTTTACATTTATTTTTTTTTTTCACAAAAAAGTTTTCATGACCCATGTATAGATTTCTGGTTTATTCCCACGATGCTGGTGAGATTCATAGAGGATACAGATCTGGGAACGACTTGCCGGGGATCAAGATCTAGAAATTTACTGAATTTAAAAAATAAATATATACAAAAAAAAAAAAAAAAAAAGTTTAAATTTTTTAATTAATTTTTTATTCAATTTTTCTAAAAGTTTTCATGACAAATCTATAGAAGTGGTGCTGGTGACATTCAAAGAGGATATAGATCTGGGAAAGACATGCTGGGGATCAGAAAACGTACGGAATTTAAAAATAAACAAAAATTTTAAAAAGCTACAATTTTTGAATGAATTTTTTCAAAGAATATTTTGTCAAATTTATAGTGGTTGATACAGATCTGGTAACCGCGTGGTGAAATAATTTGACTCTCGCGCAGAGTTGGATCATAACCACAGTGCCCCCCCGGGGGTCGTCCGCCTGCCATTCTTTGTTTTACGAGATAAAGGGAACGCCCAGGTCTCAGGTAAAAGTAATATAAACTGACAATGTAACCCGAGGGCACAGAAGATGCGGGGAAAGTGGGGGTGAGGCCGGGACTTGTCAGACTAGACAGGAAAAAACAAGATCGAGGAAGACGGAGGGGGGTCCTGTATACAGTATAGCCCAGTGTATACTTTATATACTGAGTGCCTCAGAGATGCAAGTATATACAGCATGGCCAGCGCCTTGTACCTCATGTGTGTCCTTAAGACTTAGCGTGCCTTGTATGACATGATGGAAGTGTCAAGTACCTCACAACTATACACCATATGACGTCATCGAGGCCTGGGGTGCCTTATACCTCAGGAAATACAATATGGAGGTGTGGGGTACCTCACAACTATACATGATATGGTGGCCTTAAGGTCTGTGGTGCCTTATACCTCAGGAATTACAATATGGAGGTGTGTGGTACCTCACAACTATACACGATATGACATCATCGAGGCCTGGGGTGCCTTATACCTCAGGAAATACAATATGGAGGTGCGGGGTACCTCACAACTATATGTGATATGGTGGCCTTGAGGTCTGGGGTGCCTTATACCTCAGGAATTACAGCATAGAGGTGTGGGGTACCTCACAACTATACACGATATGACGTCATCGAGGCCTGGGGTGCCTTATACCTCAGGAATTACAGTATGGAGGTGTGGGGTGCCTCATACACGACACTATTCGCTCTAACCTTGCTCTATATGACACCTCAGAGGCACAGCAGGCCTCGTACCTCAGCCATCTCACTAGTTCTCCATTGGCTGTGATCATTGCGCAGAGCTAACCCTGCGCTCTGGCGGTGTAGACGTAGGGTGTATACACTTGGCACATTACAAGGTTATTACACTCCGGCCAGGAAGGGCTGACATGTGAAGTACAAGCTGCCACGTTGCTGCCGCCGCCTGTTTCATCCCTTTCTTCCTCGCTGTACATCTGCCAATATTTCATTTACCTTCAGACAGATTTCCGCCCGGCTACCCCTGGGAAACCCTGCGAACGACGGACAGCGACAAAAATACGTGCATGGGCAGCATCCGTCCGTGCAGTCTGTGGACGCGCGCCATTTTTTAGGACAATAAATGAGTCACCCTGTTTTTTCGGAGATTTCGGTTTTTTTAATTTATCGTCAACATTTTTATGTGGTGGGCGGAGAGATATGAACTTAAAGCAAGAATCTAACTAAATAATATTGGCATCGCCCTCCCAACGCGGTCACATGTGCGGATGCTGCCGGTCACTTAGGAGGTATACGCAGGTCTGATCTAATTATGGCGGATAGAATTAGATTATAATAAAAAGAAAACAGCGCCAGAACGGACGCCACAACTCAACAGGAAGCCAAATTTATGAGACTGCCACCCAGCTTTCCACAGCTCCTGAATGGCAAAGTTACTTCACAGAAGTGGGAGAATTATTATTATAGAAAGTGATATAAGATTCAGGAGTCTGGGAAAGCTGCTCTGGCTAGGATCTTGTGGCGGTCATATTGTCACCCAGCTTTCCCAGGATCAGAATAGACAACTGCATCGAATTTCGTGAGAACTAGACAAAAATAGACAATATGCCTAGTTACGCAGTAAGTGACAGATGTATTATTTATCTAACTAAAACCATTCAGGAGTCTGGAAAAGCTGGGTGATAACCGCTGCAGAATGTCAGTCAGAGCAGCAGTGGCAGGGTTAATAGCGGCCGCTCTTATCCTTGCAGGCCCGCATCCCGTGAGTCATCACTCCAGGAACCGTCACCAATATGGAAACCCTCAAGAAGGAGGAGGAGGAGGAGGCACAGTTTGTGTCTCTGTCACCATGGTAACAGGCAGGGTCTTTGGCTCAGTACTGGGCCCGTTATTTCCTCTAAACAATGACGGGTGTAACAGGAGGGTGTCAGACGTGAAGTTCGGGGGGGGCGAGCTATGTGACACCCGGCGGGTGCGTCATACGGTTATGACTAAATAGTAACAAGAGGCTTAAAGGGACACTACACCCAAAATCTCTATAAACCCCACAAATATGTCCGCCCACGTGAGTGACACCGGCCGCTGCCCTATAACATACTGACCTATTTATAAGAAGGGACATCAGGGAGACGCTCATGAAATTTATTTGCTATACAATCCGGCTCAACACTCCCCAAAATATCCCCATCTCAATGTCATGACAGCTGATCCAAACAAAACATATAAGAGTGTCCCTCATAACATCCACCACAGTGTCCCTATAAGAGTGCCCACCACATCACCCTCATAACAGTGACTGCCAGTGCCCCCCATAAGAGTGCCCCTCATAATATCCGCCACAAGGTCCCCATAAGAGTGCCCATCATATTATCCACCACAAGGTCCCCATAAGAGTGCCCATTACAGTATCCACCACAAGAGTGTCCCTCATAGTATCTGCCACAAGGTCCCCATAAGAATGCCCATTACAGTATCCACCACAAGGTCCCCATAAGAGTGCCCATTACAGTATCCACCACAAGGTCCCCATAAGAGTGCCCATTACAGTATCCACCACAAGAGTGCCCCTCATAGTATCTGCCACAAGGTCCCCATAAGAATGCCCATTACAGTATCCGCCACAAGGTCCCCATAAGAATGCCCATTACAGTATCCACCACAAGGTCCCCATAAGAGTGCCCATTACAGTATCCACCACAAGGTCCCCATAAGAGTGCCCATTACAGTATCCACCACAAGGTCCCCATAAGAGTGCCCATTACAGTATCCACCACAAGGTCCCCATAAGAGTGCCCATTACAGTATCCACCACAAGGTCCCCATAAGAGTGTCCATCATAGTATCTGCCACAAGGTCCCCATAAGAGTGCCCATTACAGTATCCACCACAAGGTCCCCATAAGAGTGCCCCTCATAGTATCCACCACAAGGTCCCCATAAGAGTGCCCATTACAGTATCCACCACAAGGTCCCCATAAGAGTGCCCATCATAGTATCTGCCACAAGGTCCCCATAAGAGTGCCCATCATAGTATCCACCACAAGGTCCCCATAAGAGTGCCCCTCATAGTATCTGCCACAAGGTCCCCATAAGAGTGCCCAGCACATCACCCTCATAACAGTGACTGCCAGTGCCCCCATAAGAGTGCCCCTCATAGTATCTGCCACAAGGTCCCCATAAGAGTGCCCATCATAGTATCCACCACAAGGTCCCCATAAGAATGCCCATTACAGTATCCACCACAAGGCCCCCATAAGAGTGCCCCTCATAGTATCTGCCACAAGGTCCCCATAAGAGTGCCCATTACAGTATCCACCACAAGGTCCCCATAAGAGTGCCCATTACAGTATCCACCACAAGGTCCCCATAAGAGTGCCCATTACAGTATCCACCACAAGGTCCCCATAAGAGTGCCCATTACAGTATCCACCACAAGGTCCCCATAAGAGTGCCCATCATAGTATCTGCCACAAGGTCCCCATAAGAGTGCCCATCATAGTATCCACCACAAGGTCCCCATAAGAGTGCCCAGCACATCACCCTCATAACAGTGACTGCCAGTGCCCCCATAAGAGTGCCCCTCATAGTATCTGCCACAAGGTCCCCATAAGAGTGCCCATTACAGTATCCACCACAAGGTCCCCATAAGAGTGCCCATTACAGTATCCACCACAAGGTCCCCATAAGAGTGCCCATTACAGTATCCACCACAAGGTCCCCATAAGAGTGCCCATTACAGTATCCACCACAAGGTCCCCATAAGAATGCCCATTACAGTATCCACCACAAGGTCCCCATAAGAGTGCCCATTACAGTATCCACCACAAGGTCCCCATAAGAGTGCCCATTACAGTATCCACCACAAGGTCCCCATAAGAGTGCCCATTACAGTATCCACCACAAGGTCCCCATAAGAGTGCCCCTCATAGTATCCACCACAAGGTCCCCATAAGAGTGCCCATTACAGTATCCACCACAAGGTCCCCATAAGAGTGCCCATCATAGTATCTGCCACAAGGTCCCCATAAGAGTGCCCATCATAGTATCCACCACAAGGTCCCCATAAGAGTGCCCCTCATAGTATCTGCCACAAGGTCCCCATAAGAGTGCCCAGCACATCACCCTCATAACAGTGACTGCCAGTGCCCCCATAAGAGTGCCCCTCATAGTATCTGCCACAAGGTCCCCATAAGAGTGCCCATCATAGTATCCACCACAAGGTCCCCATAAGAATGCCCATTACAGTATCCACCACAAGGCCCCCATAAGAGTGCCCCTCATAGTATCTGCCACAAGGTCCCCATAAGAATGCCCATTACAGTATCCACCACAAGGTCCCCATAAGAGTGCCCATCATAGTATCCACCACAAGGTCCCTATAAGAGTGCCCATCACATCACCCTCATAACAGTGACTACCAGTGCCCCCATAAGAGTGCCCCTCATAGTATCCACCACAAGGTCCCCATAAGAGTGCCCAGCACATCACCCTCATAACAGTGACTGCCAGTGCCCCCATAAGAGTGCCCCTCATAGTATCCGCCACAGTGCCCACCACACCGCCCTCATAACAGCAATCTCCAGAGTGCCCCCCTAAAGTGCCTGCTACAGCGCCCCCAAAACAGTGCATACATACATATATATATATATATATATATATATATATACACACACTCACTCAAGGCCAGGTATCTACATGATGGAAACCTGACAACTCCTGACCATTGTTAGGTGGGCCCCGGACTAACCTGTAATTCCAGGTGTCGAGGATGTCCCTTATCTATGCCAAATACAGTATATGTAAGTGGATGAGCAGGGCGTTTGTCATCGTCCTGTATTTAACTAGAGAAGCTTTTGGTATTTGGCCTGAGGCACGTCTGGGACATGTTGACACAACAGCGCCACGCCCTGCGTCTTAATACTTTCCCTGTATGAGATCCTACAGTAATAATGGATAAGTGCACTTGTGAAGTGCAGTACAGTAGCTGAGCTGGTGCACCCATAGTATGGATGGAGGACCCTGTAAAAGACTCCATAATAATGAGTCGCGAGGCATGGACTACCTCACCTCTATGTACACAAGCTGTCCACAAACTACTACTCTATAGTCCAACTACTCACAAAGTTCCTCTCAGGCATCCCTTATGCCGTTAACTCAACGTCAGCCATTTTGAATTGTAGGTAGGTTCACAAAATGGTTGCCACCTTGGGTAAATAAGGGCTGACGGAGAAGGACGAGACCTCCCCATGAACAGGAGTGCTGATGAAAGGAAACGGAAAGCTGTGATTGGCTGGAGAAGAATGTGACCAATCAGAAGGCTGAAATTCTATATCTTACAAAATGGCCGACATGGCATCACTGTGACTAGAGCAGTAGGAGACGAATCCCGCTGCTGTGATGAAGGCTATAACACAACCCCGCCTGCATTTATCTGGGGCAGCACATCTGACCACGTAGTCATATGGCGGGGCTGATAGGACAGGCCGTCACTGCTAGAGAAATGATACGAGAAACACATCTGAGCGACCTCAGCGTGGCCAAACCCTGACTATTAGTAATAAATATGGGTAAGTTCCAGACAATCTTTTTCTTTTTGCCGCCATTTTTATACATTTGATGGACTGAAGGTCCTGGGCCCTAACAGAAAATCAGTAAAGGGCCCCACCTCCCATGTGTCCTTTATAATACCGGGTATTGTGGTGGGGGGGTCCATCAAACATCACCCCTCTAGATATCCCCTTACTACATCGCCCTTTGTAAATCTGCCACCTCCCGGGTAAAGTCCACCCCCATATCATCTCAGCCATATCCATGGGTCACATGACCTCCCTGTACTCAGGAGCCATGAAGCTACACTATGTATTACGTATTGTGTAGGAACCGCCATGGGGTTAGCAGTCACCCCAGTGCCCCTAGCAGTCCCTATGTCCCAATTCACACTGAGTATGTTCTAATGTTATACAGGAGAAGATTTCATTAATAGTGGCCACAGTTTAGCCCTGGTGTAGGACGGAAGTCCGCCATGTACGGGGGGGGGGTCCGGATGTAATTTATTCCTACAATGCATATTAAGTGTAGGGGCGACATGTTTTCCCAGAAAGTGGCTGAGGAGGACGACAAGTGAGGAATGACAAAATATACCTGCTATGTTCTACTGATTGCAGGATCCAAAGGGCGGGGCATGACACAAAGCGAGAATTGCTGTGTCGTGCTCCGCCTCCTGCACTAAAAATAACACCGCCTATCAGAGATCAATCAAATTACATCTCAGGAGCATCAAGTCGATTACTATGGTCATAATCTATGTCATAATTTCTCTCTCTCTATATATATATATATATATACACACACATATATACACACACACACACCAAAGTTTCTTCAGTCACCGCGGTTACAAGATTTTTTTTTTTTTTTATATATTTTTTAGAAAATATTTATCTTTTTTTTTTTAATTATTGAATTTTCCAGGACTACCATTTTGGTGAAATATTCTTAGGAAAGACCCTCTATATTCAATCAGTAAGTTTGACAACCGGGGCCCCCAGGTTTTTATAGATCTCCTCTAGCTTCCGCAGTCACCATGGTAACATGTTTTTTTTTCTCTTTTTATTGTTATTTTTTAAAATAAAAAATTTAAAAATGTTGTTATATTTTATTAATTTCAGAAGTAAAGGGGTTCTTTGGGACTTAGGATAGACTACAGATATTGGATCAGTACTGTCGGACACCAGGGGCCACCACCGATCAGCTGAAGAGCATGGTGTGCGCTCCACTTCCTGATCTCAGGCCGCTCACATGACTTTTTTGGTCACATGGTTAGGCTGCAGTTTGGTCCCATTCAAATGAATGGGGCTGAGCTGCAATACCAAGCATGGCCACTATACATATAAATGATGGCGCTGTGCCTGGATCAATCAAGCGATCTCATGAGTTTCTGGGGGTCAAACTCACAAAGTCCAATACTAAGGACAGTAGATCAATATCATAGTCCCGGAGGACCCCTTAAATGTAAAAATTATCCCTTTTAATTGTGAAAATTTTAATAAAAAACGTCAGATTAACCCCGGTATTCCAGTCAGTTAGAGCCTGATGCCCCTCCCCCAGCATTACGCAGTCAGTCCCGTCTTTGTAAACACACAGGCCTGTTGGTAACAGCTGAGCCGTCTCCCCCTCCCGTCATTACATCTACGAGGGTCTCGGTCGCCTGCCCAGACAACTGCTCCCGATCCAGCAGCTGCAAAAGGAACAAAACTTCTCCTGCAAAACCCCATAACACGAGGAAAGCAAAAATCCAAAAAACGCCTCCGGGATCTGTTAAAGAACAAAGAACTTCTAGAAACGATAAAAAAAAATAAAAATTCTTGATTTACAAACCGCAAACATAGAAGCGAAGAGATGTTCGTGAGTCATGGGCCGCGCCGAGACCCAGAGCGTAATAATAATAATATCGCTCTAACCACAGTGGAAACTTCTATCCCATCATCTCCCCCCGCTCCGGGGCCGCCGCGTTTTATGGGATGGAATAAAAGGAAAAAAATTATTCCAGGCCGTATCGTCTGCGCACAAGCTGTTCTTTGTTAGCGAGGTCTTCGAGACGATGAGAGCGTTACGGGGGGAGAGGAGGGGGGACCACCAATTTACTATTTCAGTTTTTTGTACTTTATTTTTGAAATTTTTTTCTACTATTTATTTATTTTTGAATTTTTTTATTTTTATTCTACAGTTTATTTATTTTTGAAAATTTTTTTTAAAGAAATTCTCTGTTTATTTTTGAAATTTTTAAATTTAGTTTTCCACTCTCCAGCGTGGGATTCTGTTACGCCCTAGGGATTACAATATCATACGCTGCAAGTTTATAAAAAGGACGCGGATCTGGGGGGGTTGTAGCGTGTGACAAGTTGTCAGGTGAGACGGTGACGGCATGTCTTATGAGGCGTGCTGAGACAGCGCCGAAACACAAGGAATTCCTTATATTATTGTATACATCAGACCCTTTCCTTAAAAAACGTGGGTGGGGGGGGGACATGGGTCAAGTAGTAAATGTGACGTGATGCGGCCCCTGACTGGCTACCATCGGCCTCCTCACTGCAGGAATTTTCAGGTCTGTGGTCCCTGAGGGCTTGGGGTATAATTCAGGAAGCAATTGCTGGAGGGGGGAAGGGGGGGGGTGTTGGGGGTTCCTGTTTTTCGTACCATGGTCTGCGTTATCGGCCGGACAGTATGAAGGAAGGAGGGTCTGACCGCAGAGGAGGAAGAAGTGGGAACTGAACGATAAGCTCTCAGACAGTGATACCTTCACTACGTTTTAAAATGGCGGCCAATAATCACCACAAAAACTGAGGCAAGCGTGGTAAGGCCGTACGCCAGCACGCCGCCTCACCGTAAACCGTTACCTCACCGCGAGGATGCAGATCTGAAAAAAAAAAAACAATAAAACGTGAGCAATGAACTGGTTGATGCCAGGCAGACATAAATCATCGACTGGAAGAGCGCCACTGACGGAAGGTTGGCATCGCTCCATCATGGCGCCCAATCATGGACTAGTAAATCATAAACAAACAAGCCTGACAGGAGGCATGGCCAATATTATGGAGGAGATGGACGGAACTGGCGAATAGATGAGGACCGCCGGCTGAATATGACCCTTACGGGTGACTTACACCCCTGCTGGGGCGCCATCTTATTATACACACACCGTCATGGCCTTTACACAAGAGGTCGAAATACTTTCACTTCATGACAGGAATTCGGAATATGTGAAAGAAAAAAAGTGAACCTTGTCACAAAGGGAGCGGCACAGATAAGGGGCACTACTACTGCAGCGGCAAGGGCCGACTAGTAACAGTCCCCTGTACCGGAGAAGGGAAACTGCAACCAATGTAAAAGTGGAGGCGTTGCCCTTAGCAACCTGTTACTTCATAGCAGGTTAGAAAAGGAAAGTAGCAATCTTTTGGTTTCTATGGGGCAGCCATTTTTTTTTGTGAACCGGTGTTGATCAGGTTGCGGCTCGCCTTGTTGGTGACTTTTCCATGATGGCGCCCACATCGGCCGTGCCAGTCACTAGCTCTATTGTACGGTTGGTATGGGAGTGGTTAATGGGCACAGGACGCACGGGCCGGCTGCCAAACCCAGCGCCATATCTTCACATTATCCACCAGTCTGGCTGTTTGTGTGGACAAAGAGACTTTTATCAAGGTTATGGGAGCGCCGGCCGGGAAGGAGCGATGTGGACGACATGTGGAATGTCAGAGACTCACATGGACGTCACAGGATTCCAGCAGCTCGTGGGATGTCGGAAGATACCGGCCGGGCACTTGGACCATAACCGGCCCTGGGTGTACCAACTTGGGTCCAGAACCATCACTATTATCAACTGCACACTGGTATCCTGAAATACTCTGTGCTGCTGTGGGACCCTATTCCATCTACAATGACTTTCCAAGAGCTCAGCATATGCCTCTCCTAAAATACTCTGTGCTGCTGAGGGACACTGTTCCATCTACCATGACCTTCTATAAAGGTCAGCGAAGTCTGTTCCTAAAATACTCTGTGCTGCTGGAGGACCTGAACCCACCCTACCATGACTTTCTATGAGGTCTCCTAAAATACTCTGGGGTGCTTTCTGGGGGCCGTGTATGAGCTTTTATGCGATTAGCAAAGTCCGCTCCTAAAATAATCTGTGTTGCTGTGGGACCCCATTCAATCTACGATGAACTCCCAAGCGTTCAGAACAGCCTCTTCTAAAATACTCTGTGCTGCTGAAGGACTCTGTTCCGTCTACCATGACCTTCAATCTAAGTCTGTTCCAAAAATGCTCTGCGCTGCTGTGGGACCCCATCCCATCTACTATGATCTTCTATAGGTTCAGCACAGCTCTGTCCTAAATCCTCTGTGCTGCTGGGGGACTCTATCATCTACAATGACCTTCTATGATTAGCACAGCCCTTTCCTAAAATACTCCGTGCTGCTGGGAACCTGGTATGAGATTCTATGCAATTAGCAAAGTCCTCTCCTAAAATACTCTGTGCTGCCGAGGAACCCCATTCCATCTACCATGATCTTCTATCTTCCTAAAATCCTCTGTGCGTTCTGAGGCCTGCTCTCCTTCTACAGCGTCCGTCAGTAAACGCAGCACAGTCCTCTCCTGAAATACTCTGTGCTGCTGGAAAGACATATTGTGTGTTCTGTCTGGCTCTTCCCGGACAGACGTTTCACAACACAATGGCTTCTTATCCCCCTCTTGCATTGTGATTCGGATACGGGCGTGGCAGAGCACACAAGGTGGTGCCAAGGTGTGCGGCGCACAAGTTACCCAGCATGCCGTGCTGATCTAAGCCTTGTGCAAGAGATGAGCCACAAATTACTATTTTATGAGCTGGCAGGTCCCGACCTATGGGTCGCCATGGAAATAGCAGGTACACTTAATGGCAGGCGTGGGCCTGACAAAAAGAAGGAATCTCGTAGATCTCCCTGGGGCAATACCGCCATATCTGTGGCGGAATGTGTAAGACTGAGGGCGTGAGGTGGTGGTATGTGGGTACCACCTATATCTTCGCCCTGGACTGTCATACACGACACACGTCCTGACACACCATGACAGTAATCCGACACCTCCAAAAATAACGCTTTACAGGTCAAAAAAAAAAAAAAAAAAAAGAATGTGCCGATCACTGAGGTAAGTCACGGCCATGTGTACCCTGCAGGTAGACAACATGATGGTATGTGTGAGCTATGCCAGAGACACCAGTTATGTCCTATGATATTTGACAAATTTCACCTCGGTATGGCGGCCATATTGTTTCCCAAGTTCTTACTACATTGGACATCCACATGGTAATAACAAACCCCACAAACATCTCAAACATCTTTACCTCAAAACCTAGTGTGGCAGCCATTTTGTTTCCCACGCATTTACTACATGGGAATTTTACAATCATCTCCAATGTCTTTACCTCAGAACCTAGTAGGGCAGCCATTTTGTTTCCCACGTGTTTGCTCAGAATAGATGCTCATAACAAACCACGTGGGCCCATCACACCCTCGATGAACCCTTTGGTTTACACATATCCCATACTTTATAGAATACTGATGTAGTGTTATTCTTAGGTTTACCTCAGTATGGCAGCCATTTTGTGCATTTTGTAACCATCCACGTGGGAACACCAACCCCACAATTAAGCGTGTAGCGTGTGCTTACTCACTACTTTATACAGTGGGCGGAAACCGGACCGGGAATTTTTACTACTCTGTATATTAAAAAAAAATTTATTACAATTTTGTGTTTTTAATATAAAATATTGAACAAATCACTGATTTTTTTATTATTTTTTGACACACATCACTTTTTTTTCACTTCACTAAAATTTTGACGTCGATTTCACTTCAGTAACAATTTTTTCTTAGATTAGATTTTTTGTAAATTTTGTCAATGAAAATTAAACAACCAATTAAATTATTATTATTATTATTATTATTTTAATTCCAAATGTTATTTCCCCTGTTTTGCTCTAAGACCTGAACGACACCTGGTGCTAATTACATAAGATATAATGATTTATCAGATTATATAAAATTAATATATTACACAAATTATAATAATATTTAAAAAAAACAAAAAAAAACACCCAAATATAAAATAGCAATTTAGTTTTTTTTTTCTTTTTTATAAATTCTACTCCAAATAACTGAATGAGATATTTCCGTGCATATTAATATTTCATCGCTTTCTATATATAATACAGGAGGATGTTTCCCAATATAGCTCAGCGCGCTGCCTCCTATAGGCAGGACCATTACACAGGATTAATCGCGCCGTTCGGCTCTGCTACATTGAGTCACTTCTTCCTTGTGATCCTCCCTATTCCCCTCATTATGTAATACTTGTAACCGGTTCCTCCTAGATTTCGACCCTGGACTGGTGACTATTCTATACATAGCACTGGGTATGGACAGGGCAGCCATGTTTTTAGACCTGGCAACCATAGATTACGACCCTGGACTGGCGATTATTCTTCACGTAGCACTGGGTATGGAGTGGGCGGCCATGTTTTTAGACGCTGCGACTATAGATTACGACCCTGGACAGGTGACTATTCTTCACGTAGCACTGGGTATGGAGTGGGCGGCCATGTTTTTAGACGCTGCGACTATAGATTACGACCCTGGACAGGTGACTATTCTTCATGTAGCACTGGGTATGGAGTGGGCGGCCATGTTTTTAGACGCTGCGACTATAGATTACGACCCTGGACAGGTGACTATTCTTCACGTAGCACTGGGTATGGAGTGGGCGGCCATGTTTTTAGACGCTGCGACTATAGATTACGACCCTGGACAGGTGACTATTCTTCATGTAGCACTGGGTATGGAGTGGGCGGACATGTTTTTAGACCTGGCAACCATAGATTACGACCCTGGACTGGCGACTATTCTTCACGAAGCACTGGGTATGGAGTGGGCGGCCATGTTTTTAGACGCTGCGACTATAGATTACGACCCTGGACAGGTGACTATTTTTCACGCGGGCGGCCATATTTTTAGGAACAACTTGTAAGATCACAGCCATCCAGACTTTGATCTATAGAAATTCCGACAACCGTGGAAATCCGTCTGGCCGCCCACAAGCCCCGTACCACATATGTATGTAATTGGAGGGCAGAATCGTGCGGGATAATTATGGATAAAAGGGATTTACATGGAATGCTTGGAAAATTGAAAGCAGAATTTGGATATTGGCAGGACACCATATTGGAGGGAAAGGCCAGCTCGGCGGTGCCATATAAGGCCTCGGAGCCCGCTCTCTTTATACCGAGGGTTTATTAGGGAGAAAGCACCTAGCAAGCCTGTCTCTGGCGGTAGCGACGGACAGCAGGCAGGGTGTGCCCATATCAGCGGCCGGCCAGACACAACACATGGCAGAGGAGCAGAACACGACGGCGGCGGCGGCGTCTCCTCCTCCAGTGCCTGGCAATGCATGAGCGAGAAGGATGTCGGTGCCAGGGCAGGCGGGCACAATAGGCTCAACGGGAGATGAAGATGACAGCTGCAAAGGAAGCAGCTGCCCCTCGCCTTGTGTGCATAGACGTGCTTAAATACTCTGTGCATCAGAATGTGGAAGGGGGGGGGGAACAGACATCAGGTATAGGGATCAATACTAGACGGGTGGTATAAATACCCGGTGTAGGGGCAAGACCCAGACAGTCTCGGGGCACAAGGGGTAGAAGATTTCGCACCTCTCTGAGTCATCGCCTTCCAAATAGACCCACAGTGAGATTATTCCTGTCTGCAGTGAAGTCTATTAATGGCTGGCAGTGACAGGGCCAGGAGGGCGGCCGCGGGCGGGAAGGGGGGAGATTTTATGGAATTTCTTCAGGCCCCATATCCTCCGCCGGAGAAAGTGAAAGTCGTGTGTACGGGAGAAGCCGCAGCGCCGCCCTCGATTCAAATCCAAACATTGTGGATACAAAGTCCGGAAAATGCAAAGAAACGGTTAACAGGGTGACATAGTCCACAGTGTACGCCCACTACTTACCCCGTGGTCCAAACCTACTGTATATACCTACACACCACATCTACTGTCCCAGGCCATATGCCCATACATTCTGCCACTCCATATTCCCCATACATGCCCTCAGTACTTATCTCCTACGTACTCTGCCCTAGTATATGTCCCCCATTCCATGTCTGCCACATAACGCGCCCCAGTCCATATCTCCTGCGTATTCCATCCCAGTATATGCCCCCAAGTCCACATCTCCCTCACCAGTATACCCCCTCATATCCCGCCAAGGTATATGCTCCCCCAGTCCATATACCCTGACCTAGTATATGCCCCCCATACCATTTCTCCCATATATTTCACCCTGGAATATGCCCCCAGTCCTCATCTCCCACCCCAGTATATACCCCCCGGACCACATGTACTACCCCAGTGTATGCCACTCAGTCCTCATCTCACGCTCTAGTATATACCCCCCAGTCCTCATCTCCTGCTCCAGTATATACCCCCCAGTCCTTATCTCCCACCCCAGTATATACCCCCCAGTCCTCATCTCCCACCCCAGTATATACCCCCCAGACCACATGTACTACCCCAGTTTATGCCACTCGGTCCACATCTCCCACCCCAGTATATACCCCCCAGTCCTTATCTCCCACCCCAGTATATACCCCCCAGTCCTCATCTCCTGCTCCAGTATATACCCCCCAGTCCTTATCTCCTGCTCCAGTATATACCCCCCAGTCCTCATCTCCCACCCCAGTATATACCCCCCAGTCCTCATCTCCCACCCCAGTATATACCCCCCAGTCCTTATCTCCCACCCCAGTATATACCCCCCGGACCACATGTACTACCCCAGTGTATGCCACTCGGTCCTCATCTCACGCTCTAGTATATACCCCCCAGTCCTCATCTCCTGCTCCAGTATATACCCCCCAGTCCTTATCTCCCACCCCAGTATATACCCCCCAGTCCTCATCTCCCACCCCAGTATATACCCCCCAGACCACATGTACTACCCCAGTTTATGCCACTCAGTCCACATCTCCCACCCCAGTATATACCCCCCAGTCCTCATCTCCTGCTCCAGTATATACCCCCCAGTCCTTATCTCCTGCTCCAGTATATACCCCCCAGTCCTCATCTCCCACCCCAGTATATACCGCCCAGTCCTCATCTCCCACCCCAGTATATACCCCCCAGTCCTCATCTCCCACCCCAGTATATACCGCCCAGTCCTCATCTCCCGCTCTAGTATATACCCCCCAGTCCTTATCTCCCACCCCAGTATATACCCCCCAGTCCTCATCTCCCGCTCTAGTATATACCCCCCAGTCCTCATCTCCCGCTCTAGTATATACCCCCCAGTCCTCATCTCCCGCTCTAGTATATACCCCCCAGTCCTTATCTCCTGCTCCAGTATATACCCCCCAGTCCTCATCTCCCGCTCTAGTATATACCCCCCAGTCCTCATCTCCTGCTCCAGTATATACCCCCCAGTCCTCATCTCCTGCTCTAGTATATACCCCCCAGTCCTTATCTCCTGCTCCAGTATATACCCCCCAGTCCTCATCTCCCGCTCTAGTATATACCCCCCAGTCCTCATCTCCCGCTCTAGTATATACCCCCCAGTCCTCATCTCCTGCTCCAGTATATACCCCCCAGTCCTCATCTCCCGCTCTAGTATATACCGCCCAGTCCTCATCTCCCGCTCTAGTATATACCCCCCAGTCCTCATCTCCCGCTCTAGTATATACCCCCCAGTCCTCATCTCCTGCTCCAGTATATACCGCCCAGTCCTCATCTCCCGCTCTAGTATATACCGCCCAGTCCTTGTCTCCTGCCCCGGTATATGCCTCCTGATCCACTTCTCCTACCCAGTATATACCCCTCGGTCCACATGTCCTACCCCAGTGTATACCCCTCCGTCCACATGTCCTACCCCAGTATATACCCCTCGGTCCACATGTCCTACCCCAGTATATACCCCTACGTCCACATGTCCTACCCCAGTGTATACCCCTCGGTCCACATGTCCTACCCCAGTATATACCCCCCGGTCCACATTTCCTACCCCAGTGTATACCCCTCGGTCCACATGTCCTACCCCAGTATATACCCCCCGGTCCACATTTCCTACCCCAGTATATACCCCCCGGTCCACATTTCCTACCCCAGTGTATACCCCTCGGTCCACATGTCCTACCCCAGTGTATACCCCTCCGTCCACATGTCCTACCCCAGTATATACCCCTCGGTCCACATTTCCTACCCCAGTGTATACCCCTCGGTCCACATGTCCTACCCCAGTATATACCCCCCGGTCCACATTTCCTACCCCAGTGTATACCCCTCGGTCCACATGTCCTACCCCAGTGTATACCCCTCGGTCCACATGTCCTACCCCAGTGTATACCCCTCGGTCCACATGTCCTACCCCAGTATATACCCCCCGGTCCACATGTCCTACCCCAGTGTATACCCCTCGGTCCACATGTCCTACCCCAGTAAATACCCCCCGGTCCACATTTCCTACCCCAGTGTATACCCCTCCGTCCACATCTCTCCTTCCCCCAGTATATTCCTTACCGTGCCTTCAGCTCGTTGTGCTCCTCCCGGATCTTGCTCAGTTCCAGCTGGAGTCGAGCCCTCTCCTTGGCCACCGAGTCCAGGGTCTTGCGTGCGTCGGCAAGCTCGGTCTCGTAGGCGGACTTGATGCCGGACACCTCGCGGCTCACCACCTCCTCAGACTCGGTGATCCTCAGCCGCAGCCCGGCGTTCTCCGACTCCAGGGAGCGCACCTTGTCGATGTAGACAGCCAGCCGGTCATTGAGCTCCTGCAGGTCCTCCTTCTCCTGCAGGCGGGTGATGCGGGTGGGGGACAGCGGGGTGGACGAGTGGCCCCGGTTGGTCCTCCGGTTCCCTGGCGTTTCCATCGCGTCTTGGTCTGGAGCAGAAGAAAGGAGAGAGTGCGAGGACGTGTGCGATGTGTGCTGCGCTCTCCCGGCTCTCTCTCTGACTGTCTCACTCTCTAGGACTGTAATAACATTTTCCTGGGAGGAGCCGAGGAGGAGAAGCTGTCACTGCCCCGATCCCGGCCAGTCCCACAGCAGCCACTGACAGCAGCAGTGCTGCCCCTTTAAATACTCTGATTTTACCCCTTCACCACCAGTACGGAGCAGATCAGGAGCCCTCCTCTTCAAACCAGTAATTGTGCAATCAAATCTGAGCCTGGGAAAGCTGGGTGACTAAAGTAATGACTGCAGGAGGGGGTGATCACCCAGCTTTGCTGGAGTCCTGAATGGCAAATCTTTATATTCATACTGTGGCACTCCCAAGTTATTTACCACTGCAAAATCAGACAGCTTGGCCATGCAGGAGTCTGAGAAAGATGGATATGCCCAATCGTTAGAATAGTTATCACCCAGCTTTCCTAAGGCTCTGAATGGCATGTCATTATAGATACGTACTATTGTACCCTCAGCTCTGTGTCACTGCATAACTAGAAAGCTTTGCCATGCAGGAGTCTGAGAAAGCTGGATGATATTCCCAATCGTTACAATAGTAATCACCCAGCTTTCCTAAGGTTCTGAATGGCATCTCTTCATAGTTATGCAATGGTATACTCTCAGATCTGTGTCACTCTATAACTAGAAAGCTTTGCCATGCAGGAGTCTGAGAAAGCTGGATGAGGCTGGTAGGTGTTATACTAATCACCCAGCTCTCCTAAGGTCCTGAATGGCATGTCATTATAGATACGTACTATTGTACCCTCAGCTCTGTGTCACTGCATAACTAGAAAGCTTTGCCCTTGCCATGCAGGAGTCTGAGAAAGCTGGATGAGGCTGGTAGGTGTTATACTAATCACCCAGCTCTCCTAAGGTCCTGAATGGCATGTCATTATAGATACGTACTATTGTACCCTCAGCTCTGTGTCACTGCATAACTAGAAAGCTTTGCCCTTGCCATGCAGGAGTCTGAGAAAGCTGGATGAGGCTGGTAGGTGTTATACTAATCACCCAGCTCTCCTAAGGTCCTGAATGGCATGTCATTATAGATACGTACTATTGTACCCTCAGCTCTGTGTCACTGCATAACTAGAAAGCTTTACCCTTGCCATGCAGGAGTCTGAGAAAGCTGGATGATATTCCCAATCGTTACAATAGTTAGCACCCAGCTTTCCTAAGGTTCTGAATGGCATCTCTTCATAGTTATGCAATGGTATACTCTCAGATCTGTGTCACTCTATAACTAGAAAGCTTTGCCATGCAGGAGTCTGAGAAAGCTGGATGAGGCTGGCAGGTGTTATACTAATCACCCAGCTCTCCTAAGGTCCTGAACGCCATGTCTTCATACATGTGCATTAGTACAACCTCAACTTGCCGCATAACTGGATATCTTTGCAGGAGTCTAAGAAAGCTGGGTGCTTCTGGCAGCAATGACCAAACTTTCTTACATATGTCTAATACAGAGACAAACAGCTCAGCATTCCAGTCTGTTCCTTGGAAAGCTGGGTGGCTAATCTTTCAAGTTATACACTCCAGTTCAACAGCATTGCATGACAAAGCTACAATGCCATTCAGGTTAATAATAATAATAATAATAGTCCTTTAATAGTCCCACAGTGGGGAAATTCAGTTACTGGAAAAGCTGAGTGGTAGACACAGTATAAGGCCTACAATGGTGGACTAATTACATGTCACCCAGCTTTACTTACAGACAGAAGAGAATGGACAGCGCAGCGTCACATATTACACACATCCACCCGCGCCTACAGGAAACACCCCATCTTATCACACCGCCACCATCACTATGGCTACCGGGGACACCGCAAATATTATTCAATGGCACTTAAAGGGGAACTCCATACACAAGTCAAATACAGCTCAGTATACTTTATACCCCACCTCTGACAACCCAATAATCCCACCCCAACATGGAGGACACTGGACTGACTACACTAGGATCATGTCACATCCATAGCAATAGACTGAGAGACAAGAAGTGAGGAATCTCTGGCCTAGGGCCAAAATGTCACACAGACTGGACAGGGCAGGCAAGAAAGAGCAGAAATATCACATACAGGGAGGGGAACTCACCATACACAGGGCTGACAGGAACTCTCCTGACACCCCCACACTTCTCTCTTCCCCCGGCGCCCCCCCCCCCCCCCCACCCCCCCCCCCCCTCCCCCCCCCCCCCCCCCCCCCCGCCGCCCCCCCCCCCCCCTCAACCACCACCCCCACCCCCCCTTTTCACACCCCCCCCCCCCCACACCCCCCCCCCACAATTTTTTTGTATGTGTGTTATGGGCATATAGGGCAACCTACATATTTTTTTTTTATTCCCATATAGCGCACTGTTCCCCCCCTACAACTGTGTGATATGTGTAATTCTCAGTATCTGCTCTTATTCACTTCTGTCTGCATAAGGACCCCGCACAATGACCACTGTGCTCTCTATGCCCTGTATACTGGGTGTAATTCTCAGTATCTGCTCCTTATTCTGTATATATGCACAGCCCCTGCAGACAGTACCACTTCTACCTGTCCTGTATACTGGTGTGATTCTCAGTATCTAGGACAACCTACTTATTCTGTATAGTACGGCCAGTGCACAGTACCACTTCTCTTGTCCTGTGTGATACTGGTGTAATTCTCAGTATCTGCTCTTATTCTGTATATATGGACAGTGCACAGTACCACTTCTCCTGTCCTGTATACTGGGTGTAATTCTCAGTATCTGCTCTTATTCTGTATATATGGACAGTGCACAGTACCACTTCTCTTGTCCTGTATACTGGTGTAATTCTCAGTATCTGCTCTTATTCTGTATATAAGGACAGTGCACAGTACCACTTCTCTTGTCCTGTATACTGGGTGTAATTCTCAGTATCTGCTCTTATTCTGTATATATGGACAGTGCACAGTACCACTTCTCTTGTCCTGTATACTGGTGTAATTCTCAGTATCTGCTCTTATTCTGTATATACGGACAGTGCACAGTACCACTTCTCTTGTCCTGTATACTGGTGTAATTCTCAGTATCTGCCCTTATTCTGTATATAAGGACAGTGCACAGTACCACTTCTCTTGTCCTGTATACTGGGTGTAATTCTCAGTATCTGCTCTTATTCTGTATATACGGACAGTGCACAGTACCACTTCTCTTGTCCTGTATACTGGTGTAATTCTCAGTATCTGCTCTTATTCTGTATATACGGACAGTGCACAGTACCACTTCTCTTGTCCTGTATACTGGTGTAATTCTCAGTATCTGCTCTTATTCTGTATATAAGGACAGTGCACAGTACCACTTCTCTTGTCCTGTATACTGGTGTAATTCTCAGTATCTGCTCTTATTCTGTATATACGGACAGTGCACAGTACCACTTCTCTTATCCTGTATACTGGGTGTAATTCTCAGTATCTGCTCTTATTCTGTATATAAAGACAGTGCACAGTACCACTTCTCTTGTCCTGTATACTGGTGTAATTCTCAGTATCTGCTCTTATTCTGTATATATGGACAGTGCACAGTACCACTTCTCTGTCCTGTATACTGGTGTAATTCTCAGTATCTGCTCTTATTCTGTATATAGGACAGTGCACAGTACCACTTCTCTTGTCCTGTATACTGGTGTGAATTCTCAGTATCTGCTCTTATTCTGTATATATGGACAGTGCACAGTACCACTTCTCTTGTTCTGTATACTGGTGTAATTCTCAGTATCTGCTCTTATTCTGTATATATGGACAGTGCACAGTACCACTTCTCTTGTCCTGTATACTGGGTGTAATTCTCAGTATCTGCTCCTATTCTGTATATAAGGACAGTGCACAGTACCACTTCTCTTGTCCTGTATACTGGTGTAATTCTCAGTATCTGCTCTTATTCTGTATATACGGACAGTGCACAGTACCACTTCTCTTGTCCTGTATACTGGGTGTAATTCTCAG
Source organism: Leptodactylus fallax (assembly GCA_947044405.1). NCBI lineage: Eukaryota > Metazoa > Chordata > Amphibia > Anura > Leptodactylidae > Leptodactylus > Leptodactylus fallax. The sequence continues at coordinate 205,244 of CAMRHE010000983.1, read as the reverse complement.
TATATGCCCTTATTCTGTATATATGGACAGTGCACAGTACCACTTCTCTTGTCCTGTATACTGGGTGTAATTCTCAGTATCTGCCCTTATTCTGTATATATGGACAGTGCACAGTACCACTTCTCTTGTCCTGTATACTGGTGTAATTCTCAGTATCTGCTCTTATTCTGTATATACGGACAGTGCACAGTACCACTTCTCTTGTCCTGTATACTGGGTGTAATTCTCAGTATCTGCTCTTATTCTGTATATAAGGACAGTGCACAGTACCACTTCTCTTGTCCTGTATACTGGTGTAATTCTCAGTATATGCTCTTATTCTGTATATACGGACAGTGCACAGTACCACTTCTCTTGTCCTGTATACTGGTGTAATTCTCAGTATATGCCCTTATTCTGTATATACGGACAGTGCACAGTACCACTTCTCTTGTCCTGTATACTGGTGTAATTCTCAGTATCTGCCCCTATTCTGTATATAGGACAGTGCACAGTACCACTTCTCTTGTCCTGTATACTGGTGTAATTCTCAGTATCTGCTCTTATTCTGTATATACGGACAGTGCACAGTACCACTTCTCTTGTCCTGTATACTGGTGTAATTCTCAGTATCTGCCCTTATTCTGTATATAAGGACAGTGCACAGTACCACTTCTCTTGTCCTGTATACTGGTGTAATTCTCAGTATCTGCTCTTATTCTGTATATACGGACAGTGCACAGTACCACTTCTCTTGTCCTGTATACTGGGTGTAATTCTCAGTATCTGCTCTTATTCTGTATATAAGGACAGTGCACAGTACCACTTCTCTTGTTCTGTATACTGGTGTAATTCTCAGTATCTGCTCTTATTCTGTATATACGGACAGTGCACAGTACCACTTCTCTTGTCCTGTATACTGGTGTAATTCTCAGTATCTGCTCTTATTCTGTATATATGGACAGTGCACAGTACCACTTCTCTTGTCCTGTATACTGGTGTAATTCTCAGTATCTGCTCTTATTCTGTATATACGGACATTGCACAGTACCACTTCTCTTGTCCTGTATACGGGTGTAATTCTCAGTATCTGCTCTTATTCTGTATATACGGACAGTGCACAGTACCACTTCTCTTGTCCTGTATACTGGGTGTAATTCTCAGTATATGCCCTTATTCTGTATATACGGACAGTGCACAGTACCACTTCTCTTGTCCTGTATACTGGTTTAATTCTCAGTATCTGCTCTTATTCTGTATATACGGACAGTGCACAGTACCACTTCTCTTGTCCTGTATACTGGGTGTAATTCTCAGTATATGCCCTTATTCTGTATATACGGACAGTGCACAGTATCACTTCTCTTGTCCTGTATACTGGGTGTAATTCTCAGTATCTGCTCTTATTCTGTATATAGGACAGTGCACAGTACCACTTCTCTTGTCCTGTATACTGGTGTAATTCTCAGTATCTGCTCTTATTCTGTATATAAGGACAGTGCACAGTACCACTTCTCATGTCCTGTATACTGGGTGTAATTCTCAGTATCTGCTCTTATTCTGTATATGAGGACAGTGCACAGTACCACTTCTCTTGTCCTGTATACTGGTGTAATTCTCAGTATCTGCTCTTATTCTGTATATACGGACAGTGCACAGTACCACTTCTCTTGTCCTGTATACTGGGTGTAATTCTCAGTATATGCCCTTATTCTGTATATACGGACAGTGCACAGTACCACTTCTCATGTCCTGTATACTGGTTTAATTCTCAGTATCTGCTCTTATTCTGTATATACGGACAGTGCACAGTACCACTTCTCTTGTCCTGTATACTGGGTGTAATTCTCAGTATATGCCCTTATTCTGTATATACGGACAGTGCACAGTATCACTTCTCTTGTCCTGTATACTGGTGTAATTCTCAGTATCTGCTCTTATTCTGTATGTACGGACAGTGCACAGTACCACTTCTCTTGTCCTGTATACTGGTGTAATTCTCAGTATCTGCTCTTATTCTGTATATACGGACAGTGCACAGTACCACTTCTCTTGTCCTGTATACTGGGTGTAATTCTCAGTATCTGCTCTTATTCTGTATATACGGACAGTGCACAGTACCACTTCTCTTGTCCTGTATACTGGGTGTAATTCTCAGTATCTGCTCTTATTCTGTATATACGGACAGCGCACAGTACCACTTCTCTTGTCCTGTATACTGGTGTAATTCTCAGTATCTGCTCTTATTCTGTATATAAGGACAGTGCACAGTACCACTTCTCATGTCCTGTATACTGGGTGTAATTCTCAGTATCTGCTCTTATTCTGTATATAAGGACAGTGCACAGTACCACTTCTCTTGTCCTGTATACTGGTGTAATTCTCAGTATCTGCTCTTATTCTGTATATACGGACAGTGCACAGTACCACTTCTCTTGTCCTGTATACTGGTGTAATTCTCAGTATCTGCTCTTATTCTGTATATACGGACAGTGCACAGTACCACTTCTCTTGTCCTGTATACTGGTGTAATTCTCAGTATCTGCTCTTATTCTGTATATACAGACAGTGCACAGTACCACTTCTCATGTCCTGTATACTGGGTGTAATTCTCAGTATCTGCTCTTATTCTGTATATACGGACAGTGCACAGTACCACTTCTCTTGTCCTGTATACTGGTGTAATTCTCAGTATCTGCTCTTATTCTGTATATACGGACAGTGCACAGTACCACTTCTCTTGTCCTGTATACTGGTGTAATTCTTAGTATCTGCTCTTATTCTGTATATATGGACAGTGCACAGTACCACTTCTCTTGTCCTGTATACTGGTGTAATTCTCAGTATCTGCTCTTATTCTGTATATACGGACAGTGCACAGTACCACTTCTCTTGTCCTGTATACTGGTGTAATTCTCAGTATCTGCTCTTATTCTGTATATACGGACAGTGCACAGTACCACTTCTCTTATTCTGTATACTGGTGTAATTCTCAGTATCTGCCCTTATTCTGTATATATGGACAGTGCACAGTACCACTTCTCTTGTCCTGTATACTGGTGTAATTCTCAGTATCTGCTCTTATTCTGTATATAAGGACAGTGCACAGTACCACTTCTCTTGTCCTGTATACTGGTGTAATTCTCAGTATCTGCTCCTATTCTGTATATACGGACAGTGCACAGTACCACTTCTCTTGTCCTGTATACTGGGTGTAATTCTCAGTATCTGCTCTTATTCTGTATATAAGGACAGTGCACAGTACCACTTCTCTTGTCCTGTATACTGGTGTAATTCTCAGTATCTGCCCTTATTCTGTATATATGGACAGTGCACAGTACCACTTCTCTTGTCCTGTATACTGGGTGTAATTCTCAGTATCTGCTCTTATTCTGTATATACGGACAGTGCACAGTACCACTTCTCTTGTCCTGTATACTGGTGTAATTCATAGTATCTGCTCCTATTCTGTATATACGGACAGTGCACAGTACCACTTCTCCTGTCCTATATACTGGTTGTAATTCTCAGTATCTGCTCTATTCTGTATATACGGACAGTGCACAGTATCACTTCTCATGTCCTGTATACTGGTGTAATTCTCAGTATCTGCTCTTATTCTGTATATATATACACAGTGCACAGTACCACTTCTCTGTCCTGTATAACTGGGTGTAATTCTCAGTATCTGCTCTTATTCTGTATATACGGACAGTGCACAGTACCACTTCTCTTGTCCTGTATACTGGTGTAATTCTCAGTATCTGCTCTTATTCTGTATATACGGACAGTGCACAGTACCACTTCTCTTGTCCTGTATACTGGGTGTATTCTCAGTATCTGCTCTTATTCTGTATGTAAGAACAGTGCACAGTACCACTTCTCTTGTCCTATATACTGGTGTAATTCTCAGTATCTGCTCTATTCTGTATATAGGACGTGCACAGTACCACTTCTCCTGTCCTGTATACTGGGTGTAATTCTCAGTATCTGCTCTATTCTGTATATACGGACAGTGCACAGTACCACTTCTCTGTCCTGTATACTGGTGTAATTCTCAGTATCTGCTCTATTCTGTATATAAGGACAGTGCACAGTACCACTTCTCTTGTCCTGTATACTGGGTGTAATTCTCAGTATCTGCCCTATTCTGTATATACGGACAGTGCACAGTACCACTTCTCTTGTCCTGTATACTGGTGTAATTCTCAGTATCTGCTCTTACTCTGTATATACGGACAGTGCACAGTACCACTTCTCTTGTCCTGTATACTGGGTGTAATTCTCAGTATCTGCTCTTACTCTGTATATAAGGACAGTGCACAGTACCACTTCTCTTGTCCTGTATACTGGTGTAATTCTCAGTATCTGCTCTTACTCTGTATATAAGGACAGTGCACAGTACCACTTCTCCTGTCCTGTATACTGGGTGTAATTCTCAGTATCTGCTCTTATTCTGTATATACGGACAGTGCACAGTACCACTTCTCTTGTCCTGTATACTGGTGTAATTCTCAGTACCTGCTCTATTCTGTATATACGGACAGTGCACAGTACCACTTCTCTTGTCCTGTATACTGGTGTAATTCTCAGTATCTGCTCTATTCTGTATATAAGGACAGTGCACAGTACCACTTCTCTTGTCCTGTATACTGGGTGTAATTCTCAGTATCTGCCCTATTCTGTATATACGGACAGTGCACAGTACCACTTCTCTTGTCCTGTATACTGGTGTAATTCTCAGTATCTGCTCTTACTCTGTATATACGGAAGTGCACAGTACCACTTCTCTTGTCCTGTATACTGGTGTAATTCTCAGTATCTGCTCTTATTCTGTATATACGGGCAGTGCACAGTACCACTTCTCTTGTCCTGTATACTGGGTGTAATTCTCAGTATCTGCTCTATTCTGTATATACGGACAGTGCACAGTACCACTTCTCTTGTCCTGTATACTGGTGTAATTCTCAGTATCTGCTCTATTCTGTGTATATGGACAGTGCACAGTACCACTTCTCCTGTCCTGTATACTGGGTGTAATTCTCAGTATCTGCTCTATTCTGTATATACGGACAGTGCACAGTACCACTTCTCTTGTCCTGTATACTGGTGTATTCTCAGTATCTGCTCTTATTCTGTATATAAGGACAGTGCACAGTACCACTTCTCTTGTCCTGTATACTGGGTGTAATTCTCAGTATCTGCCCTTATTCTGTATATACGGACAGTGCACAGTACCACTTCTCTTGTCCTGTATACTGGTGTAATTCTCAGTATCTGCTCTTACTCTGTATATACCGGACAGTGCACAGTACCACTTCTCTTGTCCTGTATACTGGGTGTAATTCTCAGTATCTGCTCTTACTCTGTATATAAGGACAGTGCACAGTACCACTTCTCTTGTCCTGTATACTGGTGTAATTCTCAGTATCTGCTCTTACTCTGTATATAAGGACAGTGCACAGTACCACTTCTCCTGTCCTGTATACGGGTGTAATTCTCAGTATCTGCTCTATTCTGTATATACGGACAGTGCACAGTACCACTTCTCTTGTCCTGTATACTGGTGTAATTCTCAGTATCTGCTCTTATTCTGTATATAAGGACAGTGCACAGTACCACTTCTCTTGTCCTGTATACTGGGTGTAAGTCTCAGTATCTGCCCTATTCTGTATGTACGGACAGTGCACAGTACCACTTCTCTTGTCCTGTATACTGGGTGTAATTCTCAGTATCTGCTCTATTCTGTATATAAGGACAGTGCACAGTACCACTTCTCTTGTCCTGTATACTGGTGTAATTCATAGTATCTGCTCTTATTCTGTATATACGGACAGTGCACAGTACCACTTCTCCTGTCCTATATACTGGTTGTAATTCTCAGTATCTGCTCTTATTCTGTATATACGGACAGTGCACAGTATCACTTCTCATGTCCTGTATACTGGTGTAGTTCTCAGTATCTGCTCTTATTCTGTATATAAGGACAGTGCACAGTACCACTTCTCTTGTCCTGTATACTGGTGTAATTCTCAGTATCTGCTCTTATTCTGTATATACAGACAGTGCACAGTACCACTTCTCTTGTCCTGTATACTGGGTGTAATTCTCAGTATCTGCTCTATTCTGTATATACGGACAGTGCACAGTACCACTTCTCTTGTCCTGTATACTGGGTGTATTCTCAGTATCTGCTCTATTCTGTATATAGGACAGTGCACAGTACCACTTCTCTTGTCCTATATACTGGTGTAATTCTCAGTATCTGCTCTATTCTGTATATAGGACAGTGCACAGTACCACTTCTCTTGTCCTGTATACGGGGTATTCTCAGTATCTGCTCTATTCTGTATATACGGACAGTGCACAGTACCACTTCTCTTGTCCTGTATACTGGGTGTAATTCTCAGTATCTGCTCTTATTCTGTATATACGGACAGTGCACAGTACCACTTCTCTTGTCCTGTATACTGGGTGTAATTCTCAGTATCTGCTCTATTCTGTATATACGGACAGTGCACAGTACCACTTCTCATGTCCGATCGGGTGTAATTCTCAGTATCTGCTCTATTCTGTATATAAGGACAGTGCACAGTACCACTTCTCTTGTCCTGTATACTGGTGTAATTCTCAGTATCTGCTCTATTCTGTATATAAGGACAGTGCACAGTACCACTTCTCTTGTCCTGTATACTGGGTGTAATTCTCAGTATCTGCTCTATTCTGTATATACGGACAGTGCACAGTACCACTTCTCATGTCCTGTATACTGGTGTAATTCTCAGTATCTGCTCTATTCTGTATATACGGACAGTGCACAATACCACTTCTCTTGTCCTGTATACTGGTGTAATTCTCAGTATCTGCCCTTATTCTGTATATACGGACAGTGCACAGTACCACTTCTCCTGTCCTGTATACTGGTGTAATTCTCAGTATCTGCTCTTATTCTGTATATACGGACAGTGCACAGTACCACTTCTCTTGTCCTGTATACTGGGTGTAATTCTCAGTATCTGCTCTATTCTGTAATACGGAAGTGCACAGTACCACTTCTCTTGTCCTGTATATTGGTGTAGTTCTCAGTATCTGCCCTATTCTGTATATACGGACAGTGCACAGTACCACTTCTCCTGTCCTGTATACTGGTGTAATTCTCAGTATCTGCTCTATTCTGTATATACGGACAGTGCACAGTACCACTTCTCTTGTCCTGTATACTGGTGTAATTCTCAGTATCTGCTCTATTCTGTATATACGGACAGTGCACAGTACCACTTCTCTTGTCCTGTATACTGGTGTAATTCTCAGTATCTGCTCTATTCTGTATATACGGACAGTGCACAGTACCACTTCTCTTGTCCTGTATACTGGTGTAATTCTCAGTATCTGCTCTATTCTGTATATATGGACAGTGCACAGTATCACTTCTCCTGTCCTGTATACTGGGTGTAATTCTCAGTATCTGCTCTATTCTGTATATACGGACAGTGCACAGTACCACTTCTCTTGTCCTGTATACGGGTGTAATTCTCAGTATCTGCTCTATTCTGTATATACGGACAGTGCACAGTACCACTTCTCTTGTCCTGTATACTGGGTGTAATTCTCAGTATATGCCCTATTCTGTATATACGGACAGTGCACAGTATCACTTCTCTTGTCCTGTATACTGGTTTAATTCTCAGTATCTGCTCTATTCTGTATATACGGACAGTACACAGTACCACTTCTCTTGTCCTGTATACTGGTGTAATTCTCAGTATCTGCTCTATTCTGTATATAAGGACAGTGCACAGTACCACTTCTCTTGTCCTGTATACTGGTGTAATTCTCAGTATCTGCTCTATTCTGTATATATGGATACTGCACAGTACCACTTCTCTTGTCCTGTATACTGGTGTAATTCTCAGTATCTGCTCTATTCTGTATGTAGGACAGTGCACAGTACCACTTCTCTTGTCCTGTATACTGGTGTATTCTCAGTATCTGCTCTTATTCTGTATATACGGACAGTGCACAGTACCACTTCTCTTGTCCTGTATACTGGTGTAATTCTCAGTATCTGCTCTTTTCTGTATATACGGACAGTGCACAGTACCACTTCTCTTGTCCTGTATACTGGGTGTAATTCTCAGTATCTGCTCTATTCTGTATATACGGAAGTGCACAGTACCACTTCTCTTGTCCTGTATACTGGTGTAATTCTCAGTATCTGCTCTTATTCTGTATATACGGACAGTGCACAGTACCACTTCTCATGTCCTGTATACTGGTGTAATTCTCAGTATCTGCTCTATTCTGTATATACGGACAGTGCACAGTACCACTTCTCTTGTCCTGTATACTGGTGTAATTCTCAGTATCTGCTCTATTCTGTATATACGGACAGTGCACAGTACCACTTCTCCTGTCCTATATACTGGTTGTAATTCTCAGTATCTGCTCTTATTCTGTATATACGGACAGTGCACAGTATCACTTCTCATGTCCTGTATACTGGTGTAATTCTCAGTATCTGCTCTTATTCTGTATATATATACAGTGCACAGTACCACTTCTCTTGTCCTGTATACTGGTGTAATTCTCAGTATCTGCTCTTATTCTGTATATATGGACAGTGCACAGTACCACTTCTCTTGTCCTGTATACTGGTGTAATTCTCAGTATCTGCTCTTATTCTGTATATATGGACAGTGCACAGTACCACTTCTCTTGTCCTGTATACTGGTGTAATTCTCAGTATCTGCTCTTATTCTGTATATATGGACAGTGCACAGTACCACTTCTCTTGTCCTGTATACTGGTGTAATTCTCAGTATCTGCTCTTATTCTGTATATATGGACAGTGCACAGTACCACTTCTCTTGTCCTGTATACTGGTGTAATTCTTCTCAGTATCTGCTCTTATTCTGTATATATGGACAGTGCACAGTACCACTTCTCTTGTCCTGTATACTGGTGTAATTCTCAGTATCTGCTCTTATTCTGTATATATGGACAGTGCACAGTACCACTTCTCTTGTCCTGTATACTGGTGTAATTCTCAGTATCTGCTCTTATTCTGTATATATGGACAGTGCACAGTACCACTTCTCTTGTCCTGTATACTGGTGTAATTCTCAGTATCTGCTCTTATTCTGTATATATGGACAGTGCACAGTACCACTTCTCTTGTCCTGTATACTGGTGTAATTCTCAGTATCTGCTCTTATTCTGTATATATGGACAGTGCACAGTACCACTTCTCTTGTCCTGTATACTGGTGTAATTCTCAGTATCTGCTCTTATTCTGTATATATGGACAGTGCACAGTACCACTTCTCTTGTCCTGTATACTGGTGTAATTCTCAGTATCTGCTCTTATTCTGTATATATGGACAGTGCACAGTACCACTTCTCTTGTCCTGTATACTGGTGTAATTCTCAGTATCTGCTCTTATTCTGTATATATGGACAGTGCACAGTACCACTTCTCTTGTCCTGTATACTGGTGTAATTCTCAGTATCTGCTCTTATTCTGTATATATGGACAGTGCACAGTACCACTTCTCTTGTCCTGTATACTGGTGTAATTAATTCTCAGTATCTGCTCTTATTCTGTATATATGGACAGTGCACAGTACCACTTCTCTTGTCCTGTATACTGGTGTAATTCTCAGTATCTGCTCTTATTCTGTATATATGGACAGTGCACAGTACCACTTCTCTTGTCCTGTATACTGGTGTAATTCTCAGTATCTGCTCTTATTCTGTATATATGGACAGTGCACAGTACCACTTCTCTTGTCCTGTATACTGGTGTAATTCTCAGTATCTGCTCTTATTCTGTATATATGGACAGTGCACAGTACCACTTCTCTTGTCCTGTATACTGGTGTAATTCTCAGTATCTGCTCTTATTCTGTATATATGGACAGTGCACAGTACCACTTCTCTTGTCCTGTATACTGGTGTAATTCTCAGTATCTGCTCTTATTCTGTATATATGGACAGTGCACAGTACCACTTCTCTTGTCCTGTATACTGGTGTAATTCTCAGTATCTGCTCTTATTCTGTATATATGGACAGTGCACAGTACCACTTCTCTTGTCCTGTATACTGGTGTAATTCTCAGTATCTGCTCTTATTCTGTATATATGGACAGTGCACAGTACCACTTCTCTTGTCCTGTATACTGGTGTAATTCTCAGTATCTGCTCTTATTCTGTATATATGGACAGTGCACAGTACCACTTCTCTTGTCCTGTATACTGGTGTAATTCTCAGTATCTGCTCTTATTCTGTATATATGGACAGTGCACAGTACCACTTCTCTTGTCCTGTATACTGGTGTAATTCTCAGTATCTGCTCTTATTCTGTATATATGGACAGTGCACAGTACCACTTCTCTTGTCCTGTATACTGGTGTAATTCTCAGTATCTGCTCTTATTCTGTATATATGGACAGTGCACAGTACCACTTCTCTTGTCCTGTATACTGGGTGTAATTCTCAGTATCTGCTCTTATTCTGTATATACGGAAGTGCACAGTACCACTTCTCTTGTCCTATATACTGGTGTAATTCTCAGTATCTGCTCTTATTCTTGTATATAGGACGTGCACAGTACCACTTCTCTTGTCCTGTATACTGGGTGTATTCTCAGTATCTGCTCTTATTCTGTATATACGGACAGTGCACAGTACCACTTCTCTTGTCCTGTATACTGGGTGTATTCTCAGTATCTGCTCTTATTCTGTATATACGGACAGTGCACAGTACCACTTCTCTTGTCCTGTATACTGGGTGTATTCTCAGTATCTGCTCTTATTCTGTATATACGGACGGTCACAGTACCACTTCTCATGTCCTGTATACGGGTGTAATTCTCAGTATCTGCTCTTATTCTGTATATAAGGACAGTGCGGTACCACTTCTCTTGTCCTGTATACTGGGTGTATTCTCAGTATCTGCTCTTATTCTGTATATAGGGACAGTGCACAGTACCACTTCTCTTGTCCTGTATACTGGGTGTATTCTCAGTATCTGCTCTTATTCTGTATATACGGACAGTGCACAGTACCACTTCTCATGTCCTGTATACTGGTGTAATTCTCAGTATCTGCTCTTATTCTGTATATACGGACAGTGCACAATACCACTTCTCTTGTCCTGTATACTGGTGTAATTCTCAGTATCTGCCCTTATTCTGTATATACGGACAGTGCACAGTACCACCTACTCCTGTCCTGTATACTGGTGTAATTCTCAGTATCTGCTCTTATTCTGTATATACGGACAGTGCACAGTACCACTTCTCTTGTCCTGTATACTGGGTGTAATTCTCAGTATCTGCTCTTATTCTGTATATACGGACAGTGCACAGTACCACTTCTCTTGTCCTGTATATTGGTGTATTCTCAGTATCTGCTCTTATTCTGTATATACGGACAGTGCACAGTACCACTTCTCTTGTCCTGTATACTGGTGTAATTCTCAGTATCTGCTCTTATTCTGTATATACGGACAGTGCACAGTACCACTTCTCTTGTCCTGTATACTGGGTGTAATTCTCAGTATCTGCTCTTATTCTGTATATACGGACAGGGCACAGTACCACTTCTCTTGTCCTGTATACTGGTGTATTCTCAGTATCTGCTCTTATTCTGTATATACGGACAGTGCACAGTACCACTTCTCTTGTCCTGTATACGGGTGTAATTCTCAGTATCTGCTCTTATTCTGTATATACGGACAGTGCACAGTATCACTTCTCTTGTCCTGTATACTGGGTGTAATTCTCAGTATCTGCTCTTATTCTGTATACACGGACAGTGCACAGTATCACTTCACTCCTGTATACGGGTGTAATTCTCAGTATCTGCTCTTATTCTGTATATACGGACAGTGCACAGTACCACTTCTCTTGTCCTGTATACTGGGTGTAATTCTCAGTATCTGCTCTTATTCTGTATATACGGACAGTGCACAGTACCACTTCTCTTGTCCTGTATACTGGTGTAATTCTCAGTATCTGCTCTTATTCTGTATATACGGACACTGCACAGTACCACTTCTCTTGTCCTGTATACTGGTGTAATTCTCAGCCTGCTCTTATTCTGTATGTAGGACAGTGCACAGTACCACTTCTCTTGTCCTGTATACTGGTGTAATTCTCAGTATCTGCTCTTATTCTGTATATACGGACACTGCACGTACCACTTCTCTTATCCTGTATACTGGTGTAATTCTCAGTATCTGCTCTTATTCTGTATGTACGGACAGTGCACAGTACCACTTCTCTTGTCCTGTATACTGGTGTATTCTCAGTATCTGCTCTTATTCTGTATATACGGACAGTGCACAGTACCACTTCTCTTGTCCTGTATACTGGTGTAATTCTCAGTATCTGCTCTTATTCTGTATATACGGACAGTGCACAGTACCACTTCTCTTGTCCTGTATACTGGGTGTATTCTCAGTATCTGCTCTTATTCTGTATATCGGACAGTGCACAGTACCACTTCTCTTGTCCTGTATACTGGTGTATTCTCAGTATCTGCTCTTATTCTGTATATACGGACAGTGCACAGTACCACTTCTCTTGTCCTGATGCTGGTGTAATTCTCAGTATCTCTCTTATTCTGTATATACGGACAGTGCACATTACCACTTCTCTTGTCCTGTATACTGGTGTAATTCTCAGTATCTGCTCTTATTCTGTATATACGGACAGTGCACAGTACCACTTCTCTGTCCTGTATACTGGTGTATTCTCAGTATCTGCTCTTATTCTGTATATACGGACAGTGCACAGTACCACTTCTCTTGTCCTGTATACTGGTGTATTCTCAGTATCTGCTCTTATTCTGTATATACGGACAGCGCTTAGTACCCCTTCTCTTGTCCTGTATACTGGTGTAATTCTCAGTATCTGCTCTTATTCTGTATATACGGACAGTGCACAGTACCACTTCTCTTGTCCTGTATACTGGTGTATTCTCAGTATCTGCTCTTATTCTGTATATAGGACAGTGCCGTACCACTTCTCTGTCCTGTATACTGGTGTATTCTCAGTATCTGCTCTTATTCTGTATATACGGACAGTGCACAGTACCACTTCTCTTGTCCTGTATACTGGGTGTAATTCTCAGTATCTGCTCTTATTCTGTATATAGGACAGTGCACAGTACCACTTCTCTTGTCCTGTATCTGGTGTATTCTCCGTATCTGCTCTATTCTGTGTATAGGACAGTGCACAGTACCACTTCTCTTGTCCTGTATACTGGGTGTATTCTCAGTATCTGCTCTATTCTGTATATAGGACAGTGCACAGTACCACTTCTCTTGTCCTGTATACTGGTGTATTCTCAATATCTGCTCTTATTCTGTATGTAGACAGTGCACAGTACTACTTCTCTTGTCCTGTATGCTGGGTGTATTCTCAGTATCTGCTCTTATTCTGTATGTATGGACAGTGCACAGTACCACTTCTCTTGTCCTGTATACTGGTGTATTCTCAGTATCTGCTCTATTCTGTATATACGGACGTGCACAGTACCACTTCTCTTGTCCTGTATCTGGTGTATTCTCAGTATCTGCTCTTATTCTGTATATACGGACAGTGCACGTACCACTTCTCTTGTCCTGTATACTGGTGTATTCTCAGTATCTGCTCTTATTCTGTATATACGGACAGTGCACAGTACACTTCTCTTGTCCTATATACTGGTGTATTCTCAGTATCTGCTCTTATTCTGTATATACGGACAGTGCACAGTACCACTTCTCTTGTCCTGTATACTGGTGTAATTCTCAGTATCTGCTCTTATTCTGTATATCGGACAGTGCACAGTACCACTTCTCTTGTCCTATATACTGGTGTAATTCTCAGTATCTGCTCTTATTCTGTATATACGGACAGTGCACAGTACCACTTCTCTTGTCCTGTATACTGGTGTAATTCTCAGTATCTGCTCTTATTCTGTATGTCGGACAGTGCACAGTACCACTTCTCTTGTCCTGTATACTGGTGTATTCTCAGTATCTGCTCTTATTCTGTATATACGGACAGTGCACAGTACCACTTCTCTTGTCCTATATACTGGTGTAATTCTCAGTATCTACTCTTATTCTGTATATACGGACAGTGCACAGTACCACTTCTCTTGTCCTGTATACTGGTGTATTCTCAGTATCTGCTCTTATTCTGTATATCGGACAGTGCACAGTACCACTTCTCTTGTCCTTATACTGGTGTATTCTCAGTATCTGCTCTTATTCTGTATATACGGACAGTGCACAGTACCACTTCTCTTGTCCTGTATACTGGTGTATTCTCAGTATCTGCTCTTATTCTGTATGTACGGAAGTGCACAGTACCACTTCTCTTGTCCTGTATACTGGTGTATTCTCAGTATCTGCTCTTATTCTGTATATATGGAAGTGCACAGTACCACTTCTCTTGTCCTGTATACTGGTGTATTCTCAGTATCTGCTCTTTTCTGTATATACGGAAGTGCACAGTACCACTTCTCTTGTCCTATATACTGGTGTATTCTCAGTATCTGCTCTTATTCTGTATATATGGAAGTGCACAGTACCACTTCTCTTGTCCTTATACTGGTGTATTCTCAGTATCTGCTCTTTTCTGTATATACGGAAGTGCACAGTACCACTTCTCTTGTCCTATATACTGGGTGTAATTACTTCTCAGTATCTGCTCTTATTCTGTATATACGACAGTTACCACTTCTCTTGTCCTGTATACTGGTGTAGTTCTCAGTATCTGCTCTTATTCTGTATATACGGAAGTGACAGTACCACTTCTCTTGTCCTATATACTGGTGTAATTCTCAGTATCTGCTCTTATTCTGTATATATGGACAGTGCACAGTACCACTTCTCTTGTCCTGTATACTGGTGTAATTCTCAGTATCTCTCTTATTCTGTATATACACATGCACAGTACCACTTCTCTTGTCCTGTATACTGTTAATTCTCAGTATCTGCTCTTATTCTGTATATACGGACAGTGCACAGTACCACTTCTCTTGTCCTGTATACTGGTGTAATTCTCAGTATCTGCTCTTATTCTGTATATACGGACCGGTGCACAGTACCACTTCTCTTCTGTATTCTGTATATGGACAGTGCACAGTACCACTTCTCTTGTCCTGTATACTGGTGTAATTCTCAGTATTGTCTTTTCTTTTTTACATGCCAGTACCATTCTCTTTCCTGTATACTGCTATCTCAGTTTTCTTTTTTCTTATTCTGTATTTGTACAGTAAGTACCACTTCTCTCTGTTTGGTTCTCTTTCTCTTCTTTTACATACCATTCTCTGTCCGTTTCTCTTTCTCTTTTCTGTTTATTACACTTCTCTTCTGTATACTGCTGTATTTTTTTATCCTGTATATATGCGTGCCTACACTTCTTTGTCCTGTATACTGGTTTCTCAGTTCTGCTCTTATTCTGTATTAGTTTTTAGTACCATTCTCTTGTCCTGTATACTGGTAATTCTCAGTATCTGCTCTTATTCTGTATATACGATAAGTACCACTTCTCTTTCCTGTATACTGTTAATTTCGTCTGCTCTTTCTTTTCCCTACCACTTCTCTGTCCTGTGTACTGGTGTTCTCTTCTGCTCTTTTCTGTATTAGGGTGCACAGTACCACTTCTCTTGTCCTGTATACTGGTTTTCTCTTTCTCTTTCTATATTGGTGCTTACCACTTCTCTTGTCCTGTATACGTTTTTATTGCTCTTTCTGTATTAGGGTGAAGTACCACTTCTCTGTCCTGTATACGGTGTTTCTCAGTATCTGCTCTTTCTGTATATAGGATGCACAGTACCACTTCTCTGTCCTGTATACTGGTGTTTCTCATATCTGCTCTATTCTGTATATAAGGACAGTGCACAGTACCACTTCTCTTGTCCTGTTACTGGTGTAATTCTCAGTACCTGCTCTTATTCTGTATATATGGACAGCGCACAATGCCCTCCGCCACTCCTCTGGCTCTCCTGTATGTATGTTACACTACACAGTACCACTTCTGTTGCTCCTGTTCCTGCTCATGTATCATTCTGTACACTACTACACTGTACCACTTCTCTGGCTCCCTGCTCTCATCCGTATATATGGACACTACACAGTACCACTTCTCTTGTCCTTATCTTTAATTCTCTTAGCTGCTCCTATCATGTATATATGTACATACACAGTACCACTTCTCTGGTCCTGTTTGTGTAATTCTCCTTTCTGCTCCTCTTCTGTATATATGTACACTGCACAGTACCACTTCTCTTGTCCTGTATATTGTAATTCTCGTATTCTGCTCTTTGTTGTATATATGTACACTACACAGTACCACTTCTCTGGTCTTGTCTGTATATTGTACACTACACAGTACCTCTTCTGTTCTCCTCTTCTGTATATATGTACACTCACAGTACCACTTCTCTCTTGTCATGTATATGTGTACTTCACAGTACTTCTGTTCTCTTCTTCTGTTATATATATACACTACACAGTACCACTTCTTGTCCTCTGTCATGTATTTGTACTCTCGTACACTTCTCTCCTCTGTATATATGTACACTACACAGTACCACTTCTCTGCTCCTCCTGTCATGTATATGTACTCTCTCAGTACCACTTCTCTGCTCCTCCTGTCATGTATATATGTACACTACACAGTACCACTTCTCTGCTCCTCCTGTCTGTATATATGTACACTACACAGTACCACTTCTCTGGCTCCTCCTGTCATGTATATGTACACTACACAGTACCATTCTGCTCTTTCATGTATATATGTACACTACACAGTACCACTTCTCTTCTCTCCTTGTATATTGTACACTACACAGTACCACTTCTCTTCCTCCTGTCATGTATATATGTACCCTACACAGTACCACTTCTCTGCTCCTCCTGTCATGTATATATGTACACTACACAGTACCACTTCTCTCCTGTATATATGTACATTCTCAGTACCTTCTGCTCTCCTGTATGTATATATGTACACTATACAGTACCACTTCTCTGGCTCCTCCTGTCATGTATATTGTACACTACACAGTACCACTTCTTGCTCCTCCTGTCATGTATATATGTACACTACACAGTACCACTTCTCTGGCTCCTCCTGTCATGTATGATACTGTACACTACACAGTACCACTTCTCTGGCTCCTCCTGTCATGTATATGTACACTACAGTACCATTTCTGCTCCTTTTGTATATATGTACACTATACAGTACCACTTCTCTCCTCCTGTCATGTATATTGTACACTACACAGTACACTTCTTGGCTCCTCCTGTCATGTATATATGTACACTACACAGTACCACTTCTCTTGTCATGTATACTTTGTACATTCTCGTATCTCCTCCTGTTATGTATATATATACACTACACAGTACCACTTCTCTGGTCCTTGTTCAGTTCTGCTCCTGTTGTATATATGTACACTACACAGTACCACTTCTCTGTCCTCCTCCTGTCATGTATATATGTACACTACACAGTACCACTTCTCTGGCTCCTCCTCATGTATATATATACACTACACAGTATACTTCTCTGCTGTCATTATATATGTACACTACACAGTTTTTCTCTGGCTCCTCTTGTCATGTATATATATACACTACACAGTACTACTTCTCCGGTCCCTATATTGATAATTAGTACCTTCTCTGATTATGTATATATTACACTACACGTACCACTTCTCTGTCCCTCCTGTCATTGTATATATATACACTACACAGTCACCACTTCTCTGGCTCCCTCCTGTCATGTATATATGTACACTACACAATACCACTTCTCTTCCTTGTCATGTATATATGTACACTCACATTATCTGGCTATTCTGTATATATGTACACTATACAGTACCACTTCTCTGGTGCTTCTCCTCCTTTTGTATATATGTACACTACACAGTACCACTTCTCTGGTCCTTCTGTCATGTATATTGTACACTACACATTATCTTCTCTTCCTTCATGTATATATGTACACTATACAGTACCACTTCTCTGGCTCCTCTGTCATGTTTTGTTATTTCGGTCTCCTCCTGTCATGTATATATGTACACTACACAGTACCACTTCTCTGGTCCTTCTTCTCATCTGTCCTATGTATATATGTACACTACACAGTACCACTTCTCTGCTCCTCCTCCTTTGTATATATGTACACTATACAGTACCACTTCTCTCTTCCTGTCATGTATATTGTCACTCTCTACTTCTGCTCCCCTTCTTATATATGTACACTATACAGTACCACTTTTTGGCTCCTCTTTCATGTATATATGTACACTATACAGTACCACTTCTCTGTCCTCTTCCTGTCTCTCTCCTCCTGTTATGTATATATGTACACTATACAGTACCACTTCTCTTGTCATGTATTTGTGTACCTCTTAGTCTCTCACTTCTTCTGTGTCTCCTCCCTGTATGTATATATGTACACTACACAGTACCACTTCTCGGCTCTCCTCTTGTCATGTATATATGTACACTACACAGTACCACTTCTCTTGCTCCTCCATACTGTTGTATTCTTACACTATTCTTTTTTGGCTCCGCTCTGTTGTATATATGTACACTACACAGTACCACTTCTCTGGTCCTTTTCTCTTTCTGCTCCTGTCTGTATATATGTACACTACACAGTACCACTTCTCTGGCCCCTTCTTCTGTCATGTATATATGTACACTCTCGTACCACTTCTCTCCTCCTTCTGTATATATGTACACTACACAGTACCACTTCTCTGGCTCCTTTCTTTTTCCTGTCCTATTTGTATATATGTACACTATACAGTACCACTTCTCTCTCCTCCTGTCTCATGTATATATGTACACTACACAGTACCACTTCTCTGGTCCCCTGGTCACTCCTCCTGTCATGTATATATGTACACTACACAGTACCACTTCTCTCCCTGTCATGTATTGTGTACACTACTCAGTACCACTTCTCTGGCTCCTCCTCCTGTCATGTATATATGTACACTATACAGTACTACTTCTCTGGCTCCTCCTGTCATGTATATGTGTCACTCGTATCTGCTCCTCTTATGTATATATGTACACTACACAGTACCACTTCTCTGCCCCTCCTCCTGTCATGTATATTGGCGATTCTCAGTTCTCCTCCTCCTGTATGTATATATGTACACTATACAGTACCACTTCTCTGTGTCTCCTCCTCTTCTGTATATATGTACACTACACAGTACCACTTCTCTGGCTTCCTGTATTTTTTTGTACTCATTCTCACTTTCTGCTCCTCTTCATGTATATATGTACACTACACAGTACACTTCTCGTGGTTCTCCTCTGTCATGTATATATGTCACTACACATTACCACTTCTCTGGTTCAATTCTCAGCTGTCTGTCATGTATATATGTACACTACACAGTACCACTTCTCTTGTCTGTATTTTTTTGTATATTCTTCACATTTTCTGCTCCCATTATGTATATATGTACACTACACAGTACCACTTCTCTGCTCCTCCTGTCATGTATATATGTACACTACCGTACATTTAGCTCCTCTGTCATGTATATATGTACACTACAGTACCACTTCTCTGGCTCCTTATACTCTACCTGTGTACTCTTATTTTATATATGTGTACACTACACAGTACCACTTCTCTTGGCTCCTCTCTGTCATGTATATATGTACACTACACAGTACCACTTCTCTGCTCCTCTGTCATGTATATTTTGTACCATTCTCCGGTCTGCTCCTCTTTGTATATATATACACTACACAGTACCACTTCTCTGGTCCTTATACTGGAATTCTGATTTGTGTCTCTGTTATGTATATATGTACACTACACAGTACCACTTCTCTGGCTCCTCCTGTCATGTATATATGTACACTACTCAGTACCACTTCTCCGATTCATGTATATATGTACTCTACACAGTACCACTTCTCTGGCTCCTCTGTTATTTTCATTCTGGTCCTCTGTATATATTACACTACACAGTACCACTTCTCTGCCTCCTCTGTCTGTATATATGTACACTCACAGTATTTCTGTTCTCTTGTCTGTATATATGTACACTACACAGTACCACTTCTCTGTTCCTCCTCATGTCATGTATATATGTACACTATCAGTACTACTTCTGTGGCTCCTCCTGTCTGTATATATGTACACTACACAGTACCACTTCTCTGGCTCCTCTGTCATGTATATATGTACACTACACAGTATTCCACTTCTCATGTGTCTCTCCTGTCATGTATATATTGTCCCTATACTTAACTTCTCTGGCTTCTCCTGTCATGTATATATGTACACTACACAGTACCACTTCTGGGCTCTTGTCTGTATATATGTACACTATACAGTATCTTCTCTTCTCTTCTGTATATATATGTACACTATACAGTACCACTTCTCTGGTCTCTCTCCTTCTCTTCTCTGTATATATGTACACTACACAGTACCACTTCTCTGGCTCCTCCTGTCATGTATATATGTACCATTTTCAGTTCCACTTCTCTGGCTCCTCTGTCATGTATATATGTACACTACACAGTACCACTTCTCTGGCTCCTGTATACTCTTTTTCTCCCTTTCCTGTCAGTTGTATATATATACACTACACAGTACCACTTCTCTGTCTTCCCTCCTCCTATCTTGTATATATGTACACTACACAGTACCACTTCTCTGGGCCTTCCTCCTGTCCTGTTCCTGTATATATGTACACTACACAGTACCACTTCTCTGGCTCCTCCTGTCATGTATATATATACACTACACAGTACCACTTCTCTTTGTCATGTATATATGTACACTACACGTCCACTTCTCTGGCTCCTCCTGTCATGTATATATGTACACTACACAGTACCACTTCTCTGGCTCCTCCTGTCATGTATATATGTACACTACACAGTACCACTTCTCGGCTCTTCTGTCATGTATATATGTACACTACACAGTACCACTTCTCTGGCTCCTCCTGTCATGTATATATGTACACTACACAGTACCACTTCTCTGGGCTCCTCCTGTCATGTATATATGTACACTACACAGTACCACTTCTCTGGCTCCTCCTGTCATGTATATTGTACACTGCCCAGTTTTTTCTCTGGCTCCTGTGTCTGTATATATGTACATCACTACATCAGTACCACTTCTCTCTGTCATGTATATTGTACACTCTCGTACCCTTCTCTGGCTCCTCCTTCATGTATATATGTACACTACACAGTACCACTTCTCTGTGTCCTGTTACTTGTCACTACCGTACCTTCTCTGCTCTTGTTTGTATATATGTACACTACACAGTACCACTTCTCTCTGCTCCTGTATATTTCTGTGTCCTTTCTCGTCTCTGCTCTTACTGCTGTATATATATACACTACACAGTACCACTTCTCTGGTTGTTTTTTCTCCTCCTGTTATGTATATATATACACTACACAGTACCACTTCTCCTCCCTCTGTCATGTATATTGTACACTACACAGTACCACTTCTCGGCTCTTCCTGTCATGTATATATGTACACTACACAGTACCACTTCTCTCTTGCATGTATATTGTACACTCTCGTACCACTTCTTGGCTCCTCTGTCATGTATATATGTACACTACACAGTACCACTTCTCTGGTCTTTCTCTCTGTCCTATCTGTATATATGTACACTACACAGTACCACTTCTCTGGCTCCTCCTGTCATGTATATATGTACACTATACAGTACCACTTCTCTGGCTCCTCCTGTCATGTATATATGTACACTACACAGTACCACTTCTCTTTGTCATGTTATTTGTGTACCTCTCAGTTCTGCTCCTGTTGTATATATGTACACTACACAGTACCACTTCTCTCCTCCTGTCATGTATATATGTACACTATACAGTACCACTTCTCTGGCTCCTCTGTCATGTATATATGTACACTATACAGTACCACTTCTCTTGCTCCTGTATATGTGTACACTCTCAGTATCTGCTCCTCTTCATGTATATATGTACACTATACAGTACCACTTCTCTGGCTCCTTCTGTGTTTTCTCGTTTCTTGGCTCCCATTATGTATATATGTACACTACACAGTACCACTTCTCCTCCCTCTGTCATGTATATATGTACACTACTCAGTATTCTCTGGCTCCTCCTGTCATGTATATATGTACACTACACAGTACCACTTCTCTTGTCATGTATACTATGTACACTCTCATATCTGCTCCTCTGTATGTATATATGTACACTACACAGTACCACTTCTGTCTCCTCCTGTCATGTATATATGTACACTCTCAGTACCACTTCTCTGTCTTCTTCTGTCATGTATATATGTACACTATACAGTACCACTTCTCTGGCTCCTCCTGTCATGTATATATGTACACTACACAGTACCACTTCTCTTGCTCATTATACTATGTATCTCATTTTTCTGCTCCCATGATGTATATATGTACACTACACAGTACCACTTCTCTGGTCCTCTCGTACTGCTCCCCTGCATGTATATATGTACACTACACAGTACCACTTCTCTCTCCCTGTCATGTATATATGTACACTATACAGTACCACTTCTGCTCCTCCTGTCATGTATATATGTACACTACACAGTACCACTTCTCTCTCCTCTGTCATGTATATATGTACACTACACAGTACCCTTCTCTGCTCCTCTTCATGTATATATGTACACTATACAGTACCACTTCTCTGGGTCCTGTTTGTGTCCTCTCGTCTTCTGGCTCCTCCTGTCATGTATATATGTACACTACACAGTACCACTTCTCTTCCTCCTGTCATGTATATATGTACATTCTCCGTTCTTGGCTCCTCTTCATGTATATATGTACACTACACAGTACCACTTCTCTGGCTCCTCCTGTCATGTATATATACACTACACAGTACTGCTCCTCTTGTATATATGCTCCTATACAGTACCACTTCTCTGGCTCCTTCATGTATATATATACACTACACAGTACCACTTCTCTTCTATTGGTTACTACTCAATCTGCTCTTATGATGTATATATACACACTACACAGTACCACTTCTCTGGCTCCTCCTGTCATGTATATATGTACATTCACAATACCACTTCTGGCTCCTCTGTCATGTATATATGTACACTACACAGTACCACTTCTCTGGCTCCTGTATATATGTACACTATACAGTACCACTTCTCTGGCTCCTCCTGTCATGTCATATATATGTACACTACACAGTACCACTTCTCTGGCTCCTCCTCCTGTCTCATGTATATATATACACTACACAGTACCACTTCTCCGCTCTCTGTCATGTATATATATACACTACACAGTATCCTGCTCCTCTTCATGTATATATGTACACTACACAGTACCACTTCTCTGGCTCCTGTCTGTGTCCATTCGTATATCTCCCATTGTACACTACACCAGTACCACTTCTCTGGCTCCTCCTGTCATGTATATATGTACACTACACAGTACCACTTCTCTGCTCTCCTCCTGTCATGTATATATATATCACTACACAGTACCACTTCTCTGGCGCCTCCGTCCTCCTGTCATGTATATATGTACACTACACAGTACCACTTCTCTGTTGTGTTTGTTCTCTCGTCTTTGCCTCCTGTGTAATGTATATATGTACACTACACAGTACCACTTCTCTGCTCCTCCTGTCATGTATACTATGTACACTACTCAGTACCACTTCTCCGGCTCCTCTGTCATGTATATATGTACACTACACAGTACCACTTCTCGGTCCTCCTGCTCCTTGTCATGTATATATGTACACTACACAGTACCACTTCTCTGGCTCCTCCTGTCATGTATATATGTACACTACTACAGTACCACTTCTCGCTCCTCTTCATGTATATATGTACACTACACAGTACCACTTCTCTGGCTCCTCCTGTCATGTATATATGTATACTCTCAGTACCCTTTCTGCTCCCTCTGTCATGTATATATGTACACTACATAGTACCACTTCTCTGTGCTCCTCCTGTCATGTATATATATACTACACTAGTACCACTTCTCTGGCTCCTCCTGTGTCATGTATATATGTATACACTCACTACACAGTACCATTTCTCTCGGTCCTTGTTCCTCTCTCTCCTCCTGTCTGTATATATGTACACTACACAGTACCACTTCTCTCTCTGTCATGTATACTGTGTATACTACTCAGTACATTCTGGCTCCTCTGTCATGTATATATGTACACTACACAGTACCACTTCTCTCCTCCTGTCATGTATATGTGTCTTCAGTACACTTTCTGCTCCTCTCGTCATGTATATATGTACACTACACAGTACCACTTCTCTCCCCTGTCCTGTATATGTGTCCATTACTCAGTACCACTTCTGGGCTCCTGTGCAATGTATATATGTACACTACACAGTACCACTTCTCTGGCTCTCTGTCATGTATATATGTACACTACACAGTACCACTTCTGTGGCTCCTCCTGTCATGTATATATATACACTCATACAGTACCACTTCTCTGGCTCCTCCTGTCATGTATATATGTACACTACACAGTACCACTTCTCTGTCTCCTCCTCCTGTCATGTATATATGTACACTACACAGTACCACTTCTCTCCTCCTGTCATGTATATAGTGTACACTCTCAGTACCACTTCTCGCTCCTCTTCATGTATATATGTACACTACACAGTACCACTTCTCTTGCTCATGTATATGTCATCTACGTACCACTTCTGGGCTCCTCCTGCATGTATATATGTACACTACACAGTACCACTTCTCTTGTCCTCATTTTCTCTCCTGTTATGTATATATGTACACTACACAGTACCACTTCTCTCTCTCCTCCTGTCCTGTATATATGTACACTATACAGTACCACTTCTGGCTCCTCCTCGCATGTATATATGTACACTACATAGTACCCACTTCTCTGGCTCGCTCCTCCTGTCATGTATATATGTACACTACACAGTACCACTTCTCTGGCTCCTCCTGTCATGTATATATGTACACTGCTCAGTACCACTTCTGGCTCCTCCTGCCATGTATATATGTACACTACACAGTACCACTTCTCTGGCTCCTGTATATATGTACACTCTACAGTACTTCTCGCTCCTCTTCATGTATATATGTACACTGCACAGTACCACTTCTCTGGCTCCTCCTCCTGTTCATGTATATATGTACACTATACAGTACCACTTCTCTGGCTCCTCCTGTCATGTATATATGTACACTACACAGTACCACTTCTCTCCCCTCCTGTCATGTATATGTGTACACTCTCAGTACCACTTCTCTGGCTCCTCCTGTCATGTATATATGTACACTACACAGTACCACTTCTCTCTCCTCCTGTCATGTATATATGTACACTACTCAGTACCTTCTCGGCTCCTCCTCCTGTCATGTATATATGTACACTACACAGTACCACTTCTCTGGCTCCTTTTTTGTACTCACTGCTCCTGTCCTGTATATATGTACACTACACAGTACCACTTCTCTGCCTCCTCCTGTCATGTATACTGTGTACACCTCTCGTACTTCTCCCTCCTCTCATGTATATATGTACACTACACAGTACCACTTCTCTGGCTCCTCCTGTCATGTATACTATGTACACTCTACAGTACCACTTCTCCGGCTCCTCTTCATGTATATATGTACACTACACAGTACCACTTCTCTGGCTCCTTTTCTCCTGTCCTGTCTGTATATATGTACACTATACAGTACCACTTCTCTGGCTCCTCCTGTCATGTATATATGTACACTACACAATACCACTTCTCTTCCTCCTGTCATGTATATTGTACACTACTATAGTATTTCTCGCTCCTCCCCATGTATATATGTACACTACACAGTACCACTTCTCTCCTCCTCCTCCTGTCATGTATATATGTACACTACACAGTACCTGGCTCTCTCCTCATGTCATGTATATATGTACACTACACAGTACCACTTCTCTTTTGTCATGTATATTGTACACTACTCAGTATTCTCTGGCTCCTCTTCATGTATATATGTACACTACACAGTACCACTTCTCTTTCATGCTGCTCAGCTCCTCCTGTCTGTATATATGTACACTACACAGTACCACTTCTCTGCCTCCTCCTGTCATGTATATATGTACACTCTACAGTACCACTTCTGCTCCTCTGTCATGTATATATGTACACTACACAGTACCACTTCTCTTGCTCCTGTTATTTCTCGTTTCTGTCCTATGTATATATGTACACTACACAGTACCACTTCTCTGGCTCCTCCTCCTGCTTCATGTATATATGTACACTATACAGTACCACTTCTCTGGCTCCTCCTGTCATGTATATATGTACACTCACTCACTCTGTATCTTGGCCCCTCCTCCTGTCATGTATATATGTACACTACACAGTACCACTTCTCTGGCTCCTCCTCCTGTCATGTATATATGTACACTACACAGTACCACTTCTCTTGTCATTATATTGTCATCTCAGTTTCTCGGCTCCTCTCATGTATATATGTACACTACACAGTACCACTTCTCTTGTCATCTCTTCTCGTCCTATGTATATATGTACACTACACAGTACCACTTCTCTGGTCCTGTATATTGTCACTCTCGTCTCGCTCCTCTTCATGTATATATGTACACTACACAGTACCACTTCTCTCCCTCCTGTCATTATTGTCTCGTTCTGGCTCCTCTGTCATGTATATATGTACACTACACAGTACCACTTCTCTGGCTCCTCCTCTGTCATGTATATATTGTATCACTCACAGTACCACTTCTCTGGCTCCTCCTGTCATGTATATATGTACACTACACAGTCCCCCCTTCTCTTGGTCATGTATATATGTACACTACACAGTACCACTTCTCTCCTGTCATGTATATATGTACACTCTCAGTTTCTGCTCCTCTTCATGTATATATGTACACTACACAGTACCACTTCTCTCTGTCATTTTCCCTCGTATCTGCTCCTGTCCTGTATATATGTACACTACACAGTACCACTTCTCTGGCTCCTGTATTACTCTCCTGTCCTATTGTATATATGTACACTACACAGTACCACTTCTCTGGTCTCCTGTCATTATATATGTACACTCTCAGTACCACTTCTGGCTCCTCCTCCTCATGTATATATGTACACTATACAGTACCACTTCTCTGGCTCCTGTCTCTCAGTCCTGTCCTATGTATATATGTACACTACACAGTACCACTTCTCTGTCTCCTCCTGTCATGTATATACTACACAGTACCACTTCTCTGGCTCTCCTCCTGTTCTGTATATATGTACACTACACAGTACCACTTCTCTGGCCTCTCTCCTGTCATGTATATATGTACACTACACAGTACCACTTCTCTGGCTCCTCCTGTCATGTATATATGTACACTACACAGTACCACTTTGTTTCTCTCCTCCTGTCATGTATATATGTACACTGCACAGTACCACTTCTCTCCTCCTCTGTCATGTATATATGTACACTCACAGTACCACTTCTCTGGCTCTTCCTGCATGTATATATGTACACTACACAGTAATATCCACTCATTCTCTGGCTCCTCCTCCTGTCATGTATATATGTACACTACACAGTACCACTTCTCTGGCTCCTCCTCCTGGTGTATATGTACCTACTACCTTCTCGGCTCCTCTTCATGTATATATGTACACTACACAGTACCACTTCTCTCTCCTCCTGTCATGTATATATGTACACTACACAATACCACTTCTCTGGCTCCTCCTGTCATGTATATATGTACACTACACAGTACCACTTCTGCTGGTTCCTCCCTCCTCCCCTCCATGTATATATGTACACTACACAGTACCACTTCTCTGGCTCCTCCTCCTGGTCATGTATATATGTACACTACACAGTACCACTTCTCTGGCTCCTCCTCCTGTCATGTATATATGGTACACTACACAGTACCACTTCTCTGGCTCCTCCTGTCATGTATATATGTACACTACACAGTACCACTTCTCTGGCTCCTCCTGTCATGTATATATGTACACTACACAGTACCACTTCTCTGGCTCCTCCTGTCATGTATATATGTACACTACACAGTACCACTTCTCTGGCTCCTGCTTGTACACTACACGTACCACTTCTCTGGCTCCTCCCCCATGTATATATGTACACTACACAGTACCACTTCTCTCCTCCTCCTGTCATGTATATATGTACACTACACAGTACCACTTCTCTGGCTCCTCCTGTCATGTATATATGTACACTACACAGTACCACTTCTCTGGCTCCTCCTCCTGTCATGTATATATGTACACTAAACAGTACCACTTCTCTGGCTCCTCCTCCTGTCATGTATATATGTACACTACACAGTACCACTTCTCTGGCCCTCCTCCTGTCATGTATATATGTACACTACACAGTACCACTTCTCTGGCTCCTCCTCCTGTCATGTATATATGTACACTATACAATACCACTTCTCTGGCTCCTCCTCCTGTCATGTATATATGTACACTATACAGTTTTGCAGTACCACTTCTCCGCCCCCCCCTCCCTCTTCTCTTCCCCGACCCCACCCCACCATCACCCCCATTAAAAAAAGGCGTCTAAAATAGAGGAACCCCCACCACCCCCCCCCCCCCCCCCCCCCCCCGTAACCACCCTAAAAAAACACAATTTCACAACCCCCACACACAACACCCCTTACACCCCTCCCCCCCAAGAGGAGAAAAAAAGGCCACCACCTGATTTGGTTTCCTTTACCACACCCCCCCCCCCCCCAACATATCCCCCCCGGGGTGTGGGGTGGTATAAAAAACCCCCGCAGAGGCCCCAGGAACCCCAGGGGCGGCTTCTTTGGTGGAAGGATCTGACTACTCGTGGATCTAGGCCTCAACATAAGCTTAGATACACAGCTCAGCAGTCAGTATCTCACATGATAGGATTAGATACACAACTCATTAGCTGTATCACCCATGATATGATTAGATACACAGCTCAGAACACATTATCAGGTATGATAGGATTAGATACACAGCTCAGCTAACAATATCACACAAGGTATGCTTAGATACAGCAGGTGGTGTAGGTTGCAGTCACACTGTATCTAAGCTCCCCCTGTGTGTTACCTCAATGACTTTTCCAGGAATCCCTCTCACCCGGTCACACCCTGCACCGCCCAGCGGAGCCGTGAGAAGTACCGAGCGCCGAAGTGACCCACCTCACAGAGGGAAAGTGTATCCTGTAGGGTAGGATTAGATACACCAAGTGAACAGACAGTATCACACATCACAGGTGCACAGAATCACACATGGATAGCTTAGATACACTGTATCATTGTCTTTTGGTTCTTAGATGTCCCGATATCTGCACTGTATCTATTTTGAGGAGGGACTTAGATACTGTGATACTTCCCGAGGGTGAGGGTTAATATTACCTTGTGCGGACAGATTTTGGTGGTTACATGTCCGCTGTAGTGTCTGACAGTATCACACATGATGGGATTAGATACACAGCTGAACAGTATAACTAAGCATGAGTCTTTTATGAGGTGGGCGCTTACATATTATATATAATATTTATATTTTTATATATATCATATACTCTTTATTATATATACTTGTATATTATATATATATATATATATATATATATATATATGTTATATACACATTATATATACTTATATACACTTTATTATATATACTTGTATATTATACACACTTTATATATATATTGTATATTATATATGCTATATACACATTATTATATAAACTTACATATATATTACATATATTATACACACTTTATTATATCTACTTCTATTATATATTACAATACACCCCGAGGGTTATTATTACCCTGTGCAGTCAGATTATGGGGTATGTGAAGGGGTTAAATCTAGCAGGCAGGGCTGTGATCATTACAAGATGAGTCACAGGGGTGGCCAAATATAACCCACAGCGCCCCCTCCCCCTAGTGCCTGCCAGATGGGGGGAGCTCAGGGGTACAGACTGTACCCCGGGCCTCATATATGGGGGGAGCTGTAGTAGAGCTGAGGATGTCACATGTACTAATGGTAAAAGGAGATGTAGTAGAGCTGAGGATGTCACATGGTCACATGTACTAATAGTAAAAGGAGATGTAGTAGAGCTGAGGATGTCACATGTACTAATGGTAAAAGGAGATGTAGTAGAGCTGAGGATGTCACATGGTCACATGTACTAATAGTAAAAGGAGATGTAGTAGAGCCGAGGATGTCACATGTACTAATGGTAAAAGGAGATGTAGCAGAGCCGAGGATGTCACATGTACTAATGGTAAAAGGAGATGTAGCAGAGCCGAGGATGTCACATGTACTAATGGTAAAAGGAGATGTAGCAGAGCCGAGGATGTCACATGTACTAATGGTAAAAGGAGATGTAGCAGAGCCGAGGATGTCACATGTACTAATGGTAAAAGGAGATGTAGCAGAGCCGAGGATGTCACATGTACTAATGGTAAAAGGAGATGTAGCAGAGCCGAGGATGTCACATGTACTAATGGTAAAAGGAGATGTAGCAGACCGAGGATGTCACATGTACTAATGGTAAAAGGAGATGTAGCAGACCGAGGATGTCACATGTACTAATGGTAAAAGGAGATGTAGCAGAGCCGAGGATGTCACATGTACTAATGGTAAAAGGAGATGTAGCAGAGCCGAGGATGTCACATGTACTAATGGTAAAAGGAGATGTAGTAGAGCCGAGGATGTCACATGTACTAATGGTAAAAGGAGATGTAGCAGAGCCGAGGATGTCACATGTACTAATGGTAAAAGGAGATGTAGCAGAGCCGAGGATGTCACATGTACTAATGGTAAAAGGAGATGTAGTAGAGCCGAGGATGTCACATGTACTAATGGTAAAAGGAGATGTAGCAGAGCCGAGGATGTCACATGTACTAATGGTAAAAGGAGATGTAGCAGAGCCGAGGATGTCACATGTACTAATGGTAAAAGGAGATGTAGTAGAGCCGAGGATGTCACATGTACTAATGGTAAAAGGAGATGTAGTAGAGCCGAGGATGTCACATGTACTAATGGTAAAAGGAGATGTAGTGGATCTCATGGATCTCAGTTCTGTTATTTGGCACAGCACATTGTGAGTTTGTTATCTGTGATTGTACATAGGACTGCAGGTCATGAAATGGACCCCCCATTATATTCCCAGCAACTGCACAGCGGAGAGGAGGAGAAACCCAAAACTACAAACTACAACCGCCTCATTTTCCACTACAAGTGCCAAACCACCAAACTGTAACCCCGCCCCAGCCGCGACCAGGAGGAAGAGGCCAAACACTGCCAGATGTAATCACTGCCTGTACCCCCAGTGTCAGCCTGTCTTTGTGTGCTGTATTATCCCGTACCCCCAGTGGCCCCCGACAGCCTGTCATTATCCTGTACCCCCAGTGTCATTATCCTGTACCCCAAGTATCATTATCCCGTACCCCAGTGTCATTATCCTGTACCCCAAGTATCAGCCTGTCATTATCCCGTACCCCCAGTGTCAGCCTGTCATTATCCCGTACCCCCAGTGTCAGCCTGTCATTATCCTGTACCCCCAGTGTCAGCCTGTCATTATCCTGTACCCCCAGTGTCAGCCTGTCATTATCCTGTACCTCCAGTGTCAGCCTGTCATTATCCTGTACCCCAGTGTCAGCCTGTCATTATCCCGTACCCCCAGTGTCAGCCTGTCATTATCCTGTACCCCAGTGTCAGTCTGTCATTATCCCGTACCCCCAGTGTCAGCCTGTCATTATCCTGTACCCCCAGTGTCAGCCTGTCATTATCCTGTACCCCCAGTGTCAGCCTGTCATTATCCCGTACCCCCAGTGTCAGCCTGTCATTATCCCGTACCCCCAGTGTCAGCCTGTCATTATCCCGTACCCCCAGTGTCGGCCTGTCATTATCCCGTACCGTGCGGCCTGTCTTACCCCCCCCAGTGTCAGCCTGTCATTATCCTGTACCCCCAGTGTCATTATCCCGTACCCCCAGTGTCATTATCCCGTACCCCCAGTGTCATTATCCCGTACCCCCAGTGTCATTATCCCGTACCCCAGGTCTCTTATGTTCTGCCCCCTGAGTACAGGTCGGGGGTCTCGGGCTGTTACGTCAGGGTACTGTAGACCCCCCATTCTCCGGCTGTGTCCTCGGCTTCTGCTGCTCTGTTTATTTTCTACCATTTCCTTAGTTACAGAGCAGACAGGGAAGCTGGTGGATATTTTGGGCTGTGGTTACGCTCAGGATTCCCTTGTATGAGCGGGGTTCCCTCTGCAGAGCTGTCTGCACACACCATGTACAATAGAGCTCAGTATCACATTGGCTGGTTTAGATACACTGTATCATTGTCTTCTGACTTCCCGTTAATATTTTGCATGTCTTCCTCCTGTATTTGTGTAGTGTGTAATATGAGGTGGGGGCTCACGTATTATAATCCTGAGGTTATGGGCTATGACTAGGGTGTTATATGAGCAGGGATCCCTATATAGAGCGCCCTGCCTCCAGCATGTATAATAAGCAGCACTGATGGCCTTTACTGTAAGACTTTCCTAGAATCCTGAAAGGCAAATCTGCCAAATAACACTAAATAGGGAGGCGGTGACCGATCCAGGACAGAGTACCCCTGTTATATTCAGAGGAAAGACCATGTAATATACACGGGCAGTTGTTATATAAGCGATTTCCTCACTATTTCTCCTCTGGTATTATATACACTACTGATCGGACATGTCGTCTCCTCGCTCTATGATCAGGTATTTATAGTAATATTACATGGCAGTTGTTATATAAGCGATTTCCTCACTATTTCTCCTCTGGTATTATATACTACTGATCGGACATGTCGTCTCCTCGCTCTATGATCAGGTAATAGTAATATTACATGGGCAGTTGTTATATAAGCAATTTCCTCACTATTTCTCCTCTGGTATTATATACTACTGATCGGACATGTCGTCTCCTCGCTCTATGATCAGGTATTTATAGTAATATTACACGGGCAGTTGTTATATAAGCGATTTCCTCACTATTTCTCCTCTGGTATTATACACTACTGATCGGACATGTCGTCTCCTCGCTCTATGATCAGGTATTTATAGTAATATTACACGGGCAGTTGTTATATAAGCGATTTCCTCACTATTTCTCCTCTGGTATTATATATACTACTGATCGGACATGTCGTCTCCTCGCTCTATGATCAGGTAATAGTAATATTACACGGGCAGTTGTTATATAAGCGATTTCCTCACTATTTCTCCTCTGGTATTATATACACTACTGATCGGACATGTCGTCTCCTCGCTCTATGATCAGGTATTTATAGTAATATTACACAGGCAGTTGTTATATAAGCGATTTCCTCACTATTTCTCCTCTGGTATTATATATACTACTGATCGGACATGTCGTCTCCTCGCTCTATGATCAGGTAATAGTAATATTACATGGGCAGTTGTTATATAAGCGATTTCCTCACTATTTCTCCTCTGGTATTATATACTACTGATCGGACATGTCGTCTCCTCGCTCTATGATCAGGTATTTATAGTAATATTACATGGGCAGTTGTTATATAAGTGATTTCCTCACTATTTCTCCTCTGGTATTATACACTACTGATCGGACATGTCGTCTCCTCGCTCTATGATCAGGTTTTTATAGTAATATTACACGGGCAGTTGTTATATAAGCGATTTCCTCACTATTTCTCCTCTGGTATTATATATACTACTGATCGGACATGTCGTCTCCTCGCTCTATGATCAGGTAATAGTAATATTACATGGCAGTTGTTATATAAGCGATTTCCTCACTATTTCTCCTCTGGTATTATACACTACTGATCGGACATGTCGTCTCCTCGCTCTATGATCAGGTAATAGTAATATTACACGGGCAGTTGTTATATAAGTGATTTCCTCACTATTTCTCCTCTGGTATTATATACACTACTGATCGGACATGTCGTATCCTCGCTCTATGATCAGGTAATAGTAATATTACATGGCAGTTGTTATATAAGCGATTTCCTCACTATTTCTCCTCTGGTATTATATATACTACTGATCGGACATGTCGTCTCCCCGCTCTATGATCAGGTAATAGTAATATTACACAAGAAGTTGTTATATAAGCGATTTCCTCACTATTTCTCCTCTGGTATTATACACTACTGATCGGACATGTCGTCTCCTCGCTCTATGATCAGGTAATAGTAATATTACATGGCAGTTGTTATATAAGCGATTTCCTCACTATTTCTCCTCTGGTATTATATATACTACTGATCGGACATGTCGTCTCCTCGCTCTATGATCAGGTAATAGTAATATTACACGGGCAGTTGTTATATAAGCGATTTCCTCACTATTTCTCCTCTGGTATTATACACTACTGATCGGACATGTCGTCTCCTCGCTCTATGATCAGGTATTTATAGTAATATTACATGGCAGTTGTTATATAAGCGATTTCCTCACTATTTCTCCTCTGGTATTATATACACTACTGATCGGACATGTCGTCTCCTCGCTCTATGATCAGGTATTTATAGTAATATTACATGGCAGTTGTTATATAAGCGATTTCCTCACTATTTCTCCTCTGGTATTATATACTACTGATCGGACATGTCGTCTCCTCGCTCTATGATCAGGTAATAGTAATATTACACGGGCAGTTGTTATATAAGCGATTTCCTCACTATTTCTCCTCTGGTATTATATACACTACTGATCGGACATGTCGTCTCCTCGCTCTATGATCAGGTTTTTATAGTAATATTACACAGGCAGTTGTTATATAAGCGATTTCCTCACTATTTCTCCTCTGGTATTATATATACTACTGATCGGACATGTCGTCTCCTCGCTCTATGATCAGGTATTTATAGTAATATTACATGGGCAGTTGTTATATAAGCGATTTCCTCACTATTTCTCCTCTGGTATTATATATACTACTGATCGGACATGTCGTCTCCTCGCTCTATGATCAGGTAATAGTAATATTACATGGCAGTTGTTATATAAGCGATTTCCTCACTATTTCTCCTCTGGTATTACAGTCATATGAAAAAGTTTGGGCACCCCTATTAATCTTAATCATTTTTAGTTCTAAATATTTGGGTTTTTGCAACGGCCATTTCAATTTGATATATCTAATAACTGATGGACACAGTAATATTTCAGGAATGAAATGAGGTTTATTGTACTAACAGAAAATGTGCAATATGCATTAAACCAAAATTTGACCGGTGCAAAAATTTGGGTACCCTTATCATTTTATTGATTTGAATACTCCTAACTACTTTTTACTGACTTACTGAAGCACAAAATTGGTTTTGTAACCTCACTGAGCTTTGAACTTCATAGCCAGGTGTATCCAATCATGAGAAAAGGTATTTAAGGTGGCCAATTGCAAGTTGTTCTCCTATTTGAATCTCCTCTGAAGAGTGGCATCATGGGCTCCTCAAAACAACTCTCAAATGATCTGAAAACAAATATTGTTCAACATAGTTGTTCAGGGGAAGGATACAAAAAGTTGTCTTAGAGATTTAACCTATCAGTTTCCACTGTGAGGAACATAGTAAGGAAATGGAAGACCACAGGGACAGTTCTTGTTAAGCCCAGAAGTGGCAGGCCAAGAAAAATATCAGAAAGGCAGAGAAGAAGAATGGTGAGAACAGTCAAGGACAATCCACAGACCACCTCCAAAGAGCTGCAGCATCATCTTGCTGCAGATGGTGTCACTGTGCATCGGTCAACAATACAGCACACTTTGCACAAGGAGAAGCTGTATGGGAGAGTGATGCGAAAGAAGCCGTTTCTGAAAGCACGCCACAAACAGAGTCGCCTGAGGTATGCAAAAGCACATTTGGACAAGCCAGCTTCATTTTGGAAGAAGGTCCTGTGGACTGATGAAACAAAGATTGAGTTGTTTGGTCATACAAAAAGGCGTTATGCATGGCGCCAAAAAAACACAGCATTCCAAGAAAAAATTTGTAAAATTTGGTGGAGGTTCCATCATGCTTTGGGGCTGTGTGGCCAATGCCGGCACCGGGAATCTTGTTAAAGTTGAGGGTCGCATGGATTCAACTCAGTATCAGCAGATTCTTGAGAATAATGTACAAGAATCAGTGACGAATTTGAAGTTACGCCGGGGATGGATATTTCAGCAAGACAATGATCCAAATCTACTCAGGCATTCATGCAGAGGAACAATTACAATGTTCTGGAATGGCCATCCCAGTCCCCAGACCTGAATATCATTGAACATCTGTGGGATAATCTGAAGCGGGCTGTCCATGCTCGGCGACCATCAAACTTACCTGAACTGGAATTGTTTTGTAAAGAGGAATGGTCAAAAATACCTTCATCCAGGATCCAGGAACTGATTAAAAGCTACAGGAAGCGACTAGAGGCTGTTATTTTTGCAAAAGGAGGATCTACTAAATATTAATGTCACTTTTCTGTTGAGGTGCCCATACTTTTGCAGCGGTCAAATTTTGGTTTAATGCATATTGCACATTTTCTGTTAGTACAATAAACCTCATTTCAATCCTGAAATATTACTGTGTCCATCAGTTATTAGATATATCAAATTGAAATGGCTGTTGCAAACTCCCAAATATTTAGAACCAAAAATGATTAAGATTAATAGGGGTGCCCAAACTTTTTCATATGACTGTATATACACTACTGATCGGACATGTCGTCTCCTCGCTCTATGATCAGGTATTTATAGTAATATTACATGGCAGTTGTTATATAAGCAATTTCCTCACTATTTCTCCTCTGGTATTATATACACTACTGATCGGACATGTCGTCTCCTCGCTCTATGATCAGGTAATAGTAATATTACATGGGCAGTTGTTATATAAGCGATTTCCTCACTATTTCTCCTCTGGTATTATATATACTACTGATCGGACATGTCGTCTCCTCGCTCTATGATCAGGTATTTATAGTAATATTACATGGGCAGTTGTTATATAAGCGATTTCCTCACTATTTCTCCTCTGGTATTATATACACTACTGATCGGACATGTCGTCTCCTCGCTCTATGATCAGGTATTTATAGTAATATTACATGGCAGTTGTTATATAAGCGATTTCCTCACTATTTCTCCTCTGGTATTATATACTACTGATCGGACATGTCGTCTCCTCGCTCTATGATCAGGTAATAGTAATATTACATGGGCAGTTGTTATATAAGCGATTTCCTCACTATTTCTCCTCTGGTATTATATATACTACTGATCGGACATGTCGTCTCCTCGCTCTATGATCAGGTATTTATAGTAATATTACACGGGCAGTTGTTATATAAGCGATTTCCTCACTATTTCTCCTCTGGTATTATATACTACTGATCGGACATGTCGTCTCCTCGCTCTATGATCAGGTATTTATAGTAATATTACATGGCAGTTGTTATATAAGCGATTTCCTCACTATTTCTCCTCTGGTATTATATATACTACTGATCGGACATGTCGTCTCCTCGCTCTATGATCAGGTATTTATAGTAATATTACATGGCAGTTGTTATATAAGCGATTTCCTCACTATTTCTCCTCTGGTATTATATACTACTGATCGGACATGTCGTCTCCTCGCTCTATGATCAGGTAATAGTAATATTACACAAGCAGTTGTTATATAAGCGATTTCCTCACTATTCCTCCTCTGGTATTATATACCCTACTGATCGGACATGTCGTCTCCTCGCTCTATGATCAGGTATTTATAGTAATATTACACAGGGAGTTGTTATATAAGCGATTTCCTCACTATTTCTCCTCTGGTATTATATACACTACTGATCGGACATGTCGTCTCCTCGCTCTATGATCAGCTAATAGTAATATTACACGGGCAGTTGTTATATAAGCGATTTCCTCATTATTTCTCCCCTGGTATTATATACTACTGATCGGACATGTCGTCTCCTCGCTCTATGATCAGGTAATAGTAATATTACACGGGCAGTTGTTATATAAGCGATTTCCTCACTATTTCTCCTCTGGTATTATATACTACTGATCGGACATGTCGTCTCCTCGCTCTATGATCAGGTAATAGTAATATTACATGGCAGTTGTTATATAAGCGATTTCCTCACTATTTCTCCTCTGGTATTATATACACTACTGATCGGACATGTCGTCTCCTCGCTCTATGATCAGGTAATAGTAATATTACACAGGCAGTTGTTATATAAGCGATTTCCTCACTATTTCTCCTCTGGTATTATATACTACTGATCGGACATGTCGTCTCCTCGCTTTATGATCAGGTAATAGTAATATTACACGGGCAGTTGTTATATAAGCGATTTCCTCACTATTTCTCCTCTGGTATTATATATACTACTGATCGGACATGTCGTATCCTCGCTCTATGATCAGGTAATAGTAATATTACATGGCAGTTGTTATATAAGCGATTTCCTCACTATTTCTCCTCTGGTATTATATATACTACTGATCGGACATGTCGTCTCCTCGCTCTATGATCAGGTATTTATAGTAATATTACATGGGCAGTTGTTATATAAGCGATTTCCTCACTATTTCTCCTCTGGTATTATATATACTACTGATCGGACATGTCGTCTCCTCGCTCTATGATCAGGTAATAGTAATATTACACGGGCAGTTGTTATATAAGCGATTTCCTCACTATTTCTCCTCTGGTATTATACACTACTGATCGGACATGTCGTCTCCTCGCTCTATGATCAGGTATTTATAGTAATATTACACGGGCAGTTGTTATATAAGCGATTTCCTCACTATTTCTCCTCTGGTATTATATACACTACTGATCGGACATGTCGTGTCCTCGCTCTATGATCAGGTAATAGTAATATTACACGGGCAGTTGTTATATAAGCGATTTCCTCACTATTTCTCCTCTGGTATTATATACTACTGATCGGACATGTCGTCTCCTCGCTCTATGATCAGGTAATAGTAATATTACATGGCAGTTGTTATATAAGCGATTTCCTCACTATTTCTCCTCTGGTATTATACACTACTGATCGGACATGTCGTCTCCTCGCTCTATGATCAGGTATTTATAGTAATATTACACGGGCAGTTGTTATATAAGCGATTTCCTCACTATTTCTCCTCTGGTATTGTATACACTACTGATCGGACATGTCGTCTCCTCGCTCTATGATCAGGTAATAGTAATATTACACGGGCAGTTGTTATATAAGCGATTTCCTCACTATTTCTCCTCTGGTATTATATATACTACTGATCGGACATGTCGTCTCCTCGCTCTATGATCAGGTATTTATAGTAATATTACATGGGCAGTTGTTATATAAGCGATTTCCTCACTATTTCTCCTCTGGTATTATACACTACTGATCGGACATGTCGTCTCCTCGCTCTATGATCAGGTATTTATAGTAATATTACATGGGCAGTTGTTATATAAGCGATTTCCTCACTATTTCTCCTCTGGTATTATACACTACTGATCGGACATGTCGTCTCCTCGCTCTATGATCAGGTAATAGTAATATTACATGGGCAGTTGTTATATAAGCGATTTCCTCACTATTTCTCCTCTGGTATTATATACTACTGATCGGACATGTCGTCTCCTCGCTTTATGATCAGGTAATAGTAATATTACACGGGCAGTTGTTATATAAGCGATTTCCTCACTATTTCTCCTCTGGTATTATATATACTACTGATCGGACATGTCGTCTCCTCGCTCTATGATCAGGTATTTATAGTAATATTACATGGGCAGTTGTTATATAAGCGATTTCCTCACTATTTCTCCTCTGGTATTATATATACTACTGATCGGACATGTCGTCTCCTCGCTCTATGATCAGGTAATAGTAATATTACACGTGCAGTTGTTATATAAGCGATTTCCTCACTATTTCTCCTCTGGTATTATACACTACTGATCGGACATGTCGTCTCCTCGCTCTATGATCAGGTATTTATAGTAATATTACACGGGCAGTTGTTATATAAGCGATTTCCTCACTATTTCTCCTCTGGTATTATATACACTACTGATCGGACATGTCGTCTCCTCGCTCTATGATCAGGTAATAGTAATATTACACGGGCAGTTGTTATATCAGCGATTTCCTCACTATTTCTCCTCTGGTATTATATACTACTGATCGGACATGTCGTCTCCTCGCTCTATGATCAGGTAATAGTAATATTACATGGCAGTTGTTATATAAGCGATTTCCTCACTATTTCTCCTCTGGTATTATACACTACTGATCGGACATGTCGTCTCCTCGCTCTATGATCAGGTATTTATAGTAATATTACACGGGCAGTTGTTATATAAGCGATTTCCTCACTATTTCTCCTCTGGTATTGTATACACTACTGATCGGACATGTCGTCTCCTCGCTCTATGATCAGGTAATAGTAATATTACACGGGCAGTTGTTATATAAGCGATTTCCTCACTATTTCTCCTCTGGTATTATATATACTACTGATCGGACATGTCGTCTCCTCGCTCTATGATCAGGTATTTATAGTAATATTACATGGGCAGTTGTTATATAAGCGATTTCCTCACTATTTCTCCTCTGGTATTATACACTACTGATCGGACATGTCGTCTCCTCGCTCTATGATCAGGTATTTATAGTAATATTACATGGGCAGTTGTTATATAAGCGATTTCCTCACTATTTCTCCTCTGGTATTATATATACTACTGATCGGACATGTCGTCTCCTCGCTCTATGATCAGGTATTTATAGTAATATTACATGGCAGTTGTTATATAAGCGATTTCCTCACTATTTCTCCTCTGGTATTATATATACTACTGATCGGACATGTCGTCTCCTCGCTCTATGATCAGGTAATAGTAATATTACACGGGCAGTTGTTATATAAGCGATTTCCTCACTATTCCTCCTCTGGTATTATATATACTACTGATCGGACATGTCGTCTCCTCGCTCTATGATCAGGTATTTATAGTAATATTACACGGGCAGTTGTTATATAAGCGATTTCCTCACTATTTCTCCTCTGGTATTATACAGTACTGATCGGACATGTCGTCTCCTCGCTCTATGATCAGGTAATAGTAATATTACACGGGCAGTTGTTATATAAGCGATTTCCTCACTATTCCTCCTCTGGTATTATATATACTACTGATCGGACATGTCGTCTCCTCGCTCTATGATCAGGTATTTATAGTAATATTACACGGGCAGTTGTTATATAAGCGATTTCCTCACTATTTCTCCTCTGGTATTATACACTACTGATCGGACATGTCGTCTCCTCGCTCTATGATCAGGTAATAGTAATATTACACAGGCAGTTGTTATATAAGCGATTTCCTCACTATTTCTCCTCTGGTATTATATACACTACTGATCGG
The DNA here is from genome assembly GCA_947044405.1 of Leptodactylus fallax. Taxonomy (NCBI): domain Eukaryota; kingdom Metazoa; phylum Chordata; class Amphibia; order Anura; family Leptodactylidae; genus Leptodactylus; species Leptodactylus fallax. The sequence continues at coordinate 163,743 of CAMRHE010000983.1, read as the reverse complement.
ACATGTCGTCTCCTCGCTCTATGATCAGGTAATAGTAATATTACATGGGCAGTTGTTATATAAGCGATTTCCTCACTATTTCTCCTCTGGTATTATATACACTACTGATCGGACATGTCGTATCCTCGCTCTATGATCAGGTAATAGTAATATTACATGGCAGTTGTTATATAAGCGATTTCCTCACTATTTCTCCTCTGGTATTATATATACTACTGATCGGACATGTCGTCTCCTCGCTCTATGATCAGGTATTTATAGTAATATTACATGGCAGTTGTTATATAAGCGATTTCCTCACTATTTCTCCTCTGGTATTATATATACTACTGATCGGACATGTCGTCTCCTCGCTCTATGATCAGGTATTTATAGTAATATTACCTGGCAGTTGTTATATAAGCGATTTCCTCACTATTTCTCCTCTGGTATTATATATACTACTGATCGGACATGTCGTCTCCTCGCTCTATGATCAGGTATTTATAGTAATATTACATGGCAGTTGTTATATAAGCGATTTCCTCACTATTTCTCCTCTGGTATTATATACTACTGTTCGGACATGTCGTCTCCTCGCTCTATGATCAGGTAATAGTAATATTACACAAGCAGTTGTTATATAAGCGATTTCCTCACTATTCCTCCTCTGGTATTATATACCCTACTGATCGGACATGTCGTCTCCTCGCTCTATGATCAGGTATTTATAGTAATATTACACAGGGAGTTGTTATATAAGCGATTTCCTCACTATTTCTCCTCTGGTATTATACACTACTGATCGGACATGTCGTCTCCTCGCTCTATGATCAGGTAATAGTAATATTACACAGGCAGTTGTTATATAAGCGATTTCCTCACTATTTCTCCTCTGGTATTATATATACTACTGATCGGACATGTCGTCTCCTCGCTCTATGATCAGGTAATAGTAATATTACATGGCAGTTGTTATATAAGCGATTTCCTCACTATTTCTCCTCTGGTATTATATACACTACTGATCGGACATGTCGTCTCCTCGCTCTATGATCAGGTAATAGTAATATTACATGGCAGTTGTTATATAAGCGATTTCCTCACTATTTCTCCTCTGGTATTATATACACTACTGATCGGACATGTCGTCTCCTCGCTCTATGATCAGGTAATAGTAATATTACACAGGCAGTTGTTATATAAGCGATTTTCTCACTATTTCTCCTCTGGTATTATACACTACTGATCGGACATGTCGTCTCCTCGCTCTATGATCAGGTATTTATAGTAATATTACATGGCAGTTGTTATATAAGCGATTTCCTCACTATTTCTCCTCTGGTATTATATATACTACTGATCGGACATGTCGTCTCCTCGCTCTATGATCAGGTAATAGTAATATTACATGGCAGTTGTTATATAAGCGATTTCCTCACTATTTCTCCTCTGGTATTATATACACTACTGATCGGACATGTCGTCTCCTCGCTCTATGATCAGGTAATAGTAATATTACACAGGCAGTTGTTATATAAGCGATTTCCTCACTATTTCTCCTCTGGTATTATACACTACTGATCGGACATGTCGTCTCCTCGCTCTATGATCAGGTATTTATAGTAATATTACATGGCAGTTGTTATATAAGCGATTTCCTCACTATTTCTCCTCTGGTATTATATATACTACTGATCGGACATGTCGTCTCCTCGCTCTATGATCAGGTAATAGTAATATTACACGGGCAGTTGTTATATAAGCGATTTCCTCACTATTTCTCCTCTGGTATTATATATACTACTGATCGGACATGTCATCTCCCCGCTCTATGATCAGGTAATAGTAATATTACACGGGCAGTTGTTATATAAGCGATTTCCTCACTATTTCTCCTCTGGTATTATACACTACTGATCGGACATGTCGTCTCCTCGCTCTATGATCAGGTATTTATAGTAATATTACATGGGCAGTTGTTATATAAGCGATTTCCTCACTATTTCTCCTCTGGTATTATATATACTACTGATCGGACATGTCGTCTCCTCGCTCTATGATCAGGTATTTATAGTAATATTACATGGCAGTTGTTATATAAGCAATTTCCTCACTATTTCTCCTCTGGTATTATATATACTACTGATCGGACATGTCGTCTCCTCGCTCTATGATCAGGTATTTATAGTAATATTACATGGCAGTTGTTATATAAGCGATTTCCTCACTATTTCTCCTCTGGTATTATATATACTACTGATCGGACATGTCGTCTCCTCGCTCTATGATCAGGTATTTATAGTAATATTACATGGGCAGTTGTTATATAAGCGATTTCCTCACTATTTCTCCTCTGGTATTATATATACTACTGATCGGACATGTCGTCTCCTCGCTCTATGATCAGGTAATAGTAATATTACACGGGCAGTTGTTATATAAGCGATTTCCTCACTATTTCTCCTCTGGTATTATACACTACTGATCGGACATGTCGTCTCCTCGCTCTATGATCAGGTATTTATAGTAATATTACACGGGCAGTTGTTATATAAGCGATTTCCTCACTATTTCTCCTCTGGTATTATATACACTACTGATCGGACATGTCGTGTCCTCGCTCTATGATCAGGTAATAGTAATATTACACGGGCAGTTGTTATATAAGCGATTTCCTCACTATTTCTCCTCTGGTATTATATACTACTGATCGGACATGTCGTCTCCTCGCTCTATGATCAGGTAATAGTAATATTACATGGCAGTTGTTATATAAGCGATTTCCTCACTATTTCTCCTCTGGTATTATACACTACTGATCGGACATGTCGTCTCCTCGCTCTATGATCAGGTATTTATAGTAATATTACACGGGCAGTTGTTATATAAGCGATTTCCTCACTATTTCTCCTCTGGTATTGTATACACTACTGATCGGACATGTCGTCTCCTCGCTCTATGATCAGGTAATAGTAATATTACACGGGCAGTTGTTATATAAGCGATTTCCTCACTATTTCTCCTCTGGTATTATATATACTACTGATCGGACATGTCGTCTCCTCGCTCTATGATCAGGTATTTATAGTAATATTACATGGGCAGTTGTTATATAAGCGATTTCCTCACTATTTCTCCTCTGGTATTATACACTACTGATCGGACATGTCGTCTCCTCGCTCTATGATCAGGTATTTATAGTAATATTACATGGGCAGTTGTTATATAAGCGATTTCCTCACTATTTCTCCTCTGGTATTATACACTACTGATCGGACATGTCGTCTCCTCGCTCTATGATCAGGTAATAGTAATATTACATGGGCAGTTGTTATATAAGCGATTTCCTCACTATTTCTCCTCTGGTATTATATATACTACTGATCGGACATGTCGTCTCCTCGCTCTATGATCAGGTATTTATAGTAATATTACATGGGCAGTTGTTATATAAGCGATTTCCTCACTATTTCTCCTCTGGTATTATATACACTACTGATCGGACATGTCGTCTCCTCGCTCTATGATCAGGTATTTATAGTAATATTACACAGGGAGTTGTTATATAAGCGATTTCCTCACTATTTCTCCTCTGGTATTATATACACTACTGATCGGACATGTCGTCTCCTCGCTCTATGATCAGGTAATAGTAATATTACACGGGCAGTTGTTATATAAGCGATTTCCTCATTATTTCTCCCCTGGTATTATATACTACTGATCGGACATGTCGTCTCCTCGCTCTATGATCAGGTAATAGTAATATTACACGGGCAGTTGTTATATAAGCGATTTCCTCACTATTTCTCCTCTGGTATTATATACTACTGATCGGACATGTCGTCTCCTCGCTCTATGATCAGGTATTTATAGTAATATTACATGGCAGTTGTTATATAAGCGATTTCCTCACTATTTCTCCTCTGGTATTATATACACTACTGATCGGACATGTCGTCTCCTCGCTCTATGATCAGCTAATAGTAATATTACACAGGCAGTTGTTATATAAGCGATTTCCTCACTATTTCTCCTCTGGTATTATATACTACTGATCGGACATGTCGTCTCCTCGCTTTATGATCAGGTAATAGTAATATTACACGGGCAGTTGTTATATAAGCGATTTCCTCACTATTTCTCCTCTGGTATTATATATACTACTGATCGGACATGTCGTCTCCTCGCTCTATGATCAGGTATTTATAGTAATATTACACGGGCAGTTGTTATATAAGCGATTTCCTCACTATTTCTCCTCTGGTATTATACACTACTGATCGGACATGTCGTCTCCTCGCTTTATGATCAGGTAATAGTAATATTACACGGGCAGTTGTTATATAAGCGATTTCCTCACTATTTCTCCTCTGGTATTATATATACTACTGATCGGACATGTCGTATCCTCGCTCTATGATCAGGTAATAGTAATATTACATGGCAGTTGTTATATAAGCGATTTCCTCACTATTTCTCCTCTGGTATTATATATACTACTGATCGGACATGTCGTCTCCTCGCTCTATGATCAGGTATTTATAGTAATATTACATGGGCAGTTGTTATATAAGCGATTTCCTCACTATTTCTCCTCTGGTATTATATATACTACTGATCGGACATGTCGTCTCCTCGCTCTATGATCAGGTAATAGTAATATTACACGGGCAGTTGTTATATAAGCGATTTCCTCACTATTTCTCCTCTGGTATTATACACTACTGATCGGACATGTCGTCTCCTCGCTCTATGATCAGGTATTTATAGTAATATTACACGGGCAGTTGTTATATAAGCGATTTCCTCACTATTTCTCCTCTGGTATTATATACACTACTGATCGGACATGTCGTCTCCTCGCTCTATGATCAGGTAATAGTAATATTACACGGGCAGTTGTTATATAAGCGATTTCCTCACTATTTCTCCTCTGGTATTATATACTACTGATCGGACATGTCGTCTCCTCGCTCTATGATCAGGTAATAGTAATATTACATGGCAGTTGTTATATAAGCGATTTCCTCACTATTTCTCCTCTGGTATTATACACTACTGATCGGACATGTCGTCTCCTCGCTCTATGATCAGGTATTTATAGTAATATTACACGGGCAGTTGTTATATAAGCGATTTCCTCACTATTTCTCCTCTGGTATTGTATACACTACTGATCGGACATGTCGTCTCCTCGCTCTATGATCAGGTAATAGTAATATTACACGGGCAGTTGTTATATAAGCGATTTCCTCACTATTTCTCCTCTGGTATTATATATACTACTGATCGGACATGTCGTCTCCTCGCTCTATGATCAGGTATTTATAGTAATATTACATGGGCAGTTGTTATATAAGCGATTTCCTCACTATTTCTCCTCTGGTATTATACACTACTGATCGGACATGTCGTCTCCTCGCTCTATGATCAGGTATTTATAGTAATATTACATGGGCAGTTGTTATATAAGCGATTTCCTCACTATTTCTCCTCTGGTATTATATATACTACTGATCGGACATGTCGTCTCCTCGCTCTATGATCAGGTATTTATAGTAATATTACATGGCAGTTGTTATATAAGCGATTTCCTCACTATTTCTCCTCTGGTATTATATATACTACTGATCGGACATGTCGTCTCCTCGCTCTATGATCAGGTAATAGTAATATTACACGGGCAGTTGTTATATAAGCGATTTCCTCACTATTCCTCCTCTGGTATTATATATACTACTGATCGGACATGTCGTCTCCTCGCTCTATGATCAGGTATTTATAGTAATATTACACGGGCAGTTGTTATATAAGCGATTTCCTCACTATTTCTCCTCTGGTATTATACAGTACTGATCGGACATGTCGTCTCCTCGCTCTATGATCAGGTAATAGTAATATTACACGGGCAGTTGTTATATAAGCGATTTCCTCACTATTCCTCCTCTGGTATTATATATACTACTGATCGGACATGTCGTCTCCTCGCTCTATGATCAGGTATTTATAGTAATATTACACGGGCAGTTGTTATATAAGCGATTTCCTCACTATTTCTCCTCTGGTATTATACACTACTGATCGGACATGTCGTCTCCTCGCTCTATGATCAGGTAATAGTAATATTACACAGGCAGTTGTTATATAAGCGATTTCCTCACTATTTCTCCTCTGGTATTATATACACTACTGATCGGACATGTCGTCTCCTCGCTCTATGATCAGGTATTTATAGTAATATTACATGGCAGTTGTTATATAAGCGATTTCCTCACTATTTCTCCTCTGGTATTATATACACTACTGATCGGACATGTCGTCTCCTCGCTCTATGATCAGGTAATAGTAATATTACATGGGCAGTTGTTATATAAGCGATTTCCTCACTATTTCTCCTCTGGTATTATATACACTACTGATCGGACATGTCGTATCCTCGCTCTATGATCAGGTAATAGTAATATTACATGGCAGTTGTTATATAAGCGATTTCCTCACTATTTCTCCTCTGGTATTATATATACTACTGATCGGACATGTCGTCTCCTCGCTCTATGATCAGGTATTTATAGTAATATTACCTGGCAGTTGTTATATAAGCGATTTCCTCACTATTTCTCCTCTGGTATTATATATACTACTGATCGGACATGTCGTCTCCTCGCTCTATGATCAGGTATTTATAGTAATATTACCTGGCAGTTGTTATATAAGCGATTTCCTCACTATTTCTCCTCTGGTATTATATATACTACTGATCGGACATGTCGTCTCCTCGCTCTATGATCAGGTATTTATAGTAATATTACATGGCAGTTGTTATATAAGCGATTTCCTCACTATTTCTCCTCTGGTATTATATACTACTGATCGGACATGTCGTCTCCTCGCTCTATGATCAGGTAATAGTAATATTACACAAGCAGTTGTTATATAAGCGATTTCCTCACTATTCCTCCTCTGGTATTATATACCCTACTGATCGGACATGTCGTCTCCTCGCTCTATGATCAGGTATTTATAGTAATATTACACAGGGAGTTGTTATATAAGCGATTTCCTCACTATTTCTCCTCTGGTATTATATACACTACTGATCGGACATGTCGTCTCCTCGCTCTATGATCAGGTAATAGTAATATTACACGGGCAGTTGTTATATAAGCGATTTCCTCACTATTTCTCCTCTGGTATTATATACTACTGATCGGACATGTCGTCTCCTCGCTCTATGATCAGGTAATAGTAATATTACATGGCAGTTGTTATATAAGCGATTTCCTCACTATTTCTCCTCTGGTATTATATATACTACTGATCGGACATGTCGTCTCCTCGCTCTATGATCAGGTAATAGTAATATTACACGGGCAGTTGTTATATAAGCGATTTCCTCACTATTCCTCCTCTGGTATTATATATACTACTGATCGGACATGTCGTCTCCTCGCTCTATGATCAGGTATTTATAGTAATATTACACGGGCAGTTGTTATATAAGCGATTTCCTCACTATTTCTCCTCTGGTATTATATACACTACTGATCGGACAAGTCATCTCCTCGCTCTATGATCAGGTATTTATAGTAATATTACACGGGCAGTTGTTATATAAGCGATTTCCTCACTATTTCTCCTCTGGTATTATACAGTACTGATCGGACATGTCGTCTCCTCGCTCTATGATCAGGTAATAGTAATATTACACGGGCAGTTGTTATATAAGCGATTTCCTCACTATTCCTCCTCTGGTATTATATATACTACTGATCGGACATGTCGTCTCCTCGCTCTATGATCAGGTATTTATAGTAATATTACACGGGCAGTTGTTATATAAGCGATTTCCTCACTATTTCTCCTCTGGTATTATATATACTACTGATCGGACATGTCGTCTCCTCGCTCTATGATCAGGTAATAGTAATATTACATGGCAGTTGTTATATAAGCGATTTCCTCACTATTTCTCCTCTGGTATTATATACACTACTGATCGGACATGTCGTCTCCTCGCTCTATGATCAGGTAATAGTAATATTACATGGCAGTTGTTATATAAGCGATTTCCTCACTATTTCTCCTCTGGTATTATATACACTACTGATCGGACATGTCGTCTCCTCGCTCTATGATCAGGTAATAGTAATATTACACAGGCAGTTGTTATATAAGCGATTTTCTCACTATTTCTCCTCTGGTATTATACACTACTGATCGGACATGTCGTCTCCTCGCTCTATGATCAGGTATTTATAGTAATATTACATGGCAGTTGTTATATAAGCGATTTCCTCACTATTTCTCCTCTGGTATTATATATACTACTGATCGGACATGTCGTCTCCTCGCTCTATGATCAGGTAATAGTAATATTACATGGCAGTTGTTATATAAGCGATTTCCTCACTATTTCTCCTCTGGTATTATATACACTACTGATCGGACATGTCGTCTCCTCGCTCTATGATCAGGTAATAGTAATATTACACAGGCAGTTGTTATATAAGCGATTTCCTCACTATTTCTCCTCTGGTATTATACACTACTGATCGGACATGTCGTCTCCTCGCTCTATGATCAGGTATTTATAGTAATATTACATGGCAGTTGTTATATAAGCGATTTCCTCACTATTTCTCCTCTGGTATTATATATACTACTGATCGGACATGTCGTCTCCTCGCTCTATGATCAGGTAATAGTAATATTACACGGGCAGTTGTTATATAAGCGATTTCCTCACTATTTCTCCTCTGGTATTATATATACTACTGATCGGACATGTCATCTCCCCGCTCTATGATCAGGTAATAGTAATATTACACGGGCAGTTGTTATATAAGCGATTTCCTCACTATTTCTCCTCTGGTATTATACACTACTGATCGGACATGTCGTCTCCTCGCTCTATGATCAGGTATTTATAGTAATATTACATGGGCAGTTGTTATATAAGCGATTTCCTCACTATTTCTCCTCTGGTATTATATACTACTGATCGGACATGTCGTCTCCTCGCTCTATGATCAGGTATTTATAGTAATATTACATGGCAGTTGTTATATAAGCGATTTCCTCACTATTTCTCCTCTGGTATTATATATACTACTGATCGGACATGTCGTCTCCTCGCTCTATGATCAGGTATTTATAGTAATATTACACGGGCAGTTGTTATATAAGCGATTTCCTCACTATTTCTCCTCTGGTATTATATACACTACTGATCGGACATGTCGTCTCCTCGCTCTATGATCAGGTAATAGTAATATTACATGGGCAGTTGTTATCTAAGCGATTTCCTCACTATTTCTCCTCTGGTATTATATACACTACTGATCGGACATGTCGTCTCCTCGCTCTATGATCAGGTAATAGTAATATTACACGGGCAGTTGTTATATAAGCGATTTCCTCACTATTTCTCCTCTGGTATTATATACACTACTGATCGGACATGTCGTCTCCTCGCTCTATGATCAGGTAATAGTAATATTACACGGGCAGTTGTTATATAAGCGATTTCCTCACTATTTCTCCTCTGGTATTATACACTACTGATCGGACATGTCGTATCCTCGCTCTATGATCAGGTATTTATAGTAATATTACATGGCAGTTGTTATATAAGCGATTTCCTCACTATTTCTCCTCTGGTATTATATATACTACTGATCGGACATGTCGTCTCCTCGCTCTATGATCAGGTATTTATAGTAATATTACATGGGCAGTTGTTATATAAGCGATTTCCTCACTATTTCTCCTCTGGTATTATATACACTACTGATCGGACATGTCGTCTCCTCGCTCTATGATCAGGTAATAGTAATATTACATGGCAGTTGTTATATAAGCGATTTCCTCACTATTTCTCCTCTGGTATTATATATACTACTGATCGGACATGTCGTCTCCTCGCTCTATGATCAGGTATTTATAGTAATATTACATGGGCAGTTGTTATATAAGCGATTTCCTCACTATTTCTCCTCTGGTATTATATACACTACTGATCGGACATGTCGTCTCCTCGCTCTATGATCAGGTAATAGTAATATTACACAGGCAGTTGTTATATAAGCGATTTCCTCACTATTCCTCCTCTGGTATTATACACTACTGATCGGACATGTCATCTCCTCGCTCTATGATCAGGTAATAGTAATATTACACGGGCAGTTGTTATATAAGCGATTTCCTCACTATTTCTCCTCTGGTATTATATATACTACTGATCGGACATGTCGTCTCCTCGCTCTATGATCAGGTATTTATAGTAATATTACATGGGCAGTTGTTATATAAGCGATTTCCTCACTATTTCTCCTCTGGTATTATATACACTACTGATCGGACATGTCGTCTCCTCGCTCTATGATCAGGTAATAGTAATATTACACAGGCAGTTGTTATATAAGCGATTTCCTCACTATTCCTCCTCTGGTATTATACACTACTGATCGGACATGTCGTCTCCTCGCTCTATGATCAGGTATTTATAGTAATATTACATGGGCAGTTGTTATATAAGCGATTTCCTCACTATTTCTCCTCTGGTATTATATATACTACTGATCGGACATGTCGTCTCCTCGCTCTATGATCAGGTATTTATAGTAATATTACATGGGCAGTTGTTATATAAGCGATTTCCTCACTATTTCTCCTCTGGTATTATACACTACTGATCGGACATGTCGTCTCCTCGCTCTATGATCAGGTAATAGTAATATTACATGGGCAGTTGTTATATAAGCGATTTCCTCACTATTTCTCCTCTGGTATTATATATACTACTGATCGGACATGTCGTCTCCTCGCTCTATGATCAGGTATTTATAGTAATATTACATGGGCAGTTGTTATATAAGCGATTTCCTCACTATTTCTCCTCTGGTATTATATACACTACTGATCGGACATGTCGTCTCCTCGCTCTATGATCAGGTAATAGTAATATTACACAGGCAGTTGTTATATAAGCGATTTCCTCACTATTTCTCCTCTGGTATTATATATACTACTGATCGGACATGTCGTCTCCTCGCTCTATGATCAGGTAATAGTAATATTACATGGCAGTTGTTATATAAGCGATTTCCTCACTATTTCTCCTCTGGTATTCTATATACTACTGATCGGACATGTCGTCTCCCCGTTCTATGATCAGGTAATAGTAATATTACATGGGCAGTTGTTATATAAGCGATTTCCTCACTATTTCTCCTCTGGTATTATACACTACTGATCGGACATGTCGTCTCCTCGCTCTATGATCAGGTAATAGTAATATTACATGGGCAGTTGTTATATAAGCGATTTCCTCATTATTTTTCCCTCCTTTTTCTCTCTGTGTGATATTTCATCCTCGTCTTTCGCAGATTTACTCATTCCGCAGCGTTTCGATGGCGCAGATCCTGCCCGTGAGTCATCGCTCCATGTTGTCTTTATAAGCTGTTGCCTGGCAACCCAAAATACTGGCCAGACCTGAGAACAGAAGGCCTGGCGGGCGTGGCCGCGGGTACAGTCAGACTTTCCTGTGTGTACACTGCCGTCCTGAAGGCGGGCGCTCGGAGTCTCAGGCGGGGAGGGGGTTCTGGGGATTTTATTGGGAAGTTTTTGCCTATGAGTCATCCACACAGTCCGCAGATGGCGCAGAGTCCTGTACAGAACAGAGGGCGCCTGCTCACCCCCATCCCCGGAAGCAGCCGCCATCTTTATAAGTAATAATACACCCCATTGTGGGCAGGTTTACTCTGACTAACCTGTCATACAACTTGGGAGCCGGATTTTGTCAGGAGGGATGTCACATAGAGACAAAGGCACATGACGACAAGGGGTTAACATGAAGCTTCTGGGCCCCCGTGCAAAATCTGTACCAGGCCCCCCCATCCATAATGTGTCCTACTGATGTCCACAAATGGGAGGAGACTGTTAGGTGCCCTCCTGGGTCCAAATGTCACTGCACCCTCTCATGCACCCCTACATGCCAGACTGTACCCGTATACTGCCCATATAGCCCACAGTTATTGCCATACCTTATCTAGCCGGTATAATACAATCCTATCTGATACCTATACATGGGGCAATAATGCCCAAAAAGTACCTACAGGACCTTATAGAGTTAACATAGTGCCATATGGTGCACACATAGGGTGAATTGTGCCATAATGTGTCCCTGTAGATCCAGTGTCCTATATAGTACCGTACATCATGTGGCGTATAGCGCCCACTCTGATAATATATGGGCACAGCAGTGACTGGTCTGTGGCATTGCATGGCCTACCCGACCCCTTACGTCTCATGGTAACAGTACCCCCCAGACTTCACTGACATCACTTGTGGGTTTCTTTAAGATGAACTGTTATGACATCACAAGTGGTTTTTAGGTAACCTATTCTGACATCACAGAGGGGTTTCTTTCAGGTAAGCTACTGTGACATCACATATATCTATCAGACATGTTAGCTGTGATGTCATCATAAGTGTCTTTCAGTTATGTCAGTTGCTGTGACATCACAGATGGATTTCTTTCAGGCAAGCTGTTGTGACATCACATATATCTTTCAGAGATGTTATCTGTGCTGACATCACAAGTGTCCTTTAGTTATGTGAGCTGATGTGACATCATAGACGTATTTCTTTCAGGTAAGCTGCTGTGAAATCACTTTTTTTTTTTTTTTTTTTTTCAGGTCCGCTGTCGTGACATCACAAACCAGCTTCTTTCAGGTAATGATATCACAAGTGTCTTATAGTTATGTGAGCTGATGTGACATCACAGACGGGTTTCTTTCAGGCAGGCTACGGTGACATTACAAGTGTCTTTCAGTTATGTCAGCTGCTATGACATCACATGTTTTTTTTTCCAGGTAAGCTGTAGTGATATCACAAGTGTCTTTCAGATACGTTCACTATTATGACATCACAAGTGGCTTTCTGCCAGGTAAGGCTAGGTTCACATCTGTGTTGGAGTCTCCGTAGGAGAGACAATTACTAGTGTGAACCTAGCATCTGCTGCTGTGACATCACAAATGAGCTTCTTTCAGGTAATGACATCACAAGTGTTGTTCAGTGATGTCACCTATGTTCTCTTAGGCCTATGTCAATTCTGTTGTTCTGTTCCTATAACACCAGTTCCGGATCCTATACATGACTGACACCTACCGTGCCCTCCAGACCCCTAGACCTATATACATGCTATCAGATCATATTACACGCTGGTGTGCACATGTGATTACTGCATGCTATAGATCTGATATGTCATGTGACCCTCTTAGCTCTTCCTAAGCAGTCTCTATGCCCACCTATATGTCTCCCATTATAAGATCAAGTAGACTGCGAGCTCCTAGGCCCACTCCTAGACATTACATTGAATCTCTGCAGGCAGCATTCGATGTTCAGCTCTGAAGCACGTTACAGTGCTGCCCTCTGCTGTCTCTACAGGTAGCGCTGACAGCTTCCTTGCATAATGTTGCCCCCTGCTGCTGATGTGCTGTTATTGCAGGCTCCATAAAGGCACGTGTGATACGGTGTACTGCGACCACCATTATCTTATTGTCCTATCTCTATACTGATGACACAATTATATACCTCCTCCTGTGACATCACCGCTGCACTACTACATACACCAGCAATCTCTAACGTCATGTGCTCTCTCTGACACTGGTCTAAAGCTGATCTTCTTGAGACTCTGCAGCTTGTAGCCCTGACTTTCTGCTGAAAGAGTTTCGTCTTTTTGCTGCGGCGTTGCTCACTGATTGGCCCCAGACACTGGCGTAAGTGGCAAAAATAATCAGGTTTTTGCAGAAAAAAAAAATTGCGACTTTTTGGTTCTTTTTTTTGGAAAGAGGGCGTGGCAAGGGCATGGAGGAGGCAGGGATTGGTCCAGCCAGATTTGTTATCATTTACACCAGAAATCTGACAAAACTGATGTGGGAAATGTATTCCAGCTGTCATATACACATACATATTTGTGAATGAGACGCACCCTCCGCTGGCTATGGGGTGATGAATACTTAATGTCCATGCACATGACTGTATGTCCATCCGAGTTGGGGGCCAAGTTTATTACGGAATACAGTCAGATGACATCCGAGTGCGTTCCATGATACATTCATATCTGTGGGGCTTCTGCATCTGTTCCGATAACAGGGATGATTATAGAGACGATCCTATTCTGCTCCGGAACGAAATGGATCTGGAAGCCCCATAGACGTGAATGCATCATGAAATTCACTGGGATGTCACACTGGGTGTCATCCGACTACATTCCATGATAAACTCGGATGTACACATGGTCGTGATCATGGACCCTTAGAAAGTCGTCAAGTATCTGCCCCAATGGCACAGCTCAGACTGATCCTCGTACTATGGATTCTGCTACAGAAAAACCAGAAGCGTCCATCACTGCCTCCATTTGAAAACAACGAATTTGGAGGAATTCACCTCAAACTGCAAATTCAGTTGTGTGAACTTAACCCTAAGGGTATTTTTACATGGCAGAAAATGAAGTAGATTTTGAGGTGGACTTCGGCCTTAAATTCCTCTTCACTTTCCGGCTTTTACTCGCTCATAAGCCTCAGACGAATGGGCTGATCAGCAGAGTAGCTCGTGCCATGGAATCTGCTGGAAAATCAAGCATTTGCATCCTGGTTCGGTCTCTGCCTCCAATTGAATGCGATAAATATCTCCCTTTACTGGCTCCCATGCAGTATATTGTTCCTTGTTCAGTCCCCACAAATAATATGTCCCAATGACATATAGCATGGGTTGCGTTATGGCCAAATCCGCCACTGGCTATAGAGACAGGTATATACATCCATGAAAATGAGGTTCTTAGCACACATGTTGATAAAATAGTGTGAGCCCATCTGGCGGTGGTAAGGCACCCTACACTATAAAAACTTACCTCTCTGTGGAGCGACGCGTCCAAATAAATTCAAGGGAGTGTAGTTTCCCCATATGATGCTGTGACTTTTGTAGTGTAGGGTCCCATCTAAAGAGATCACATTGTTGCTGGCAGATGGGCTCACACAATTTGATCAGAATGTATGCTAAGCACCTCATCTACCTGTACCTGCATATACGGTAGGTATAGCAGTGATATTGTTGGCGCGTGCAGATCACTGCTGCATTTTTTTCTGTTTACTTTCCTTTTGTATTTAGCCCAAGGGAGAAGACGACTTCCCGTGCATCGGCCAGGTGTGTGAAGAATAACAAAAAGCAGTTCCTGTGTTCTTAGCTTTATAGACATTCCTAGAAAGTTGTTCCCTCTCTCAAGTTTCCATAAAGAACCTTCAATGATTGATTTGTTGTCCTTCCTGTGTCCATCTCCTGCATTTTACATTTGGGCATAGTCAACAGGATGGAGGTGGAGTTCCCATGCAAGAGGGAGTTTTGCCTTCCCAGAGTGGAGTGCCAGCAACTGCACCAGCGTCGGAAGCTCCTGCACCATCGCCAGTACCAGCGTTGGAAGCTCCTGCACCAGCACTGGTACCAGCATTGGAAGTTCCTTCACCAGCATCGGAAGCTCCTGCACCAGCACTGGTACCAGCATTGGAAGCTCCTGCACCAGTTACTGCACCAACATCGGAAGCTCCTGCACCAGCATCGGAAGCTCCTGCACCAGCGCCGGTACCAGCATTGGAAGCTCCTGCACCAGCGCCGGTACCAGCATTGGAAGCTCCTGCACCAGCAACTGCACCAACATCGGAAGCTCCTGCACCAGCATCGGAAGCTCCTGCACCAGCGCCGGTACCAGCATTGGAAGCTCCTGCACCAGCAACTGCACCAACATCGGAAGCTCCTGCACCAGCATCGGAAGCTCCTGCACCAGCGCCGGTATCAGCATTGGAAGCTCCTGCACCAGCACCAGCATTGGAAGCTCCTGCACCAGCGCCGGTACCAGCATTGGAAGCTCCTGCACCAGCGCCGGTACCAGCATTGGAAGCTCCTGCACCAGCACTGGTACCAGCATTGGAAGCTCCTGCACCAGCAACTGCACCAACATCGGAAGCTCCTGCACCAGCATCGGAAGCTCCTGCACTAGCGCCGGTACCAGCATTGGAAGCTCCTGCACCAGCGCCGGTACCAGCATTGGAAGCTCCTGCACCAGCAACTGCACCAACATCGAAAGCTCCTGCACCAACATCGGAAGCTCCTGCATCAGCTCCGGTACCAGCATTGGAAGCTCCTGCACCAGCACCGGTACCAGCATTTGAAGCTCCTGCACCAGCAACTGCACCAACATCGGAAGCTCCTGCACCAGCGCCGGTACCAGAATTGGAAGCTCCTGCACCAGCACCAGTACCAGCATTGGAAGCTCCTGCACCAGCAACTGCACCAACATCGAAAGCTCCTGCACCAACATCGGAAGCTCCTGCATCAGCGCCGGTACCAGCATTGGAAGCTACTGCACCAGCAACTGCACCAACATCGGAAGCTGCTGCACCAGCGCCAGTACCAGCATTGGAAGCTCCTGCACCAGCACCAGTACCAGCATTGGAAGCTCCTGCACCAGCAACTGCACCAACATCGGAAGCTCCTGCACCAGCATTGGAAGCTCCTGCACCAGCGCCGGTAGCAGCTTTGGAAGCTCCTGCACCAGCGTCGGAAGCTTCTGCACCAGGGCCGGTAAAATTTTGGAACCTTCTACACCGCCTCTCCCTTAAGCTGGAGCAGCAGCATCACCAGCAGCGTCAGTAGGGTTCCTCCTGAACCATCTCCATAAGTTCAATGAGTCATGTGCTATTGGATGACTGGAAGGAGAAGTTGGAGTCATTGACTAGGCTGTGTAAGACCCTACTCACACATTGCAAAATGAAGAGGAATTTGAGGCAGACATCCGTCCCAAGCTCTCCATGGCTTTCCGCAACTGATTAGGCCCAGGTGCTTGGGCCTAATCAGCGGGGAGTCTCAATCCAAAAACAGTGGCAAATTCCACCATGGGAATGGGGCCTAATGTGACTGCCCTTTTGAAGGCAGAGTTGGCCATAAGTATGCTGCAAGGGCAGCCATGGAGGTAGGTTACGCTGCAGCTGGCTGGTCGCAGGAGCACCTTTGAGCAGTTCTATTCCTTGCTAGAGTTTATGGTGATGGAGAAAAAGTTCTCTGCAAGAGTGCAGGGGGAGGAAGAGTCCCTGGCCAAGTTTGCTAATGGACTCCAGGAGCTTCTAGCCATATGGCAGAAGAAAGCAGGGTTGAAGAGTGAACTACTACTGAAACCAGTGGTGCTGTAGGATCAGTTCCTTAGGGACCTCAGGGAGCCGAATGTTAAACTGGAGATGATGTCACAGATGGTATTTAGACAATTACTTAGGGAGGCAATTTCCTGGGAATGGGAGGAAGAGGTACGGGACAAAGTATTAGTAGCCAATTCTCTCCTCGAGGCGCCTCTTGTGAAAGAAACACCACAGAGAGCAATTGAGGCAAGAGTGACCTCCGTCGAAGAAATGCTTAAGGAATTCCAAATGGCCTGACATTCGAGAAAGAGGACTTGGGTACCAAGTGTGAGCCAGCCCCTGCCTAGAAATCCACATCCTGGTAGAAGGGCGCAGTTTGTAGGTCAGACATGCCAGGCATGATTCCAAGAAAGACACCTGGCCAAGATTGTCGCCTCTGGGAACCTGTAACTGCATTGGAGGGGTAAATCACAGAAGCTCTTACTAACATCCCCAATGTGGAAGCAGTAAATGTTGAGATACCCTATGGTGAAGTAGACTAACGTTGGAGGGAATGAGCTGTTATGATTGAATGATTGATCCAGATCTCAGGTCACCACCCTGGCCCAGTCCACTTTTGAGGTTCTCTTTGCATGAGAAACACTTCATGACAAATCTTGAAGGCCAAAACCATTCATAGAAGTCTGGAGATAAACCCTGATAAAAGAGCGGCGTGGTTGTAGTAGAAGAAGAGATGGACCCCTCTACATAATCCTGTCTCCAGGAATATTTCACATTGGACCGGTCTCTGGAATGCACTACTGACACACAGGTTAATTTCTCATAGTAAGCTCTTGTGAGCGGGGCCCTCACTCCTCTTGTGTCCTCCTCCTATCTCCTCATAGATTGTAAGCTCTTGTGAGCGGGGCCCTCACTCCTCTTGTGTCCTCCTCCTATCTCCTCATAGATTGTAAGCTCTTGTGAGCGGGGTCCTCACTCCTCTTGTGTCCTCTCTATCTCCTCATAGATTGTAAGCTCTTGTGAGCGGGGCCCTCACTCCTCTTGTGTCCTCTCTATCTCCTCATAGACTGTAGGCTCTTGTGAGCGGGGTCCTCACTCCTCTTGTGTCCTCCTCTATCTCCTCATAGACTGTAGGCTCTTGTGAGCGGGGTCCTCACTCCTCTTGTGTCCTCCTCTATCTCCTCATAGATTGTAAGCTCTTGTGAGCGGGGCCCTCACTCCTCTTGTGTCCTCCTCTATCTCCTCATAGATTGTAAGCTCTTGTGAGCGGGGCCCTCACTCCTCTTGTGTCCTATCTCCTCATAGATTGTAAGCTCTTGTGAGAGAGGCCCTCACTCCTCTTGTGTCCTCCTATCTCCTCATAGATTGTAAGCTCTTGTGAGCGGGGCCCTCACTCCTCTTGTGTCCTCTCTATCTCCTCATAGACTGTAAGCTCTTGTGAGCGGGGTCCTCACTCCTCTTGTGTCCTCCTCTATCTCCTCATAGATTGTAAGCTCTTGTGAGCGGGGCCCTCACTCCTCTTGTGTCCTCCTCTATCTCCTCATAGATTGTAAGCTCTTGTGAGCGGGGCCCTCACTCCTCTTGTGTCCTATCTCCTCATAGATTGTAAGCTCTTGTGAGAGAGGCCCTCACTCCTCTTGTGTCCTCCTATCTCCTCATAGATTGTAAGCTCTTGTGAGCGGGGCCCTCACTCCTCTTGTGTCCTCTCTATCTCCTCATAGACTGTAAGCTCTTGTGAGCGGGGTCCTCACTCCTCTTGTGTCCTCCTCTATCTCCTCATAGATTGTAAGCTCTTGTGAGCGGGGCCCTCACTCCTCTTGTGTCCTCCTCTATCTCCTCATAGATTGTAAGCTCTTGTGAGCGGGGCCCTCACTCCTCTTGTGTCCTATCTCCTCATAGATTGTAAGCTCTTGTGAGAGAGGCCCTCACTCCTCTTGTGTCCTCCTCTATCTCCTCATAGATTGTAAGCTCCTGTGAGCGGGGTCCTCACTCCTCTTGTGTCCTCCTCTCTATCTCCTCATAGACTGTAGGCTCTTGTGAGCGGGGCCCTCACTCCTCTTGTGTCCTCTCTATCTACTCATAGACTGTAAGCTCTTGTGAGCGGGGTCCTCACTCCTCTTGTGTCCTCTCTATCTCCTCATAGATTGTAAGCTCTTGTGAGCGGGGCCCTCACTCCTCTTGTGTCCTCCTCCTATCTCCTCATAGATTGTAAGCTCTTGTGAGCGGGGTCCTCACTCCTCTTGTGTCCTCCTCTCTATCTCCTCATAGATTGTAAGCTCTTGTGAGCGGGGCCCTCACTCCTCTTGTGTTCTCCTCCTATCTCCTCATCGATTGTAAGCTCTTGTGAGTGGGGCCCTCACTCCTCTTGTGTCCTCCTCCTATCTCCTCATAGATTGTAAGCTCTTGTGAGCGGGGCCCTCACTCCTCTTGTGTCCTCCTCCTATCTCCTCATAGATTGTAAGCTCTTGTGAGCGGGGTCCTCACTCCTCTTGTGTCCTCCTCTCTATCTCCTCATAGAGTGTAAGCTCTTGTGAGCGGGGCCCTCACTCCTCTTGTGTCCTCCTATCTCCTCATAGATTGTAAGCTCTTGTGAGCGGGGTCCTCACTCCTCTTGTGTCCTATCTCCTCATAGATTGTAAGCTCTTGTGAGCGGGGCCCTCACTCCTCTTGTGTCCTCTCTATCTCCTCATAGATTGTAAGCTCTTGTGAGCGGGGCCCTCACTCCTCTTGTGTTCTCCTCCTATCTCCTCATAGATTGTAAGCTCTTGTGAGCGGGGTCCTCACTCCTCTTGTGTCCTCCTCTCTATCTCCTCATAGATTTAGATTGTAAGCTCTTGTGAGCGGGGCCCTCCCTCCTCTTGTGTTCTCCTCCTATCTCCTCATAGATTGTAAGCTCTTGTGAGCGGGGTCCTCACTCCTCTTGTGTCCTCCTCTCTATCTCCTCATAGATTGTAAGCTCCTGTGAGCGGGGCCCTCACTCCTCTTGTGTCCTCCTCTATCTCCTCATAGATTGTAAGCTCTTGTGAGCGGGGCCCTCACTCCTCTTGTGTCCTCCTCCTTTCTCCTCATAGTGTGTAAGCTCTTGTGAGCGGGGCCCTCACTCCTCTTGTGTTCTCCTCCTATCTCCTCATAGATTGTAAGCTCTTGTGAGCGGGGCCCTCACTCCTCTTGTGTCCTCTCTATCTCCTCATAGATTGTAAGCTCTTGTGAGCGGGGTCCTCACTCCTCTTGTGTCCTCTCTATCTCCTCATAGATTGTAAGCTCTTGTGAGCGGGGCCCTCACTCCTCTTGTGTCCTCCTCCTTTCTCCTCATAGTGTGTAAGCTCTTGTGAGCGGGGCCCTCACTCCTCTTGTGTTCTCCTCCTATCTCCTCATAGATTGTAAGCTCTTGTGAGCGGGGTCCTCACTCCTCTTGTGTCCTCCTCCTATCTCCTCATAGATTGTAAGCTCTTGTGAGCGGGGCCCTCACTCCTCTTGTGTCCTCCTCCTTTCTCCTCATAGTGTGTAAGCTCTTGTGAGCGGGGCCCTCACTCCTCTTGTGTTCTCCTCCTATCTCCTCATAGATTGTAAGCTCTTGTGAGCGGGGCCCTCACTCCTCTTGTGTCCTCCTCCTATCTCCTCATAGATTGTAAGCTCTTGTGTCCTCCTCTCTATCTCCTCATAGACTGTAAGCTCTTGTGAGTGGGGTCCTCACTCCTCTTGTGTCCTCCTATCTCCTCATAGATTGTAAGCTCTTGTGAGCGGGGCCCTCACTCCTCTTGTGTCCTCCTCCTATCTCCTCATAGATTGTAAGCTCTTGTGAGCGGGGTCCTCACTCCTCTTGTGTCCTCCTCCTTTCTCCTCATAGTGTGTAAGCTCTTGTGAAAAGGGCCCTCACTATAAAGAAATATTTTAATAAATGTTGTCATGAACATTTTTTATGAGGACAAGTGAAAGATTTTGATGTCCAGGTTGTGCCAATACATTGGTGAAATAACAGGTCGCCGCGTGTTGTCCCCCCCGGCCTCCTGCTGCTCTTGTTGGCTTTGAAAAGATGCTGGACTTGGACAAGGAAAACACAGCATGGAGCAGAACAATGGCTGTATGGTGGGCTCAGTACGAGAGATTATGTGGCATCATGAATCACAAGGACCGCAGAGCTGTGTTATTATTGCCACCATCTGCCTGAACTGTGGATGAGCCAAATACGGATGTCGACCCAGTCACCAACTGCTCGGGGGGCAGGATCTGCCAAGGGGAAACAAGTGCTGCCAGAAGACGGCGTTTGGTGATGTATATGGCAAAGTCTCTGTGGTGAAAGTATATAAAGAATCATATAATGGCAAGTTATGTGGCCTTATAATATCATCTACATGTGTTATCAATGACAGGTCACCTATAGTGATCAGTACTGCACACCAGATCACCAGGACATAGAGAGCAGTGATATCACTGTATATACATCACTGGTGAGAGGTCACCTAGAGTATAGTGATCAGTACTACACACCAGATCACCAGGACATAGAGCAGTGATATCACTGTATATACATCACTGGTGAGAGGTCACCTAGAGTATAGTGATCAGTACTACACGCCAGGACATAGAGCAGTGATATCACTGTATATACATCACTGGTGAGAGGTCACCTAGAGGATAGTGATCAGTACTACACACCGGATCACCAGGACATAGAGCAGTGATATCACTGTATATACATCACTGGTGAGAGGTCACCTAGAGTATAGTGATCAGTACTACACACCGGATCACCAGGACATAGAGCAGTGATATCACTGTATATACATCACTGGTGAGAGGTCACCTAGAGTATAGTGATCAGTACTACACACCAGATCACCAGGACATAGAGCAGTGATATCACTGTATATACATCACTGGTGAGATGTCTCCTAGGGTATATAGTGATCAGTACTACACACCAGGACATACAGTAGTGATATCACTGTATATACATCACTGGTGAGAGGTCACCTAGAGTATAGTGATCAGTACTACACACCGGATCACCAGGACATAGAGCAGTGATATCACTGTATATACATCACTGGTGAGAGGTCACCTAGAGTATAGTGATCAGTACTACACACCAGATCACCAGGACATAGTGATATCACTGTATATACATCACTGGTGAGAGGTTACCTAGAGTATAGTGATCAGTACTACACACCAGATCACCAGGACATAGAGCAGTGATATCACTGTATATACATCACTGGTGAGAGGTCACCTAGAGTATTGTGATCAGTACTACACACCAGATCACCAGGACATAGAGCAGTGATATCACTGTATATACATCACTGGTGAGAGGTCACCTAGAGTATAGTGATCAGTACTACACACCAGATCACCAGGACATAGTGATATCACTGTATATACATCACTGGTGAGAGGTCACCTAGAGTATAGTGATCAGTACTACACACCATATCACCAGGACATAGTGATATCACTGTATATACATCACTGGTGAGAGGTCACCTAGAGTATAGTGATCAGTACTACACACAAGGACATAGAGCAGTGATATCACTGTATATACATCACTGGTGAGAGGTCACCTAGAGTATAGTGATCAGTACTACACACCGGATCACCAGGACATAGAGCAGTGATATCACTGTATATACATCACTGGTGAGAGGTCACCTAGAGTATAGTGATCAGTACTACACACCGGATCACCAGGACATAGAGCAGTGATATCACTGTATATACATCACTGGTGAGAGGTCACCTAGAGTATAGTGATCAGTACTACACACCGGATCACCAGGACATAGAGCAGTGATATCACTGTATATACATCACTGGTGAGAGGTCACCTATAGTGATCAGTACTACACACCAGGACATAGAGCAGTGATATCACTGTATATACATCACTGGTGAGAGGTCACCTAGAGTATAGTGATCAGTACTACACACCAGATCACCAGGACATAGAGCAGTGATATCACTGTATATACATCACTGGTGAGAGGTCACCTATAGTGATCAGTACTACACACCAGGACATAGAGAAGTGATATCACTGTATATACATCACTGGTGAGAGGTCACCTATAGTGATCAGTACTACACACCAGATCACCAGGACATAGAGCAGTGATATCACTGTATATACATCACTGGTGAGAGGTCACCTAGAGTATAGTGATCAGTACTACACACCGGATCACCAGGACATAGAGCAGTGATATCACTGTATATACATCACTGGTGAGAGGTCACCTAGAGTATAGTGATCAGTACTACACACCGGATCACCAGGACATAGAGCAGTGATATCACTGTATATACATCACTGGTGAGAGGTCACCTATAGTGATCAGTACTACACACCAGGACATAGAGCAGTGATATCACTGTATATACATCACTGGTGAGAGGTCACCTAGAGTATAGTGATCAGTACTACACACCAGATCACCAGGACATAGAGCAGTGATATCACTGTATATACATCACTGGTGAGAGGTCACCTATAGTGATCAGTACTACACACCAGGACATAGAGCAGTGATATCACTGTATATACATGACTGGTGAGAGGTCACCTAGAGTATAGTGATCAGTACTACACACCGGATCACCAGGACATAGAGCAGTGATATCACTGTATATACATCACTGGTGAGAGGTCACCTAGAGTATAGTGATCAGTACTACACACCGGATCACCAGGACATAGAGCAGTGATATCACTGTATATACATCACTGGTGAGAGGTCACCTAGGGTATATAGTGATCAGTACTACACACCAGATCACCAGGACATAGAGCAGTGATATCACTGTATATACATCACTGGTGAGAGGTTACCTAGAGTATAGTGATCAGTACTACACACCGGATCACCAGGACATAGAGCAGTGATATCACTGTATATACATCACTGGTGAGAGGTTACCTAGAGTATAGTGATCAGTACTACACACCGGATCACCAGGACATAGAGCAGTGATATCACTGTATATACATCACTGGTGAGAGGTCACCTATAGTGATCAGTACTACACACCAGGACATAGAGCAGTGATATCACTGTATATACATCACTGGTGAGAGGTCACCTAGAGTATAGTGATCAGTACTACACACCAGATCACCAGGACATAGAGCAGTGATATCACTGTATATACATCACTGGTGAGAGGTCACCTATAGTGATCAGTACTACACACCAGATCACCAGGACATAGAGCAGTGATATCACTGTATATACATCACTGGTGAGAGGTCACCTAGAGTATAGTGATCAGTACTACACACCAGATCACCAGGACATAGAGAGCAGTGATATCACTGTATATACATCACTGGTGAGAGGTCACCTAGAGTATAGTGATCAGTACTACACACCAGATCACCAGGACATAGAGCAGTGATATCACTGTATATACATCACTGGTGAGAGGTCACCTATAGTGATCAGTACTACACACCGGATCACCAGGACATAGAGCAGTGATATCACTGTATATACATCACTGGTGAGAGGACACCTAGAGTATAGTGATCAGTACTACACACCGGATCACCAGGACATAGAGCAGTGATATCACTGTATATACATCACTGGTGAGAGGTCACCTAGGGTATATAGTGATCAGTACTACACACCAGATCACCAGGACATAGAGCAGTGATATCACTGTATATACATCACTGGTGAGAGGTTACCTAGAGTATAGTGATCAGTACTACACACCGGATCACCAGGACATAGAGCAGTGATATCACTGTATATACATCACTGGTGAGAGGTCACCTAGAGTATAGTGATCAGTACTACACACCGGATCACCAGGACATAGTGATATCACTGTATATACATCACTGGTGAGAGGTCACCTAGAGTATAGTGATCAGTACTACACACCAGATCACCAGGACATAGTGATATCACTGTATATACATCACTGGTGAGAGGTCACCTAGAGGATAGTGATCAGTACTACACACCAGATCACCAGGACATAGAGCAGTGATATCACTGTATATACATCACTGGTGAGAGGTCACCTAGAGTATAGTGATCAGTACTACACACCGGATCACCAGGACATAGAGCAGTGATATCACTGTATATACATCACTGGTGAGAGGTCACCTAGTGTATAGTGATCAGTACTACACACCAGATCACCAGGACATAGTGATATCACTGTATATACATCACTGGTGAGAGGTCACCTAGTGTATAGTGATCAGTACTACACACCAGGACATAGAGCAGTGATATCACTGTATATACATCACTGGTGAGAGGTCACCTAGAGTATAGTGATCAGTACTACACACCAGATCACCAGGACATAGTGATATCACTGTATATACATCACTGGT
Organism: Leptodactylus fallax; assembly: GCA_947044405.1. Taxonomy (NCBI): domain Eukaryota; kingdom Metazoa; phylum Chordata; class Amphibia; order Anura; family Leptodactylidae; genus Leptodactylus; species Leptodactylus fallax. The sequence continues at coordinate 138,213 of CAMRHE010000983.1, read as the reverse complement.
GTGAGGTCACCTAGAGTATAGTGATCAGTACTACACACCGGATTACCAGGACATAGAGCAGTGATATCACTGTATATACATCACTGGTGAGAGGTCACCTAGAGTATAGTGATCAGTACTACACACCGGATCACCAGGACATAGAGCAGTGATATCACTGTATATACATCACTGGTGAGAGGTCACCTAGAGTATAGTGATCAGTACTACACACCAGATCACCAGGACATAGAGCAGTGATATCACTGTATATACATCACTGGTGAGAGGTCACCTATAGTATAGTGATCAGTACTACACACCGGATCACCAGGACATAGAGCAGTGATATCACTGTATATACATCACTGGTGAGAGGTCACCTAGAGTATAGTGATCAGTACTACACACCGGATCACCAGGACATAGAGCAGTGATATCACTGTATATACATCACTGGTGAGAGGTCACCTAGAGTATAGTGATCAGTACTACACACCGGATCACCAGGACATAGAGCAGTGATATCACTGTATATACATCACTGGTGAGAGGTCACCTATAGTGATCAGTACTACACACCAGGACATAGAGCAGTGATATCACTGTATATACATCACTGGTGAGAGGTCACCTAGAGTATAGTGATCAGTACTACACACCAGATCACCAGGACATAGAGCAGTGATATCACTGTATATACATCACTGGTGAGAGGTCACCTATAGTGATCAGTACTACACACCAGGACATAGAGCAGTGATATCACTGTATATACATGACTGGTGAGAGGTCACCTAGAGTATAGTGATCAGTACTACACACCGGATCACCAGGACATAGAGCAGTGATATCACTGTATATACATCACTGGTGAGAGGTCACCTAGAGTATAGTGATCAGTACTACACACCGGATCACCAGGACATAGAGCAGTGATATCACTGTATATACATCACTGGTGAGAGGTCACCTAGGGTATATAGTGATCAGTACTACACACCAGATCACCAGGACATAGAGCAGTGATATCACTGTATATACATCACTGGTGAGAGGTTACCTAGAGTATAGTGATCAGTACTACACACCGGATCACCAGGACATAGAGCAGTGATATCACTGTATATACATCACTGGTGAGAGGTCACCTATAGTGATCAGTACTACACACCGGATCAGGTCATATGTAATATCCTCCTTATCACAAACTATGTAGAATTTAAGCCCGTGCCCTCCAAGAAACACAGTCACATTTTTTAAGTAATAATACTTTAATAAAATTAAGTTCTTAATGTCAATTCAGCACATTTAATACATTAACCCTTCCCTTCTTTGTTTTCTACAACTTGTGCAACATCATGTATGCTTTAACTATCTGCTTTAAAAAAAAAAATATACAAATAAAAAATATGAAAACATAAAATGAAGACATCCAAAAATCAGGACTACGTCTACGTTCTGCAAACGGCTCATGTGTTTAACATTGGATATGATGGATGGTCGATAGGCGCGTCCCGCCAACTTCTTATACCTCAATGAATTTATAGAAAATGTTAGGGCGTCTCGTTCTTATCGAGGCGCCCGGTGTTTTCATGGGTGACATGTTGATTTGGAAATTTATTCAAAACTGTAGAGAAGATTGGTTCTCAAGTCATCCCAAGAACATAAGAAAAACCAAGTGTGAACCACACATCTATACATATCCTATGTATTAGTGGTAGACGAGAACCAGAATTCATTGGAGACCGCCATGGGTACGCTACGGAGACCCAATATAAGTTATAAATTCATGGATTTGTTCAGGTGACCATTGCGGTGCCTTTTAAAGTTTGTTTTATTCTTTCCGAAAAAAAATAAAAAAAACGAGGCGGAAGAACAAGACTATTTCATCTGAATTTTTTTTTTTTGTTTCCATAAGATATAAAAACACAGCGCTGTATATATTTTATGCATATACTTTGAACCCTGCCCCCTTTTCTCTTTCCATTCGTATATTTTCTCATGAAATGTATTTAAGAGGAAAAAAAAAAATAAAAAGAATATAAAGTGCATGAAGTGTGATTATATCTCTCAAGACAGAATTCCATTCAGTTTTGTTCAAGTAAAAAAAAAAAAAAAATATAAAAAAACAAAAAAAACCAGTCGGGCCGATACACAATGTTGTACCCGCCTACCCAACTGTAAACAGAATGAGGTACAAAATAACAAAAATGGAGTATGAATATGTTATATGACACCAGCGAGTCATCTATGTCATAAATCTTCCCATTTCATATGAGTATTAAATAACCATCCTGGTTTGCGTTATCATCTATATAATTTTTTGTATCGTTTTAATTTTTTTAAAAATTCTTTTTTTTTTCCATATCGTTTACTTTTTAACGCCTATGCATGTTGGCTCAGATTGCTTATAGTTTCCTGGGCCCTAAATGTTAAAGCTATTTGCAAAAAAAAATAAAAAAATTACAAAAACAGTTATGGGGCAAGCCTGGACACCTCTATTAGCTTGACCTCTCTTTATCCAATATATTAAGTGCTATAGTAGGAATAGTTTTTTTTTTTTTTTTTTTATGTGTTTACAATGTGAAACAAAATGTAAAAAATAAAAGCCCACCTTTTTGCAGAGGAATTAAGTTAGAACTCTACAAAAACAACAAGTTTTTTTTGGTTTTAAATTTTAAAATAAAAAATAAGAACTTGTGAGGGGCGAGGAGGGAAAACAATATTTGGACTTTAACCCCTGCACATACAAGTTTAAATACCAACCACACATAAAAAAAAAAAATATTTATAAGTTCTTCAACAAAATGTAAGAAAAAGTTTAAATTTCTGGGGGAACGTGTCCCTCCCGAAACAATTGGGGGTTTAAAATAACCCCATAATCCGCATTTGGCTACACGTTTGCTAGCAATTCTCTCCTTTAGTGCACAGTTTATTGCTGGGCTGTTTTTGTTTAAGGTTATAAACAGCGTCGCAGAGTAAAAATCAAAGAAAATAATTTCATTTTTTACGTAAAATGTATATACATGTGATTATTTAAGAAAAACCCTTACATTTTGGTAACCTGGTTACAAAAATATAAACAAAAAATAAACATAAAAAATAGAAAAACGTTGTTCTATTTTACCGCTTCTTTTTCGACCCTCTTTTTGTAGAGGATGGAAGAACCGTTTGATCTTGGAATTTTCTCCAATGGTCTAAGGGTTAAGCCCTATACCTCGCTTTGACCTCGAGAAGGTCAGTCGATAAGGGTTATAACATTACAGTAAGTTTCCTATGTGGTTTGACATAATGAAGGTTTCGTAACCTACAAGTCTCTACCTACACACAATGAAGGTTGGGTTTTTATCTCATGCCTTCAAAAAAAACACAAACAAACAAGGGTTGCCTCTTTTTTTGGAAATTTCTACACAAAAAGTTCAGAAGTCTTGGGACGAGTAAGGAGGGAGCAGCTGAGAAACTAGTGCCATATAAGACCGGTTGCAGACGACCGAGCTGCAACCGGCGTGCCGTGAATTAAAAGCTCAGGCGGCACATGGAGGTCCCCCGTGTGCCACCCGTGCATGGGCCGTGCTTCCGCGTGAAATACACGGATAGCACACTGATCACGGTCACGGTCATCTGCAACCGGCCTAAAGGGGTTGTGCAGCCAATTTTTGTTATAAATTGATCAGAATCTCACCCGCTACAGCCAGTGATTGGCGACAAACACCAACTTGGGGAACTTAGAGGCCTCGATCAGGGGTGGCAGAGGATCGGTCAGTATTTATATCATTCTGAACAATTTTAGAAAAGTTTTAAGTGGCCGGATAATCCCTTTAGTATGTGGTCAGTTCTGAAGGAGGAAGGCGACCTCTTACTCTAACAGCCCACATATAATTTCATAAATGTATCAAGTAGATGATATCTGAATACGATTACTAGAGATGAGCGAATTTCTCAAAAGTTCAATTCGGCAATTCGGTTCGAAGTTCCAAAAAAATTAGCTTCGATCCGAATTACTTCGCGACGAATAAACAGCTATTTCCTGGCTGCAGAGAGCCGGGGTGGGCGGCAAAATGGTGGAAGCCCTTGGATGCCGCGGTCATGTCTCTCTCTCGCTCTCTCTTCAGCACGGACAACTTTTATTCATGTGGAAGGAAAGACACGCCTACCCAATGACATCACTAGAGAATATCTTGTGACCGTCTGATGTCACAAAGGTCCTTACTAAATATTCGTTACCACGAAGCATCAGGAAATCCGGAATCGTGGAGAATCGAAGATTTCCTGAAATTCGGATCGAATTCTACATCTGCAGAATCGATTTGCTCATCTCTAATGATTACTATAAAAAAAAAAATTTTTGAAAAAAAATTTCCAATGTATGGCACAGAGTTCACAATAAGGCCCAGTTCACATCGGCGTTCAGGTTTCTGTTCGGGGAGTCCGCCGCTTTGGGAAACCTATACGCAAGCAGCACTTTCCTCTCCGCATGTTTCGTGCGGATCCAAGCGGAAACCACACGGACCCCATTATAGTCTATGGGGTCTGCGGGTTTCCCAGGTAAACCGCTTTTTTATGTGTATAGGTTTCCGTTCGGGGGGTACCCAAGCGGACTCCCCAAACGCAGATGTGAACCAGGCCTAAGATACCGATATCTACCAGTTGGCCTGTAAGGGCTACTAACTAGCAGATACACAATGGAAAAAATTTGGGGCAAATATCAACGTCTTGATACATTTGTAATCACCTTCATGTCATTTTTTACAGTCTGTGGAAGAACTAAATTTCACTTGTAAATTCTAAAGAAATTCAAAAAAGTTGAAAAGAATATGATTTGTGGGTCTATCGACACTTGGCATTCTGTTCTGCCAGTGGCAAAATAGAAATAATAGGAAGAAAAAAAAGAAAATGGCACCCAGGACAATTCTGGTCTCCTATATCACGCAAGGCCTTAACCCTAGGCAGGGGTTGTATTGATTTTGAGCAGAGAGAACGTCTGGGGAGGGGGGTGGGGGTTGTTTCCAGAGGTAATACTGAACCAATAAAAGTACTAAAAAAAATTATATGGTGATATTTTGACCAGTTAAGATATTTTTGACACAACCAACCATTCACAATTCTATCCTGCATTCCCTTGTCACATTACAAGGTAGAGATGGAAACCTCTATGTATACACTTCCCAGTGAACCAATCGTAGAACTGTCACCCCTCAAAACCACAATGTAAATATGGGATAGTAAAAAAAAATAGAAAAAAAAAAAAAAATCACACACACACGAAAAACAAAAAGTTCAGAAACAAAAACAAAAAAAACTCACAAAATGTGGACTTCCAGAACCGTTAAAGCAACAAAATTTTTGCTGGTCTACCCAAAAAATGAAGCGTACGATGAACTACCTAAGTCACTGTATAAGCTTCTAACATCCCCAGCTACAATATATTGCATTTACATCACTAAAACAGCACGCGGTGTATTAAAGCCCCTTTGACGCTGGTGGGTCAAACTAACTCCTTAATGGCTGGATGGTCTGCGGACCCACTGCTTGGCAGTGCCCATCAGGCCCTCCTAGTAAACAAACCCAAACCATTTTGGGAAGTTTTCATTAGGCATGAAGGCAATAATTTTCAATACTCTCTAAAACACAATGATGTGATAAAATCACAAGACAAGGCATTAATAGCTAATTCTTCATCGACAGCAAAAAGGTTTCGGCACACAAAAAAATTTTTTTACTTTTTTTTTTTAAAAAAAGAAATACTTAAGTTTAAAATCTGGCTACAAAAAGTTTTAATTTTTTTTTTTTTTCCTGTCTACATATCTATGTTTTCGAAAGCTTAAGGATTACTTTATCATAAAATAAAATCCTTTATTTTAATAAATTACCCAATAAAAAGTATTTTTTTTTTTCTTCAGCGCATGTGTCCTGCTTACATTTACATGTAATAAATGCATTTATTAAAATAGAATATTAAATTATAAAGAAATGATCTAATTTTTTTTTTTTTAAGCAGTGTCCTTTATTTTTTTGCCTCTATTTTTATTTATTTTATTTTTTTTAAATTTTACTTTTTGATTAAAAAGGAAATAGTTACAGATCTATTAACAGTCATGTCCTCCTCGCGGGTTACAAATAGACTTTTAAATAATAAGAAAAAAAAATAAAATTTAAAAAAAAAAAATCTCTTCCCTCCAAACTTTTTTTTTTATTTTTAAATACCATTTCTTTTAAAATTTTGGGGGCAACGTAAAACTATTTTCATACTGCTTCCTTAAATATAAAGAAAATTTGGTCTTTGTGTAGAATAAAACATTTATCTATATAATTTCTGATGATCATATCACAGTATATTTTTTTTTTTTTTTGCGTCATTATGTATATTGTTCTATATCTCTCTTTTTAGTGTCTATAGATGTGTTGTCCTACATTCTTCTATGGGGATGGATTAAACCTTGGATTTTTAAAAAGGGAGAATATAAAAGTCTGGTGAATGGTGGGTGGTTTGGCAATACACCCGACTTCTCCATTATAGTGGGGGGGGGGGGGAAGGCAATCGAGTCACCCCCAATTTTGCCGAAAATTTGCATCCATTTGACTTTTCACTGTACCGTTGTATTCCAGTTGACAAATTTTCTACCAGAATTTTTTTTTTCAAAAAAAGTTGAGCGCCTAAATTATGGTATAAATTCATGTTTAAGAATCTGGGCATGAGAAACTTAAGGGCGTAGTATTTGGCCAAAAAGAAAAAAAAAATCTGAGACCCGGTCTTTTACATATGAGGACAGTCATTTTTTAACTATACAAAATGGCTGCCCATGTTCACGGTATTGGTGCCAGGTCGAAAAAAAAAAAAATTGAAGGAACCCAGGTCGACAATCTCCATCCAAATAAGCGTTCTATCTAGTTCAACACCATATAGTATAGGTACCGATATACTAGAAATTATCATCTATATGTCGTAAAATGGAAATTCCCATCTTAAACACTAATAGTCACCTGGCACTGTTAATAAAAGTACGGACCCCCAACTCAGGTGGAGGGGGGTCACACGTTGAGCAGGTAAGTGCCATACTTGTCAATATATTCACATGTAAAAAGGACTTTGAAATGTACAGGCAAAAAGAGGGAGAATCGAAAAAAAAAAACAGAATACAAGGTGTTGTAACCCATAGCAACAAGATTCTGGATGACACTTTCTTAGTGCAGTTTGGAAAATGACCCCGAAACTCTGATTGGCTGCAATGGATTATTGACATTCATGCTCAACGAGCACAGAAGGAATTTTTGAGGAAAGCCAAGCAACCAGGCATTGCCTAAAGCTACGGTATGGCAACGCCAACCCCCTGCCAAGTTCACGTAATATTCTATTCCTACATTTTCCCTCGTTGTTCATTTCATGTACGTATGATAGCTCTTGGATTACAACCTTTGAAGTTTTTTTTTTTTTTTTTTCAAAAAGTTGCGGTCAGATCTTCTCCCAAGAATTGATATTTTTGTCAGGCTAGACTACAACCTACTTCTCCATGAAGAACCAATGACGTCACCGCTTCTTCATGAACAGATTGGCTGTTCTCTCAAAAACAATGGTTCAGTCCACACTTTGGCTGCTGCCCCCGTGTGCTGAAGTTAGTCCCGTAAGGCTGTTGCCTCATAAATATGCAAGGTAGTGTTATGTCTTTGTGTCTGGAAAAAAAAAAAAAAAACAACACACATTTGTCAAGGCCTGATCAGTGGCCAACAGACCGTACAAATCAAAAATATTAGAAGGAACAAGGCCTCCATTATGACTGGGAGTGGTATAGTCGCAAACGATGGACCTCAATAAATGAACCAAGGGGTCCGGCAAATTATTTAAAAAAATTTCAGCCTCGGAGACCTGAAAACGTAGTGCTAGGTTCTCATTAAAAAAAAAACGACTCCAAAGTCCTATTCCATGCAGGCCATTCCTCAAAGTGCTTTTTGCATGCAACCTAAAACCTTCAGAAAAAGTCGAGAGAAATTATGCCAGGAATTTTTTTTTTTGTTTGTTTTTCGTCTTTTTTTTTTTTTTTTTTTTTTTTTGTAAATCCAGGGGGGTGCAGGTTGTAGTAATGCAAGCAGAAAAGTTTCTCCTAAAGCTATATAGCAAAGACTACTTTGAATGGTAGGAAAGATTAATGTGCTCCAGTGCAGTAAATACATTCTCACTGAAGACTTTTTGTTTTTAGAAAGACTTTATAAGCTTTGAATGCGGCATTAAATATTCGACTGCACTAGTCACACTGTAGACTCAAAAAAAAAAAAAAAAAAAAAGTTCCATCATCATCGAGTCTACCCTGTCCTTTGAAATCTGACTGAGCAGCTCCCCCGAAATTGACCTGAAATATTTTTTCTCATTTTGTCCCTTTTTCAACGTAAAATTGCTACATTTGTTTAAACAAAAATACTGCTAAAAGTTGTAACAAGGTATTATGACTGCTACATAAATTCAAAAAGTTTCTGAAAATCTAAAAAAAAAATAAAAATAAAAATTACAGGTAACATGTTGAGTCAGGTTTCCAAAAACAAAATAAAATCAGCTTGAATATACTCCCTCCCCCATCAATTTCTAAATATCTTTTTTTTTTTTTTTGGCGGAGGGGGGGGCACACAAATATTACATCCCTAGTGCCTACATTCTTATGCAATTGAAGTAGATTAGTGTTTCGATGAAAGACTTGGGAAGGTTCTTTCACAGGTGCAATGTGACGGAAGTTCCTGTCCTACTGACCCAAAAAGTGAGATGAAGGGCAGGATCTCCCCTGGTAGGGATCGGAAGTCATGGAACGTATCACCACTGGAAAATGGCATGAAGATATCTCAATGTGTCATATGCAATTTTTTTTTTTTTTTTTGATATGGCGACTGTGAATATTATACAGTTCACAAATTGAAAACAGTCTTCGAAAGAATCTCCTTGCGTTGCGCTATGCCATGATCGAGTGTTGTTCTAGTCCCAAAATCACATAGTCAACAAAAATAAATAAAAAAGATTATCCGGGAAGCACCATAAATTGGGATAATATAACCCTGGAAGGTGGGTCGGGGCAGGGAATACAGAGCAGTCTATATAGAATACCCCCCCCCCGTTAGACTGCCTCTCGTTTTGCGTAATCCCAAGGGCAAGAGGAAACCCTAACTCGACAAGTGGTCTTGAACATCTTCAAAACGGTTGAAGACTAAACATGGCACCCTCTAAAACTTTTTTTTTTTTTTTCCAGCACATAAAACTTTGGTCCAATGTTTCTGCATTTTCTTTAAAATGTTCCGTCTGGTCCAGTTAAGAGGAAGAATATAACAAGTGATATTGTTATATATTTTCTTTGCATTCGTTACGAAAAGAACAAAAACAAAAAAAGTTCCGTAGTCACATGTGGAAGTTTTAGTGTTCCTCCCTTTTCTAAATACCAGTGCTCCCGCTTTAAAGATAAAAAATAAAAAATGTTGTATTTTCCTCGTGATGGCCGCAGAGGCCTAACAGATGAAGCGGCAGTTGTCTGAGTTGAGGAGGACCAGGAATCCTGATGGCCCAGCTTCAGTGCACAGTAAAATCAAAGTCTTTTTTTGTTTTGTTTTTTTTTTATTTTCTTACAAAAAGCAAGACCTCCATGCATATAAAGTCCTGATTGTTGAGTTTTTGTTTCTCGTCCTGGTGTTAAAAATTAAAACCGGCAGGAATTGTAACATCTGAATTCAGAATCTTTTTTTTTTTTTTTTTTTACAGCAAATGACAAAAAATTGCAAACTGTAGAATGAGCTGCATTTTGTTGAGTGTGAGGTAATAGTTGTGTCCTCATGTTGCAGATTCCCAGAGATTGATAGAGTTTTTTTTTTTTTTTTTTTTTTTTATTTTTGCTTGCAATGATGAAATAGATTCTCGTCGATAATTCGTCAGGCAGAAAGTGAGAGAGCATCAGTGGGCACCGGAAGTGGGGCCTGTAAATGCCCTGTAAATGTGACCTGGCTGGTAGTACCCCTGAGTGCCTTCCATTCTGCATCCATTGGTTTTTGAATCAGCCCATCTGCCAACGCTGCCCGCTTTAACTTCAGAGAGGTAAATCTCCTACAGTGCTTAAGAAGGGCAATTTAGAAAGAGGATATCTCTGACCTCAGCTGGACCCCTCTTTCCGCTTAACCCTTCGATAATAGAGAGATCAAAAGTATAATTTTCAGCTGCATATTCAAACCGCGGTAGAGGTTGATGGAGTTCGACTGAACAGCTAACAAATAAAAAAAGGTCGAAGAAAAATCTTGATGGTTTTACAGCAGCAAGCTTTTACTTTTCCTTTTTGTGAAGCTGCTACCACGTGGAAAGAACTTGCTCTTTAAGAACTCTTCTACTTCCAAAAAAAAAAAAAAAAGTTCAAAAAACTTAAAAAGTTTCACCTGGACTCAAGAAATTGGATCCTCGTGGGCACTGGTGTCCCAGAAATTAGCTGTGACTGCTGGAAAGGGCCGTCTGTAACCCTTTTGTAACCATCAAACCTTTCAAAGTTCAAAAATAATAGAAATAAAAAAATTGCAAGTTTCAGATATCCTTTTGTAACATTCTGATTATAGTTAAGATTTTATTATGAAGTTTAAATATTGTTTCTTGACCTCTATGCACCTCAAGTCCGTCATCTCTTAACCCACCCTCTCCCTCGTCAAAGTCTCTTAGGAAAATATCCTTATGGCTTGAGTGGCGGACGCATGACAAACGGGACACTCGGGTTCGTTACGTTCACAGATGCGTACGGCACACTCCATGCAAAAAAGGTTGTGCCCGCAGGGCACCAGTGCAGCTGTGACCTCGCTTTCAAAGCATACCATGCACTCCCGGCTTCCAGAAACAGAGTTCCGAGTGGCATTAAGTTTGGTGAAGCCTGGCAGAGTATCGCCTTGGTTCCTCCTCGGCAAGCTAGTGAGGCTGGATTCTGGAGACCTCTGTGTGGCATTGGTCTGGATGGTGCCACTGCTCCCGGAGCGCTGCTGCTTCGTGAAGATGCTTGGGGTTGGGCTGTTGTTTTCTTGTCCACCCCACATGGGTCCTCCAGTTTCGGCCACACCGTAATAAACGTCCTGCTTGTAGTTAGGGAACAAATAGCCATAGTTGAATTCATTCTGATCGTTCAGTCGTGGCGTCTCATAAACAGGTTCTGTCGGACAGTCGCCGATGCACCCTAGGCTGTTTTGTCGGAAGGTAGAAAGAGGTTTGCAACCAGCTGCTGTACCGTGAACTCTCCAGCTCTCTGGATATCGGCTTTCCATTCCAGAATCTGGACTATTAGACAGAAAGTCATTCTCGTTGTTGTATTCCAAGATTTTGCCGGTTCGTACCGCAATATGTGTCTCAATTTCTTCTCGTGCCCGTTCGACATTTCCTGGAGCCCCGGTGATCTCAAACACCGGGTCTCTGTCACGGCTTGGAGTGATAATATAAGTGTTTGTTTGTTGCTGAATTCTCTTAATGGTAGCCCCCTTGGGTCCGACTACTAACCCAACAACTCTGTAGGGGACTCTGACACGGATTGTGACTTGGCCGGGTAGAGTTGGTGCACTGCCGAAAGCACTGCCGGCTTTGTTCCGGGAAGCTCTTATCATGGAGAAGTGTTCAGCTGCGGAAATGATCTCACGTCTTGCCATGGCAACGTCCTCTCTACGTCCAGTCACCATAAACACTGGTTCTTCTCCTCGAACTGGAGTCTTGATATATGTGTTTGTTTTCGCTCTTAGCGCTTTGATTTTACAGCCTAAAAAATAAATGAAAACACATTTTAAAATTAAAAAATTACACTGAACTTAAAAAACAAAAACTTACATAAAGTCAAGCCAAAATTTTACAACATTAACAATATCAATCCTTTCGAGTCTATTTTACTCGTCTAATCAGAATAGCCATATTTCATGACAAGTCGGATAGAATTTTTGTTCCCCATGGGACAGAATAGACATTTATGACTCTTGACAAGGCATCAAGACGGACATACATGTGAAGTAGTAAAGAAGTAAGTTACTGAACGTATGATTATGTAGAGCCAGGGCTGTGGAGTCCGTAGGCCAAACCACCAACTTTGATTCCTCTATTTTCCCACAGCCAGACTCCGACTCCAACCCCTTCTTAAATGGCTGCCAGCCATGGTCAGACAGGAGCAGCAAAAGCATCCCAGAACAACGCCTGCGATTGTGATGCCACAAGAGAGGAACAGACCACTAAAAGGAGCTTCAATGCCCAAACAAGTCCCTCAGACCTGATAACATCAATAATTTTCTAACATGATATTCAATAATTAATCATGTTATTTTGATACTGAAGTCGGAAACCTTTTTCTCCCCCCCCGATTCCACCCAAAACTGAACTTCCAACCCAACTTCGACTCAGCCAGTCCGACTCTACCATTACACCAACGCAGCAATGCAAATTCTAGTTCCTATTGGCAATATAGTCGTTCAGACTGGCCATATACTGGTCGAAGGATGAGCGATCTTTCTGGGAAGATTGTTTTAGAGAAAGATTTTCGGCCACACTATGAGATAAAAATTTGAAACATGGCTGACTTCGTTCCAGATGATGATGATCCAATGCACATTAAGGGGGGCAGACGAGACAAGGTCAACACAAAACAGGGGGCAGGCTAAAAGACAAAAGTCAGCCTCGGGAGTCTTACAAATTTACAAAGCCACATTACCGTAAAGACAAACCATAAAGCCACATCATATGAAGAAAGCAGAAAGACGACGAGCAGATGGCACAAAGACGACAGCCGTCACATTGGCCAAGACTGACGAAAAATATGGGGGTACAAAAATTACTACCGTAAAAATAAAAAACTAGATGAGATACAACACTGACATCGAGAATAATAAAGTCTATTGTATCCCAAAATAACTCAATAATCCAACAAACAATAGTCAGGAAACCCCATACCTGGGAGAGAAAAGGTTAACACATAGGTGCACGCAGTGACCCGGCCTATGGGGGGCTATTAATCTAGCAACACCACCCTCCCTTTACCCAGAACACTGCCTAGGTCTCTCTAAGAGCAAACAAAGCGCGCATTGTTGGCCGTCTCACAAGGGTCTCTGCTCTCTAGGAAATGAAGTCTGCTTTAATAGTCTACTAAAAGCCTCAAGGTTTTTATTATAAGGGTTGTCGCCACCCCCACCCCCAACAAATATAAGGGGAGAGGGTCTGCCGCTTGTCCCCGTACCCTCATAAAATCAGCCTCATAAACCCGAATCTGAAACACGACATTCATAAACTTGTCCAATTATTTTGCAGGCGTAACACGTGTCGTTGGGACAACTTGTCCGAGAGTAAACAGAACCCACGACTGCAGCGGCGGCGGCGATCAGATGCTCCGGACTGTCCGGGGCGGACCCTGCGGTGGTTGGGTTATTATTTCTTTACTCTTCTATAAATATTACAAGTTCTTATTTTTAACCCAGAAAAAAAAAAAAATCAAATCAAATATTTTTGGCTCCCTATGAATTGTGGTCAACCAAAATCGCCTTCGGCAGGCCTCCAATCACAACAGTAGACCTTAAGCTCCTGGCGGGGGGGCATGTCCTACTTTAGAACCAAAAACTGTAAATAAATAGAACCTATTAAAGGTTTTAGGACCAGCGTCACTTACGAGGCCACAACACTACAACCGGTGACTAGATTGTCAATACTTGGACGAGGAACAAACCCAAGCGATTCATATATATACTGTGGGGTACAAAAAGACCCCAAAAATTTCCATCAAACTGCTCCATCGTAGATTTAAAAAAATTCCATACATCTTTTATGCAAAGAGCTTATAATTTTCTTAAAGAAATCCACATTTGGACTGCAAAAATTAAAAAAATATCACGTATCATGGGGGATTTACCTTTTATTTGGACCCAATAATAAATCTGTAATTTAGGGGAGTGAATTTAGGGGAATATATTGACTCAGGCCCGTCAGCTACTCATACACGGTGGAGGCAGCCATTTTGTGCTCTAATCAATCTCCATGACATCGCAATAAGGACGCCCATTTTCGAGCTGCATTGCTGGGAAGGTTGGTCCTCTCCACTTAACTGGTTGACAACGTTCCCAAAAACTTCGGCTACGTTGATCATCTTAAACAGCCCACAAGTTAAATTTGCCTAAATATTTGGAAATGACCACAAAATGGCCGACTCCCCTCTTTTGTTTTAAGGTGGGTCAAACTACAAACCAACAGGCAGGCCTTAAAGGAAAAATCTGCAAAAAATTCAGATATTAAACCCTGGCGTTTTCACCCTTTTTGTAAATTTTATTTTTTTTTTTTTAGATTTAACTCTATACACCCGATAAAGAGAGGGAATCCCAGATTGTCCGATGACTGGCCCGGGCCACGAACAGGTTAACTGTAACGGTCTGAGAGTCTCACTTGCTGCAAGAAGGTTGAATTAATCCCTTCTGAAAAGGCCTCATTCTCTGGGGAGGGCGTGTGAGGGGGCCAGAGACGGCCACAAAGGATTTCTTAGAATCTCACCAAGGCTGTGCGAATGGGACAGGACTGGCACTGCGCACAATGTGTGTCTATATCCATACGTAGAACGCATATGGAGGACTGTACGCCACAAGCTGTGTCAACAACAGCATATGTCCCATATCGTCTGCCTCCATTAGGCAGCAGTATTATCCGACCTCTTCGGGATATTCTCCCAAGGGGGGCTGGATAATCTCAAAAGGAAAGGTCCTTCTACCTCCGTGGACAAAATAATATCTCGGAGGCACTCGGGTTACGGGAGATAATGGCCGGCTGTAATGTCACCTCCCTCACACCTGTCTCCTTCCGCCATTAAAGGGATGGGTGAAATACTGTATATGCCAAACTTCTCAAGAAATGTAATAAATATCAATACACAACTACCCAAAAAGGCAGAGCCACCAAGAAAGGGGCAAATGCGACCACTGAAATTGGCTTAAAGGAAAAGTCCATTTAGACAAGTTCTTAACCTAAATTTATTTTTGCAAATATTATAGTTTAAAGGGAACCGGCCATGTATATTTCTGTAAGTAAACTACCATCGTGTCCCAAATATCCCTATATTAAGTCGGTCAGTGAAAAACTGCACATGTGTCGGGAGGACCAGAGAAGAGTTCGATGAATCTCGTCTGACTTATCTCTTGGTTCTCTTTGCACATGCTCAGTTCTTCATTGTGGCGGAGACGGCACATTTCTGCTTCACTGCATATGCGTTCAAGGTACCGCCAATGCGCAATGAGCGACTCCGGCTCCAGGGGAAAAACGCGCATGCGTCGGGAACACCAGAGAGGAGTCCGGCGTGATTCGCTGAACTCATCTCCGATTTTCCCAACGCACAAGCAGTTTTTCACTAAAGACGAGACACTTCCACTTCATTGTGCATGCACCCAAGGCACGGCACATGCGCAGCGAGGCTGAGATGTCCTTCTCCAGCTGCACATGCGCTGAGAGCACTAGGAGTATAGACTTTATTCTGTTTTTAACCCTGGCAGGGTTATTTAGATCATAAAATTGTCAGTCCATATGGGCATGTTGGTGGTTTGGTGTCTCAGATATACGTTACAGGTTCCCTTTAAGTCCTCCCAAGCCTCAGACCTGAGCAATCCGCTGTAGTGTCGCTGTAGTTATTAGGCCGTGTGTACCTTACAACCAGACATGACTCAGCTGTTCAGCTCTCTGTCTGACTGACACTGTGATGCCTGCAAGGGAAGAAAAAAGCAGGCCGAGAATGGTCAGGCATTAATCTAGTGTGTACTGCCTCCTAAAAAAATCTTATCAATGAGGCCACATTAGTAATCAGATTTTTCTAAAAGTAAAGGTAGCAGTAAGCGTTAGACACACACAAACCTGTCCTCCCCGATTTCACTGGGACCGCCCGGCCATCTTATGTGTATGGGGGCTTCTCGAGTCTCCTACAGTGACAAAGAAGGATCGAGCATGTTGTATTCCAACATGTCCTATCCTTTTGTTCTCAGAGAAGATAAGCTGCTGTCCGAAGTGACCTCCACCTTAAATTTCTCTTCCAATTCCGTCCCTTCGGCTTTCCTTCGGTTATTAGGCTCAGATGAATAGGCCACATCAGCGGCGTGGCTAGCGGTGCGGGTTCTTTGGCTGAATCGGCCAAGATCGAGCAGGACACATTTTTTTCAGCGCCCCGCTTCGATTTCTGACCCCCATCGAAAAGAGTGGAATTTGGCACGGATTTCAAGGTGGAATCCACCAAATTCTTAAGTGTAAACATACCCTTGCTCTTCTCTTCGCATTCAGAACACACTCTGCTGAGCCTAGTGTGCATGTGTACGGGAAGAAGAGGGTCAGGAAGAAGAGCAGGTGAGTGTTCACACCACAGTTGTCTCATGTGTATGGTCTATACAATTAGGTGTAGATGTAAGCGTCGCTAACCCTTGTGAATAAAGGCCTGAGGAGCTAAAGGCCTAACGCATTTCCTACATTTTTGCACCCCAGAAAACATTAAGGCTTTCCCTATAGACCACCCTCCAGCCATAGCCCATGAACTTTTGTATCATTAAAAACTTTCAGCAATTTTTTTTTTGCACCTATGGAATCGTAAACAAAATTTTTTTCAAAAATTTACGAGAGAATATCTACAATCGGCCATATAGTCATAATCTGAAGCTCTGAAACGAGCAGGTTTCCATCTTGGCGGACACACCCCTTTATTTAAAGGCACAAAGGGCCTGGGTTGTAGATATCTTTGCACTCGATACTCTAGGTATGAAGTGCTGCCCGTACAAGATTATCCATCATGGACATTTATAATGCGAAAAAAGAAAAATAAAACTCATTTCGGAATAATTTAAGGTGGAATAAGACTGGTCATATATATTAGGTGAATGTCAGCCAAACCTGCTGATTTTGGCTAATCGACTGATCGTCTAACTTGCATGTGTGCCCCTCAAGTCTCCGCAGGTGTTGGAGAAAAGAAGGACTGAGCATGCTGAATGTGAACATGACATTGTTTTGCTCTCAGGGATGTTAAGCCGCCACTAAAGGCATCTGGTAGTGGCCTCTCCAATCAGAACACATGCAAGATCGGCTGGGCTGAGCGTGCATGTGTATACGGGAGTCAGGAAGAACGGCTGTCGGCAAACTTGTTCTTCGAACGTTCAGCAGCTACATCCCAACTTAAAGGGGTGCTAGGTGGAGACATATGGTGACTCCCCGCCCCAAACGGGGTCCTTTTAGATAATCCTGCATTATACCTGAGGAAATAATCCTGTCAATGGTAGCTGGATTGTTTTAAAGCATATTCTATCTGTGTCAGGGTGTCCATACACATTACACAAAATTTGACCAAAAACTTAGCTTAAATGGCAAACTGGAAAAGCCATAGGGGGTCAGGGGTGAGCTAAAATAAAAAATGAAGTGACCGTCAGCTACCTCCAGTTCTCCTTTCCATGTTGGATCCCTCGTTTCATTCCCTCAGCCCAGGTGACTGGTACGGTGGGTACCGGTGACGTCGGTGCTAGTAAGTCACTAGTAGACATGTGACCACTGAAGCCGCTGATTGGCCACAATAGTCAACGGAGCCACTTCATTTCCGAGACAGAATGGAACAAGGGACCTAATGCTGAATAGAGGACGGGGTCGTAGCCGAATACCACTTTTTTTTTTTAACTTTAGCTCCCCACCCCAACTTTTCCAGTTTTTGGCAAACTTTTGAGTTATATGTATGGACACCATGAGCAAGACTGTAATGAAATTCCGAGCTCGCAATATACTTCAAAACAATCCAACCTCCATTGACAAGATACCCATACCCACCCTGGGATGGTGCAGATTTACCTAAAAGGGCCCAGGTGGGGTCATCTATTGTCTCCACCTACCACAAAAGGGAGATTCAACAACTGTAAAATTCCACATAAGATTGGAGACTGATGAAGAGGTCAACCGTATCGAAAACGTATAAGGTGGACTGTAATTTCCATCATCCTGGCATTGTGCCCTGAAGAGCATCACGAGGTGGACATGTATGGGCCAACCTAGGTGCCAAATGACTTGACACTATCTTGCTAATAGATGCAGGTTGCACATACTTCTCCTCCAGTCATTTTTAAATGCTAAAATTGGCTTTACTTGGGGCTGGCTAGCAGCCAAGAGAAGATCAACGAGAGATGGATATGAAAGGGTGACGGGAAAGGGGGGAGGCGAGTGTTGGGGAGGGAATGGGTGGGGTTGCCCAATGCACAACAAAGAAGCATCCTAATATTCTTCCTTATATTATGTCCTTTCTGAAAACAAATGTTCCCTCCTAAAAACTGACCTCCTTTATTCAGTCTCGGTGGAGCAAGTCATGACCTAGTCCATCGTGCTGGTGGTGACTACTAACCCTCACACACCCATGGACCCAAAAACATTCTATTGTCTAAAAGTCAAAACATTATTTGACTATAATTTTCCTTACACTCCCTTTTTATAAAAAAATAAAAAAAAAAATAATATATGAGGTGTCGTGTCATCTTCCTTCATCCCCCAACCAAGGAACCCGAGAGTTTTCACAGTCCAGTCAACAGAGAAGATGAAAGTCTCTCCTATCATGATCATGCATGATTATCTTTTTGTGGTTTGCCCGTCCTGGTATTATTTCTCAACGATCCCAATTCTCTTGATCAAGTCCCCTATTCATTGACTGACTCAACCAAGCATGACGCAGAGATAAAAAAAAAAAAAGTCTCTTGAAGAACAATAGGAAGGGTCAACAAGAGCCCCTTGTCACAGAGGTGGGCACAGCCTATCGTCTTTGCGTGCTGAACCCTTCCCAAGTAACTATATCCCAGGTGATCGAGATAGCACAGTGGCCAGATGCTCGCATGTCTCGTATGGCGGAAAGATAAGTTGTAGTAACCAGATGTCCTATACTCAGATATAAGCTCCCCCTGCTGAGGTCCAGAATATATATATTAAAAAAAAAAATTGTGAACTTTGTAGACTATTCAAATGTCTAAAATGACTCAATTTAACTCTTTCCAAAACCACGGTTCAAACCACAAATCAACTTTTGTAAAGTTCTCGTGAGTGTGTTCACAACACCAACTAATTCTGGGTCAAAAGTTATACACTATGAGACCTTCTGTAGATGTCAACGTGACAAAAATAAACGTTAATAAACGTCAAAGTGCCGATTTATAGAGGATGTTAAAAAATATGCAATAAAAACGACCATGATCACACGTGAATCGATAAGGGTGAAGGTCAAGAGCACACCCTCGAAGCATCTGATGAGGCTTTAAATCTGCATTTTTTTCCGAAAAAAAAAGTGTTTGCAAAGTTTTTGTAAGTATGACGGTAGAGAAATCATTCAAGGTTTGCGAAAGGGGTTATAAATTTCGGTGCGGGTCTAAAGAGTTAAGAGAGAAAGGCAGCGGTTGTCACTCCACCTTCCCATCGACATGTCGTTCCACGCCAAAGTGTGGCGTGTGTTTACCAACACTGCGCCTGCTCCATTGACCGCGTGAGTATGCCGCTGCCAAACATCGCCACGCCCCACAAACGCCACCACCCCATTTCAGCCACCAATGGCAAGATCCTCCTATCAGGGAGATGACTGATATAATTGCTAGGATCTAGGTTTCTAAGGGGGTGCTGCAGAGAGTCATTAAGATCTATAGACGCAGCGCCAAGCCACGTGCATGCCAATGCTGCCAATGTAGAGATCCTGGAATATTCTGAATAGAAAAGCCTTACAGGGTTCATTCATTTTCACAAAAAAATTTACAATGAACAACCATCGTAACGGTGAAATTGTAATCTACAACAAAGACCCTTAAATCTTCGGTCAGCTCTGGGCCTCTCGTAAGGGGCAGCATGGGGTCATTAAAGTCAGAAATTTACGAGACCTATATTCGGAATTGGAAATTCACAGAATAAACTTTGATCCCCCCCGTAACGCCACCTCCGTTCATGTTGGATTCCAGGACACGCAGTCACTCCCACCCAGGAATCGATTCCCAACACAATAGACACCTAGCCCTACCAAAGATTTGTTAACCGTCCTGAGCACCTTCAAAGGGTCTTCACCCAATTCTAAAAGAAGACATTAGATTTTGCACCTTCGTAAATATCTTGACCAAATGTATTACGATAATAAAAAAAAATAAATCATATTGGATAATCAAAAATGGTTAATTTTAAAAGCGTTCCACACAGAATAGCCTGAAAAATCGGAGTAACAGCAACCCCCACCCCTTTAATTTCCTAAACGTCTGCTGCGCTCCTCTGCAATGCCTTCCTAGAAACACGCATGGCTCTCCTCGCGACTGTAAAATAAGGACCACACCCCCCTAACTGTTTTCGCTACAACCTGCGCATTCGGCGCGCTGGAAAAAAAAAATGGTGCAAATTCTACCTTTTGTCTAGTTGTCAAGTCGCAGTACAACAAAGGCCGGAACCACCACACACTTAATAAACCCAAATACTTGTGAGCAAGGAGAAAATGGCATATCGGTAAAGTTTAGACATCAAATCTGGAAAAATATCATCTATATCTGGACAGTCTCCGGATAACAACCGTCCATGGGTGTCCGAGGGGCTTCAGGTACTGAAGGGTTAACAGAAACAATGACTTCGGAGAGTTCTGGAGAACCCTGCAGCACTTTTGGGCTCTAGATATGGAACATCTTCATGGTCTCTTTGTTCACAAGTAGCTGCCATGCCTGTTTTTGTTTTACGAATACCTCATACAGGCTGTTTTCGGGCCCTGCCTTTCCGAAGCCTGGTCACCACCAAACTTAAAATATATCCTCCCGGGGAGTTAATCGTTCCTAAGATTTGGAGATGAATTATTTAAATTAGTCTCACGCTGCGCTCATTCTTGGAGTGAAACCCAAGTGACGCCACTGACTGGACGGCGGACAGATATGTAGCGTGGTGGGGAGGTTTTTTTTTTTTTTTTTTTTTTTTTGTGTTGTTCCTCCAGACAAAAGCTGGGACAATTTCTGCATCTCCGTAGCACATGTGCAGAAGAGAAAAGTCTATATTTCTCCAGACAAAGAGCCTGCAAAACCTCACTTCCTGCACTACAGCATGCTGCTGCACCACCGCACAAAGGTTGGCGAGTGCCTCACAGGCATGAAAATTTAAGAATGCACAGCACAAAACTGACCAAACACGATGATAATGGCTCGTAAAGAACAATGCCTTCTAGTCTAGCACGGCAGATCATCCCCACCGCCTGCAGTTGCATAATTTGACAAGTGCCTACAACTCGTCTTCCACCCTCTCAGCCATTTCCGAGACACAACGACTGAGAACGAGACACACAAATAATCTCTGTTACTACGAGAGTTTCGTGACACGCTGTCTGCACCACATAACAAGCGGGCAGGCTTTGTTGTAGCACCCTCTGTCTCACAACACATGGTGGTCATGGTTCATTGGTGTTTTGGTACCCAGGCCTCCTTGGTAGGACCAGGGGTGCGATGTTTTTGGAATAACCCTTGGCCATGTAACAAACAGCTGTACAAAGAAGGAAGTGCAGCTTAATTACAACCGTGATACCAGCACGTGCACCAACGAACAAAGACTCAAACTGACAGCTCTCCGGGGCTAGATTTCAAGTTTACGGACCTGGTTTCGGTCCAAATCGCCCAAAATACTTAGCAGAAATGAAATGTTTTTGGGGCTCGAGCGATAGAACGTAGAGGTTTTTCGAGTGGGTGTGTGCGAGAAGATGGAGACGGGGTAGTACGAAATTTCACAAAGCCACCAACGTAAAGAACTCTAAAAGGCAATCTCTGGATGCCCAGTCATGGTGACCCTCAAGAGTAAAGTGTCCGTAACACCCGATAAACTCCAAAAACACAACGAAGGACAATGCGAAAATGATGGTGATGTCATATCATTCATCACTCTAGCAAAGGCAGGTTTTGGATGAGGGGGTGGGGGATGAGGGGTCCGAAGAACATGGCACTCACTACCGCAGCCCACCATATCTGCAGAGGGTAGAGGTTACACAGAACACAGCACAGGTTTACTTTATCCAAACCTCTCAAACACAATACCCTCCAAATTATTTACATGGAGGCCTGGCTTCTTCATACTCGGCATGACCTCTCAATTTTCATAAAATTTTGGAGGTGATGGAGCCATCAAAGATACACGAAGTGAGAGTTGGGCTTGAGAGAGATGCCATCTCCTGCACACACCCACCAAAAACTTCTTTCCTACTTGGAGAGTCCCAGCCATACAGGGACAAAAGGCCTGTGCCAAATTGTGAGGAGCTTGTTGCCCCTCGTAGCATTAGTTAATCGTAGACCCCGCTTTTGGGGTGGCCCATTTTGGACTGTCAGTTCCGTAGGTAAGACTTTTGATCTAATCCAAGTATCCTCTAGACAACAAATACCACCATAATGTTCTTTCGAGAGTCTCTACAATATTTTTGTATTTTGTCACCACTACTGCCCCATGAAGTGTATTATTTGGTGGTGCGGGATCCATCCATCCCTAAACATCCTCATTGGGAACGCTTGTGTGCAGGGAAGGTGGGTGTGGTATCATTTTAACCCTGACAAGTCCTCCCCTAATCCCTGTAGCAGAGAACAAAAGCCTGTCTTCAAAAATAAGGCTCGGGGCAGCAGTACGCTCCAAGCAACAACCACCACCGACACAAGTTTTCACCCAACTCCTCAGGAGCTGAATCACATGATAACCAAGGAAGTTGTAGGGGTCTCAAAGTCATCGAGGAACATCATCGTCCCTTTCCTGGACACTACACCCCCCCCCGCCCCCACTTCTTCCCTCCAACCATCAGCACTTATGACTCCTAAACAAAGGCGACAATCTTCTGTAGACTGTATCCGACATGGTCCACACTTCCGAGAACCTAAAGGACATCGAGTCTTAAGACACCAGCCGAGTGTACGGTGGAGACTGTACGCTGTCTACAGTCAGACTGCAGCGGCGTATCCTTACATAAACTTTTCCCACAGCATCTCTCAGGAAGTGCCCACATGCCGGAGACAATGGAAAGAGTGCCGAGACAACAAAAGGATCACGCCAACTACCCCTGCCACATGGAAGAAATCAAACACGTCCACCCCCCCCGAATCCCAAACTCCGCACCTAGACCCCCTCCCACTGCACCCCCCCCCCAAAAAAAAAATAATAATCAAAAATAAAATAAAAAACGACATTAAAGGAACATAAAGAGAGGACCGGCACATGACATGGAGATGACGGGTGCCCGGTGCCAGCGTCGGGGCAAGGGGGTGTGTGTAGGTGACAACGTCCCCAAACAAAAGGACCCCAGAGTCCTCGACAACAATGCACACTTCTAGATGAAGTTTCAGACAAGCCTTTGTTTTCCAGGTGCAGCGGGGGTAGAAGGGGGGTATGTTGCCTACGGGAAAGGTTACAAAACAAAGACCCCCTTCCCAAATCTTGTAAGGTATGGGATGTTGCTACAATGTATCAGACTGCAAACAAAGCATGCCTGTGTGAGTTGTTTATGGTGTGGAGGCCAGGCGAAGCCCCCGGCGGGTATGTGTGTGCTATGGTGTACCCCCCAGATGCCCCCACATGGTGCAGTGATGGAGACAAAGGAGGCTGCTCACCTTGTCTTCCCACAATCTCAGCCACGTGTTCGGAGCTGGGCACTGGCACACACTCTGTGGTGTTGGAACTCTTCAGCCTCAGCTCTGCCTCCTTGTACAGGGCGCACAGCTTGCTCTCCCCAGATTTTTGGGGGTGCTGGCCGCTGCTGGAGCTGTTGGTGCTGCTGCTGTTGTTGTTGTTGTTGGTGTCTTCTTCTGTCTCCCCCAGACCCAGCAGGCAGAGTTGGTCCAGGGCGATCTGCAGGGCTCTGTCATCCTCCAGCACCCTGTCCTTGGTGAGGTCTGCCATGCCATGCCCATTCCTTTCCATCATCCCTGATACCACCAGGCTAGGCATGGCTAACAAAGGCTAGGGAACAAAGAAGAGGGGCAAGAGAGAGGAACCAGAGGAGAGAGAGAGAGGGAGACAGTGGGAGAGGAGGAGGAGGGAGGAGGCAGGGAGGCTGCCACTAGGGGCCCTCCTCCTCCTGCTCTGCCCGCTCCTCCTCCTGCTCTGCCCGCTCCTCCTCCTGCCCTGCCCGCTCCGCCCGCGCTCCGCCCACTGCTCCGCCCCCCGCTCCTCCTCTCTCCTCCTGGCAGCAGCGTGCGGGGAAACTCTTTTGTTTGAAATTCCCTGCCTGCTCCATGACAGGCGGGCCGGGGCATGCTGGGAGTTGTAGTTCGACGCGCTCCAGGCACAGGGACTGAGGAAAGGGGAGGGGTCTAAGTTTTTCGGAGGAGGGGGAGGTGAAGTTTCGGGGGGGCTGATACGAGGGGGGATGGGATGAGGAGGAAATAGGGGGGTGTCAGGAGGAGTTTACTGAGTGTTGGGGGCCGCCTGCACAGGTGGTGGGGGGAGGGGAGACTTGGGGAAGGGGCTGGCAGGAGGAAAGGTGAGGGGTAATAGGAGGAGGGGTAATAAGAGGAGGTAATGGGGGTAATAGGGAGCGAGGAGGGGTAGCTGGGGTAATAGGGAGCGAGGAGGGGTAGCTGGGGTAATAGGAGGAGGTAATAGGGAGCGAGGAGGGGTAGCTGGGGTAATAGGGAGCGAGGAGGGGTAGCTGGGGTAATAGGGAGCGAGGAGGGGTAGCTGGGGTAATAGGGAGCAAGGAGGGGTAGCTGGGGTAATAGGAGGAGGTAATAGGGACCGAGGAGGGGTAGCTGGGTTAATAGGAGGAGGGGTAATAGAGAGCAAGGAGGGGTAGCTGGGGTAATAGGGACCGAGGAGGGGTAGCTGGGGTAATAGGAGGAGGTAATAGGGAGCGAGGAGGGGTAGCTGGGGTAATAGGAGGAGGTAATAGGGAGCGAGGAGGGGTAGCTGGGGTAATAGGGAGCGAGGAGGGGTAGCTGGGGTAATAGGGAGCGAGGAGGGGTAGCTGGGGTAATAGGAGGAGGTAATAGGGAGCGAGGAGGGGTAGCTGGGGTAATAGGAGGAGGTAATAGGGACCGAGGAGGGGTAGCTGAGGTAATAGGAGGAGGTAATAGGGAGCGAGGAGGGGTAGCTGGGGTAATAGGAGGAGGTAATAGGGAGCGAGGAGGGCTAGCTGGGGTAATAGGGAGCGAGGAGGGGTAGCTGGGGTAATAGAGAGCGAGGAGGGGTAGCTGGGGTAATAGGGAGCAAGGAGGGGTAGCTGGGGTAATAGGAGGAAGTAATAGGGAGCGAGGAGGGGTAGCTGGGGTAATAGGAGGAGGGGTAATAGGGAGCAAGGAGGGGTAGCTGGGGTAATAGGGACCGAGGAGGGGTAGCTGGGGTAATAGGAGGAGGTAATAGGGAGCGAGGAGGGGTAGCTGGGGTAATAGGGAGCAAGGAGGGGTAGCTGGGGTAATAGGAGGAGGTAATAGGGACCGAGGAGGGGTAGCTGAGGTAATAGGAGGAGGTAATAGGGAGCGAGGAGGGGTAGCTGAGGTAATAGGAGGAGGTAATAGGGAGCGAGGAGGGGTAGCTGGGGTAATAGGGAGCGAGGAGGGGTAGCTGGGGTAATAGGGAGCGAGGAGGGGTAGCTGGGGTAATAGGGAGCAAGGAGGGGTAGCTGGGGTAATAGGAGGAGGTAATAGGGAGCGAGGAGGGGTAGCTGGGGTAATAGGGAGCGAGGAGGGGTAGCTGGGGTAATAGGGAGCGATTAGGGGTAGCTGGGGTTATAGGGAGCAAGGAGGGGTAGCTGGGGTAATAGGAGGAGGTAATAGGGAGCGAGGAGGGGTAGCTGGGGTAATAGGGAGCAAGGAGGGGTAGCTGGGGTAATAGGAGGAGGTAATAGGGAGCGAGGAGGGGTAGCTGGGGTAATAGGAGGAGGTAATAGGGAGCGAGGAGGGGTAGCTGGGGTAATAGGAGGAGGTAATAGGGAGCGAGGAGGGGTAGCTGGGGTAATAGGAGGAGGGGTAATAAGAGGAGGTAATGGGGGTAATAGGGAGCGAGGAGGGGTAGCTGGGGTAATAGGAGGAGGTAATAGGGAGCGAGGAGGGGTAGCTGGGGTAATAGGGAGCAAGGAGGGGTAGCTGGGGTAATAGGGAGCGAGGAGGGGTAGCTGGGGTAATAGGAGGAGGTAATAGGGAGCGAGGAGGGGTAGCTGGGGTAATAGGGAGCGAGGAGGGGTAGCTGGGGTAATAGGAGGAGGTAATAGGGAGCGAGGAGGGGTAGCTGGGGTAATAGGGAGCGAGGAGGGGTAGCTGGGGTAATAGGAGGAGGTAATAGGGAGCGAGGAAGGGTAGCTGGGGTAATAGGGAGCGAGGAGGGGTAGCTGGGGTAATAGGGACCGAGGAGGGGTAGCTGAGGTAATAGGGAGCAAGGAGGGGTAGCTGGGGTAATAGGGACCGAGGAGGGGTAGCTGAGGTAATAGGAGGAGGTAATAGGGAGCGAGGAGGGGTAGCTGGGGTAATAGGGAGCGAGGAGGGGTAGCTGGGGTAATAGGGAGCGAGGAGGGGTAGCTGGGGTAATAGGGAGCAAGGAGGGGTAGCTGGGGTAATAGGAGGAGGTAATAGGGAGCGAGGAGGGGTAGCTGGGGTAATAGGGAGCAAGGAGGGGTAGCTGGGGTAATAGGAGGAGGTAATAGGGAGCGAGGAGGGGTAGCTGGGGTAATAGGGAGCGAGGAGGGGTAGCTGGGGTAATAGGAGGAGGTAATAGGGAGCGAGGAAGGGTAGCTGGGGTAATAGGGAGCGAGGAGGGGTAGCTGGGGTAATAGGGACCGAGGAGGGGTAGCTGAGGTAATAGGGAGCAAGGAGGGGTAGCTGGGGTAATAGGGACCGAGGAGGGGTAGCTGAGGTAATAGGAGGAGGTAATAGGGAGCGAGGAGGGGTAGCTGGGGTAATAGGGAGCGAGGAGGGGTAGCTGGGGTAATAGGGAGCGAGGAGGGGTAGCTGGGGTAATAGGGAGCAAGGAGGGGTAGCTGGGGTAATAGGAGGAGGTAATAGGGAGCGAGGAGGGGTAGCTGGGGGTAATAGGGAGCAAGGAGGGGTAGCTGGGGTAATAGGAGGAGGTAATAGGGAGCGAGGAGGGGTAGCTGGGGTAATAGGGAGCGAGGAAGGGTAGCTGGGGTAATAGGAGGAGGGGTAATAGAGAGCAAGGAGGGGTAGCTGGGGTAATAGGAGGAGGGGTAATAGGGAGCAAGGAGGGGTAGCTGGGGTAATAGGGAGCGAGGAGGGGTAGCTGGGGTAATAGGAGGAGGTAATAGGGAGCGAGGAGGGGTAGCTGGGGTAATAGGGAGCAAGGAGGGGTAGCTGGGGTAATAGGAGGAGGTAATAGGGAGCGAGGAGGGGTAGCTGGGGTAATAGGGAGCGAGGAAGGGTAGCTGGGGTAATAGGAGGTAATAGGGAGCGAGGAGGGGTAGCTGGGGTAATAGGGAGCAAGGAGGTGTAGCTGGGGTAATAGGGAGCAAGGAGGGGTAGCTGGGGTAATAGGGAGCGAGGCAGGGTAGCTGGGGTAATAGGAGGAGGTAATAGGGAGCGAGGAGGGGTAGCTGGGGTAATAGGGAGCGAGGAGGGGTAGCTGGGGTAATAGGAAGCGAGGAGGGGTAGCTGGGGTAATAGGGAGCAAGGAGGGGTAGCTGGGGTAATAGGAGGAGGTAATAGGGAGCGAGGAGGGGTAGCTGGGGTAATAGGGAGCAAGGAGGGGTAGCTGGGGTAATAGGAGGAGGTAATAGGGAGCGAGGAGGGGTAGCTGGGGTAATAGGGAGCGAGGAAGGGTAGCTGGGGTAATAGGAGGAGGGGTAATAGAGAGCAAGGAGGGGTAGCTGGGGTAATAGGGACCGAGGAGGGGTAGCTGGGGTAATAGGAGGAGGTAATAGGGAGCGAGGAGGGGTAGCTGGGGTAATAGGGAACGAGGAGGGGTAGCTGGGGTAATAGGAGGAGGTAATAGGGAGCGAGGAGGGGTAGCTGGGGTAATAGGAGGAGGTAATAGGGACCGAGGAGGGGTAGCTGAGGTAATAGGAGGAGGTAATAGGGAGCGAGGAGGGGTAGCTGAGGTAATAGGAGGAGGTAATAGGGAGCGAGGAGGGGTAGCTGGGGTAATAGGAGGAGGTAATAGGGAGCGAGGAGGGCTAGCTGGGGTAATAGGGAGCGAGGAGGGGTAGCTGGGGTAATAGGAGGAGGTAATAGGGAGCGAGGAGGGCTAGCTGGGGTAATAGGGAGCGAGGAGGGGTAGCTGGGGTAATAGGGAGCGAGGAGGGGTAGCTGGGGTAATAGGGAGCAAGGAGGGGTAGCTGGGGTAATAGGAGGAGGTAATAGGGAGCGAGGAGGGGTAGCTGGGGTAATAGGGAGCAAGGAGGGGTAGCTGGGGTAATAGGAGGAAGTAATAGGGAGCGAGGAGGGGTAGCTGGGGTAATAGGGAGCGAGGAAGGGTAGCTGGGGTAATAGGAGGAGGGGTAATAGGGAGCAAGGAGGGGTAGCTGGGGTAATAGGGACCGAGGAGGGGTAGCTGGGGTAATAGGAGGAGGTAATAGGGAGCGAGGAGGGGTAGCTGGGGTAATAGGGAGCAAGGAGGGGTAGCTGGGGTAATAGGAGGAGGTAATAGGGACCGAGGAGGGGTAGCTGAGGTAATAGGAGGAGGTAATAGGGAGCGAGGAGGGGTAGCTGAGGTAATAGGAGGAGGTAATAGGGAGCGAGGAGGGGTAGCTGAGGTAATAGGAGGAGGTAATAGGGAGCGAGGAGGGGTAGCTGGGGTAATAGGAGGAGGTAATAGGGAGCGAGGAGGGGTAGCTGGGGTAATAGGGAGCGAGGAGGGGTAGCTGGGGTAATAGGGAGCGAGGAGGGGTAGCTGGGGTAATAGGGAGCAAGGAGGGGTAGCTGGGGTAATAGGAGGAGGTAATAGGGAGCGAGGAGGGGTAGCTGGGGTAATAGGGAGCGAGGAGGGGTAGCTGGGGTAATAGGGAGCGAGTAGGGGTAGCTGGGGTAATAGGGAGCAAGGAGGGGTAGCTGGGGTAATAGGAGGAGGTAATAGGGAGCGAGGAGGGGTAGCTGGGGTAATAGGGAGCAAGGAGGGGTAGCTGGGGTAATAGGAGGAGGTAATAGGGAGCGAGGAGGGGTAGCTGGGGTAATAGGAGGAGGTAATAGGGAGCGAGGAGGGGTAGCTGGGGTAATAGGGAGCGAGGAAGGGTAGCTGGGGTAATAGGAGGAGGGGTAATAGGGAGCAAGGAGGGGTAGCTGGGGTAATAGGGACCGAGGAGGGGTAGCTGGGGTAATAGGAGGAGGTAATAGGGAGCGAGGAGGGGTAGCTGGGGTAATAGGGAGCGAGGAGGGGTAGCTGGGGTAATAGGGAGCAAGGAGGGGTAGCTGGGGTAATAGGAGGAGGTAATAGGGAGCGAGAAGGGGTAGCTGGGGTAATAGGGAGTGAGAAGGGGTAGCTGGGGTAATAGGAGGAGTAAAGGGGAGTATAGAGGTAATAGGGAGTTAGGAGGGGTAGCTGGGGTAATGGGAGGAGGTAATAGGGAGTGAGAAGGGGTAGCTGGGGTAATAGGAGGAGGTAATAGGGAGCGAGGAGGGGTAGCTGGGGTAATAGGAGGAGGTAATAGGGAGCGAGGAGGTAATAGGGAGTTAGGAGGGGTAGCTGGGGTAATAGGAGGAGGTAATAGGGAGCAAGGAGGGGTAGCTGGGGTAATAGGGAGCGAGGAGGGGTAGCTGGGGTAATAGGAGGAGGGGTAATAGAGAGCAAGGAGGGGTAGCTGGGGTAATAGGAGGAGTAAAGGGGAGTATAGAGGTAATAGGGAGTTAGGAGGGGTAGCTGGGGTAATAGGGAGCGAGGAGGGGTAGCTGGGGTAATAGGAGGAGGGGTAATAGAGAGCAAGGAGGGGTAGCTGGGGTAATAGGAGGAGTAAAGGGGAGTATAGAGGTAATAGGGAGTTAGGAGGGGTAGCTGGGGTAATAGGGAGCGAGGAGGGGTAGCTGGGGTAATAGGAGGAGTAAAGGGGAGTATAGAGGTAATAGGGAGTTAGGAGGGGTAGCTGGGGTAATAGGGAGCGAGGAGGGGTAGCTGGGGTAATAGGAGGAGTAAAGGGGAGTATAGAGGTAATAGGGAGTTAGGAGGGGTAGCTGGGGTAATAGGGAGCGAGGAGGGGTAGCTGGGGTAATAGGAGGAGTAAAGGGGAGTATAGAGGTAATAGGGAGTTAGGAGGGGTAGCTGGGGTAATAGGGAGTGAGGAGGGGTAGCTGGGGTAATAGGAGGAGTAAAGGGGAGTATAGAGGTAATAGGGAGTTAGGAGGGGTAGCTGGGGTAATAGGGAGCGAGGAGGGGTAGCTGGGGTAATAGGAGGAGGTAATAGGGAGTTAGGAGGGGTAGCTGGGGTAATAGGAGGAGGTAATAGGGAGCGAGGAGGTAATAGGGAGTTAGGAGGGGTAGCTGGGGTAATAGGAGGAGGTAATAGGGAGCGAGGAGGGGTAGCTGGGGTAATAGGAGGAGGTAATAGGGAGCGAGGAGGTAATAGGGAGTTAGGAGGGGTAGCTGGGGTAATAGGAGGAGGTAATAGGGAGCAAGGAGGGGTAGCTGGGGTAATAGGGAGCGAGGAGGGGTAGCTGGGGTAATAGGAGGAGGGGTAATAGAGAGCAAGGAGGGGTAGCTGGGGTAATAGGAGGAGTAAAGGGGAGTATAGAGGTAATAGGGAGTTAGGAGGGGTAGCTGGGGTAATAGGGAGCGAGGAGGGGTAGCTGGGGTAATAGGAGGAGTAAAGGGGAGTATAGAGGTAATAGGGAGTTAGGAGGGGTAGCTGGGGTAATAGGAGGAGGTAATAGGGAGTGAGAAGGGGTAGCTGGGGTAATAGGAGGAGGTAATAGGGAGCGAGGAGGGGTAGCTGGGGTAATAGGAGGAGGTAATAGGGAGCGAGGAGGTAATAGGGAGTTAGGAGGGGTAGCTGGGGTAATAGGAGGAGGTAATAGGGAGCGAGGAGGGGTAGCTGGGGTAATAGGAGGAGGTAATAGGGAGCGAGGAGGTAATAGGGAGTTAGGAGGGGTAGCTGGGGTAATAGGAGGAGGTAATAGGGAGCAAGGAGGGGTAGCTGGGGTAATAGGGAGCGAGGAGGGGTAGCTGGGGTAATAGGAGGAGGGGTAATAGAGAGCAAGGAGGGGTAGCTGGGGTAATAGGAGGAGTAAAGGGGAGTATAGAGGTAATAGGGAGTTAGGAGGGGTAGCTGGGGTAATAGGGAGCGAGGAGGGGTAGCTGGGGTAATAGGAGGAGTAAAGGGGAGTATAGAGGTAATAGGGAGTTAGGAGGGGTAGCTGGGGTAATAGGGAGCGAGGAGGGGTAGCTGAGGTAATATAAGGAGACATTGGGGAGTCTGGGGGTGATATGAGGGGCTGTATGGACTCTTGAGATTTGGGGTTTTGAGGCAGGGTCTGTCAGCTAAGATGGGGCAGGTGTTGGGGATGAGGGGGGCAATGTCAGACATTAGGTCTGAGGGAAAGGTGTGGGCTGTGGTGAGGGGGTAAAGCTATACGCTGAGGGGTAACTGAAGTAATATAAGGGGGAATGGGAAGACTGGGGTGATGGGGGGCTAATGGGGTGACGAGGGGTATTGAGGCCTCTGGGGCAGTTAGTGGGGGTGATACGTGGCTGGGTTCACATCTGTGGTGGAGTCTTCACAGACACTTCCCTTGCTCAGCAGCAACCAATCACAGTGCAGCTTTCATTTTTCAGGAGCACAATGGAAAATTAAAGCTGCGCTGTCATTGGTTGCTATGTACTGTCATTGGTTGCTATGGACAACTAAGACAGTTTTGCTTTTAGACCATTTTAATAAATCCGCCCCAAAATGTCGGTGTTAGTTGTCGGGCGCTGTTGGTATCTGTCATGTCATGCAATACCCGTGACAGAAATAGTCAACGCAGGTGTGAACAGTGCCTGAGATGGTGAAGGGGTAACAGGCTGGAGAACGTGTCGGGGTAACTGGGGGTTGCACTTATGGGGTATGTGTAGGCTTGTTACATGGGTGAGGGAATTGGCTTTATTGGGGATTATGTATTGAGGGGTTGGTCTGGGGGGGTCACACTGTGAGATTAGAGTGAATTGGATGATTTTGGGGTGTTGTGGCCTTAGTTGTGAGGTAAATTTTTTTAAGTGAGGTTTTTGGGGTTCGGGGAGGGTTGGAAGAGGACTGGACTTCAGTATGCGGGTGAGGTGTTGTGCAGGGAGCACAGAAAAATTTAGGGTGTTGTCTGTGACAAGTGTCACCAACAACATGGGGGCGCAACTGTGCAAATCTAAAACTATAATCGTGTCGCATCAGAGAACAAAATGGCGACTGTAGCTGCCACGAAACTGACCACAGCTAATGAAATGATGGACGCCTGTAAGATATGTCACATGTGACACCATATTCATGGACCCCGACATGGAAAGAACTGAGCGGCAGTCAGAGAAGAAGTCGGGCTATTTGA
This sequence comes from Leptodactylus fallax, assembly GCA_947044405.1. Taxonomy (NCBI): domain Eukaryota; kingdom Metazoa; phylum Chordata; class Amphibia; order Anura; family Leptodactylidae; genus Leptodactylus; species Leptodactylus fallax. Next base: position 105,840 of record CAMRHE010000983.1, on the reverse strand, counting down.
TTCATGCGGTTATGGACTTGAGTGGACAGTGAAGGCCGGGGTGAGGGATTATGGAGCGATCAGAGTAAAATGGAGGAGTGTTTGTAGAATAGAGGGTTTGGGGGTCAATTTTTGGAATATTGGGGCTCATGTATTAGTTTTGACCTTAAACAGAAAAGTACATTAGAAAAATATGATTTTGGGAGGAAATTTTTACCTCAGAGACCAACAAGCCCTGCGACCTATCTCATTATATTGTAGACAAAATGGCGCTCACATAAGAGGCGGGACCGGGCTACGGCCAAATCGTGAAAAGTCAAACGATTCTGTAAAGTACTTCACACGTGCCGTCATTTTTATCATGATCATTTGGGGGGAGGGCACAGTCAGGCTTCTGGCCCTCATTTTTGGGGTACGTTTTTCATATGGGTGGGCGGGTAGGACACTGTGAGAGATGCAAATTTTGGGGTCACATTTTAGAGCATTTGGGAAAGTTTGGGTTCAATGCAGTATTTTTCTCTTTTGACTTTTGTAAAATTCCGGGTGTAACCTTTTGGTGTGGTCATCCAGCTTTTCCAGACTCCTGACATTTCTGCTAGTGATGGAAGCGGACTACAGGATCCGTCATGGCAGCCATGTTGAATGTCACTCAGTTTTCCCAGAACCGAAGGAATAATTTCTTTCTTTTTTTATATATAATTTTATTTTTTATGTGTCTTTTGTCCTTTTCCTTATCTCACTTCTTTCCGACACAGTCATTGACTGCTCGGGACAACAGCATGCTCGGCTTTCTCTGTTTTATATTTATTGAGTGATCTCATATCTGGTTTGTATGTTTTGTTCATTTTTTCATTCTTCTGTTGATGATGTCATCCTCCTGGAGTTGCTTGATGACATCATCATCCTGCCGCAGCAGATTCAATATCTAATGGATATTTTATCAGACGTCTCTTTCTCGGCTACCGATGAGTCATCTTACTGTCATCCATCCGATATAGAAGCCTCAGCTGATTTTTCAGTGCAGTTCACTTGGGATGGGTGACATCATTGGTTCCTCCAGATCGTGATGACGTCACAGCTACGCTGCGCTCCTTTCAATATTGCCTCAAGGTATGACGTGGCAGATGTTCATAGTTATTACAGTAGTATGTCTTCTGACCTGTCGTTGTTGTAGTTGTTTGCCACCCAGCTTTCCCGGACACAGATAACACTATCAAGTGGCTGAAGAATTTTTTTTGTTTTTAACCACCCGATGTTCGTATACAGTAGCTGCCTTTAGAGTGGTTGTCACCCAGCTTTCCTAGAGTACTGACAAACAATATCTGGCTTATTTGCTACAGTATTGGAGTGTGAATCTGATATTTTGTCCCGGACTATAAGCGCATCTTCACATGGAGGAATTTGGAGCTGATTTTGAGGCGGATTCTGGAAAAATATAAGCGTCATATTTGATCTGCAGGTGGATCCCGTCTGAGATCTCCCATTGATGTGATTTGGAGGCGGACAAATACCTCCTGGCCAGTGCGACATGTGGGAAAAAAAAATTTCAAGTTCTGCTGTGTGAACGTAGCCTAAGGAAACAGAATAATAACACAGACAGGTGCTGTAATATTGGGCGTATTGATAATTCACTCAGCTTTCCAAGACTCCTGAATGGTGAACCTGTTCTAGTTAGGCTACATGCAAGTGACTGTAGTGGTTTTTACTGTCAGCAAAAAAGCGGATCTATATTTCGCAAAAATACATGTCCGTCCATACGTAAGTCTGTGCTGCAAATTCGGGGCAGGATAGAGCACGTCCTGAGTTTTTGACATGGAGTCCGGGCATGCGCTCCGATCCATAAAAACACGCGCAGGAATGGGTCCGTATACTATCCATAATTACAGATCCGTCACTACGGATTATATAAGGAAAGAACTACCGCCATGTGCTTGTAGTCTTAGGTAGCAACACATCATCTATTGTGCTACATGACTAGGCAAATCTTTCTGATCAGGACACAAGGAAAGCTGGGTGACCGGCCACGTTGGAGCTGTAATGTTGGCTTTATTGGTGGCCTCCCAGCTTTCCTAGACTCCTGAGTGGTAAACTTCACTTACTACAGTATATAGCAGTACATTGTCTGCTCCCATTTTGCTGCGTGATTCGGCAGATTTTCCCTTCAGGTCTCAAGGAAATCTGGATGTCAATCCCAGTGGACAGCTCAAGGGCGTGTATTTACTGGGGGAGTCCTTATTTTAGGGGGCAGCAGTGGGATCTTCCATGTCTTCCCACATCACAGCAGCTGCCGTCTGATCATTAGAATTCACCAGCGTTCTTCCCTCTTGGGCTCGGACTAAGCATTCGCAGCGTGAGGTGATAGGTCCCCGCTGCGATCTGTCTTCTGGCAGTAGAAGGGTTAAGAGGTGGATGGGGGGGGCAGGACCCTCTCTCCCGTGAGTGCACACAGCAGATGCTGCTTCCTCTCATAGGAAATCATTGTTTTGCAGTCTGTGCGATTGAAAAGTTTCTAAAGGAAGACAAAAACGCCAAAAATAAAAAGTGAATAATTATTACGTGGCATAGAAAACAGGTCTGGAAATAATACGGCTCCTCGCTGCGATTCGCCACCGGGCATGATATGACGGCAGACGACATTGTGAATATTCTAAGACTGAAAGTCGAAGGTAAAATTTCCGCAATTTATAATTTTTTATTTTGATAAATTTATGTTCAAGTTGACTTTCTCCTAAAGTGTTGTACAATTCATTGTGACTTTGGTTCACGCTCAGTATAAATTTCTCGTATTCAGATCCTTAAGATCGTCGTCTACGTTTTTTTTTCACGTTTTATTCTTTTCCGACGTTCATGCAAAGGGACCCTCCGTTTCCCGGGATAGTGCTCTGTGACGGTAATTACGGTAACGCAGAACTTCTAAAATAGGGTTTTATGGTTGATTTCAGTGGTGTCTTAAAGGGGGACTCTATAACCTTAGTTTGCCGTTGAAAGAATTTGTCATGGTTGATAAGGTTGTGGTTACTACACAGGTGCTGCTGAATTTTAGGGCTGGTGAACTTACATTGGGTCCATTCTTCTGGAGGGATCATGGGGTGTCCGTCTGTATGAAGTAATGCTGGTAACCTTATTGGTGCACTTCCCTCCTCTACGGTTTTATTAAAGGAGTCTTCCAGCTAGAAGCATTTATGGATTCCATTGGATATTGTTGGGGGTTTTCCAGCTGTGCTGCTATCCTCGGATGTTTCCGTCCGTGCCATAGACTTTGATTAGAGCGGCATGGCGTATGCTTGACCACCACTTTATTTAACCTCCTCCTAGCCACTGGCTTGCATGTGGGGGGACAGGTGTCCCATATTGTTGTGATAGGTAGGGGTCCCAGCAGGGAGCGTTCCACCAATCACGCATTGGATAGGCCGGAATATTCCTTTAGACTAGGGCTATGAGGCGACTTTGGTCATCAAGTCACATGCAGGAGACGCGACCAAAAATGTGTAGCGAAAGCTCTTGTGGGCAGGGCCTTCTATCCCACTGTACCATTGGTCACGGTTAGTATTGTATTGACTCTCATCTGTGCCGGAGTCTCCGATAGAGTTTCTGCCGCAGAAACCACCAGAAATCCGCAGAGAGAAAAGTTCTTAACGGAGGACTTTCCTCTCCCCTGCTATTAGTATGAAAACGGCGGACACCCGGCGAAGGACGGAGAACCCAGTGCAGATGTCAACCTAGCCTAAAATGTACAGAACCGTGGAATTATTGGTGCTCTAAAAATAAGAATACTATGGGATTTGTCTACGATTTGGCCACGAAGTGAGTTACGACATACTGTACTTGGCAGTCCGTTCTGGAAAAGTTCTGATTTCGACCAAAAATCCGTCAGGTTCGGATCTTTTTTTGCAGTAATCTGACCACATTCACATCAAACTTACAATGTCGAAATTTGATTGCCGCACCAAAAGTCGGAGCTTTAATGGTGTTCATAGTCTCACAAATTCATGTAAAAATATATATTTTAGTTTTTTGTTAATATTGTACAGAAAAAAAATAAAAGAAATGAAGAATTGGCTTGGTTCTTAAGGGGTTAATTTCACATATAGGTGACTTTATATATCCAGGCCGCGTCCAGCAGGACTCGCCAGGTGCTTTTACATCCGCGGTTCTTCTGCCGCCGCCCGTGTTTGCTCACACAGATCATGGCTCCTTAATCTCCCCGCAGAGACCCTCTGTTATGCAGGACTCCTGTCTCCACCACGTCTCGCTGGGAATTCCAGCAGCGTCAGTGCGAATTAACCTGGCAGGTGTTTCCCCCCTCCTGGGATGAGAACCTGCAAGCACACGGCGCAGTCTAATGACACAGAGTATCTCATTACACACCCTGAGACCAAAATAGATACAGCCCCTTCCCCGGGACTGGCCCACCCTCATGTATACACACCCCGAATAGAGAGGAAATCTCATTGGGGCTCGTTGTCGCTATGGAAATGACAAATGCATCGGGAAATCATTTCCATATTTATCAATGGATAAGGCAGTCTCCCCCGAAGCTATATACACCTCTCCGAAAAAAGGGCAAGTCGCAGGTACACATGGTGCAGACACCAGTCCATTGCAGTAGGGGGGTCGGACAACAATAGGGGTACCAGGTACGGGTGCCAGTGCAGCTCAGCTGGCATTGGTGCTCAGAGACACAAGGTCCACATGAGGAACACCGTAAACCTACATTTGTGTGCTCATGATTTTGGGAACCAGTTGCAGCACTTTCCCACGTTCCCGCACCATGTTGGATGGACATGGCCAAGTAGCCATAGCCCTGGGTACTAATATTAAATATAGTTACCCATAGTAATAGCAGCCCTTAAAGAGAACCTGTCACAAGGTTTTGGCCGCAGTTATCTCTGTCCCATTCGTCTCTTTTTTTACGAGATTAATCACTTTCATTTGCCATAGAAGAGGTCCTCCATTCCAGATATAGAAGTGGGGCCCACATCTAATAGACATAACTAGGAATACCTCTTTAAGAAAGAGGTCCCTCCTCAGGACACTCTATTTAACTTTGGTAGGTTAGGCTCCATATTGTTTTGTGGAGACTTCTGCCTGTTACAGGGTACGGAGTTGTCACCATAGGCCCCTCCTACCCAAAATTCTGTACCGCCCTCTGACCCTGATTAGAACACCCTGCCCACTCCATGAGGAATGAACCTGCTGCTCCCATGTTCCTTAGCCAGTAACCACAGACCACGTTCTTCATGGCAAAAATTGATGTAGCTGGAGCCATAATTGTATTACAATATTATACACACATCGGGAAGCCTGACCTAAATCGTGAAATTTCCATGCACACGTGTCAGCGAGGTCCCACCTGCACCCAGATGACCCCATGGAGGCCTAAGTCCTCATTGAAAACAATGTGAGTGAGTCAGTCTATTCACACGTCTGGTTTCTTGATGGACCGTTTTACAGGCCTGTCAAAAAACTGGCATGTTCTACGTTGACGGCCACACTGTGCCCATTAAAGTCAATGGGTCTGTTTTTTAATGGGTGCCAAATGGGTTCACGTCCGAGCGGCGGGCGTTAAATACTGATCAGTGAGTTGGATAAAAAAAGACCAATGACATTCATCCATAAGACAAATGGACGTTAGAAACGGTCAGAGGGCCCTGAAGATGATGCAAAACGTATCCATGTCTGACGGCATATGGACTGTAACTGAGTCGTATCTGCCCTATAGACGGTTACCCTGCTGCATAATAGTGCACGAGCTGTCATGGACTGGGAACATCACTGTGCCATAGTGCCGAACACTATATCATTGTATTCAACCGTGAGACATGGGGCAGATTTATTATTGTTCTGCACCTCTTTTATGGTGTAAAAAGGTTCTCAGGTTTGCAACTTTTTTAATGCCACAAAAATTGTCGCGAGAGGCATTCTTACTCTACCCTTGCACCACTTTCCAAAAAGGGGGCATTGTGAGGGCGTGATGTGATTCATGATTCATCATCATTTACAGCACTTTTATATGAGATTTCAAGACTAGCGTACAATATCCCGGTCTTGATGAATCCCCCATAAAATCTCGGCCATCGGAAGGCTGGGTGAGCAAGAGACAAAAAGCCCTTCCAATTCTACCTTACCCGGTTACCTTTCTTGTGATTCTGCCTCACCTGCTTCAGTACTGACCCCCATTTTCCTCAAACACAGGCCCCTTCACCTTTGATACCTCACCTCTACTTCCCCCCCAGTGATATCTTAGCTCCGCCATGTCTTCCTACTTCTTTTAACCACCTCTCAAACCACCTTCCATGTTACAGAGAATGGAAATTCCAGCCTGACATCCAAAGTGCCACACGCCATGGTGTGTAATATCTCAACTGGATGTGCTATGTGTCAACGTTCTCTGTTCTACGACATCCGACATATTAAGTGCCAAGTCAACCTGGCTGAACCCTTAGTCCCCCCAGGCCAAGCACACAGTTGTATCCTAACCACTGACACACAATAGTGCATGAACTGTCATGGGACCGTAACGTCACCATGCCTTAGATGGAGTGCCACCATTTCCACCACCAAAAAAGTAGGGATCCACCAATATCGCCCTCTACTTTTTCATCATTGCTTAGTCTCCAACTCCTGTAAATGTAATATGCTCAGACTGACCACTGATAAGTCCACCATATGTTCTTGTTGACCTTGTGGACCTCTGTAGATCCTAACTGATGACTGAACTGTATAGTCGTATCCTCGCCCCGTCATGGGCCCATAACCTCACTGTGCCTTAGGTCAATTCTCATCCGGCCTATATTCACAGCTCTGTATCAGCTCATTGTGTCTATATATATATATATATATATATATATATATATATATATATATACAGTATGTGTGTACTTGTGTAGCCGTATCCTGTGTGCCTGTGTGTCACAGGTAGTGCAAAAATACTAAAGCTGAACTTTACAAGGTCTGTTACATCGGAAGCTCCTTGGGACAAGGTAAGTCGTTCTACTAACAAGTACGATAAGTCGTCCTCTTCTATAAAGTGTAAGACCATATTCTAGTTCTGTTTCTGGGAAATCTGGATGACACCCAATATGGTTGTCTGTGGTTATCACTAGGGATGGGTGAAACTCCCAAGATTTGTTTTGTTTCGGGTTCGTGTGGCTTGGGTCGAAGATTCGTTTCATATCGAACAAGTTTAGATAGAACCGGAAGTTCTATATTATAATCTGGGATCTCTTCAGACCCCGGAGTATAATAGGTAGAGGCCCAGGGGAGGTAAATATACATATTCTCCTTCCGTTACCTCTTTTGGGCCTCCTCACGGCGTCCAGCACTTTCTCTCTGTCTCCGCGGTGACGTCATGTGCCCGGGGTCACCTCTGATGCTTGTGATTGGGCTTCAGCAGTCACATGGGCACGCTGATCGTCAATGATGCTCGGCATGCCCATGTGACTGCTGTGGCTCAATCACAAGCATCAGAGGTCACCCCGTCACCATGATGTCACCAGGAAAGCGCTGGACGCCGAGAGGAGGCCCAAAAGAGGTAACAGAGGGAGAGCATGAATGTTTTTTTTATTTTTGTCACCTCCTCTGGGCCTCCACCTATTATACTGCGGGATCTGACGAGACCTCACAATATCATAATTTACCACAATACATGTCGCGGCAGACATTTTAGTTCGTCCGAGACAAATCCCCAATAACAAAACCGAACAATTTTGAATATTCGGGTCTATCCTGCACCCATCTCTAGTTATCACCCAGCTTTCTGAGGCTCGGGATCAGTGGATGTGTCCATACAAGGCAGGTTTTCTATAAGAAAGCAGTGTTAGCTGTAGTGACGACCATATTGGTTATCATCCAGCTTTCCTATACTGAATGGCAAGCCTGCCAAAGCCTTGTCTGCTTCCACATATTAGTTATCACCCAGCTTTCCCAGAAACAGATATGTAATCTAATTTTCTGTGACACTTTATTGTTGCAGGGTCACATGATCTGACCCCCGAGGTGCCCGGACCAGTACCCATCTTTCCTCACCCCCCTCTTCTCCTGTGTTGCTGCATGTCAAACATCTGTAAGTATCTGCCCCCCTCCCGACGCTGCTGTGTAAATGAGGGATGTTAATAAATAATGTGTGTCTATGGGCGAGCGCAGCACATGGTGGTAGTGGCGGTGACTGCTTCGTTACAAGGCATTGCACGGCGGCTGCGGTAAGTATCCCCAACGGGATGGCAGAGCGGCTCCTTCCCCGGTGACTGTCTAGACAGTAATTGTGTGCACCTGACTTCATGAATGGCTGGAGTGAGTGCTACCCCCCCTCCACACGGATGCCATCAGCATGTCCGGCAAGTGTGGGGGCTACTAGTGCCCAGGGGGAGGAGGCGGTGGCAGCGGACGGAGGATGCCCCTGTGCTTTGCAGTGTGTTCAGCAGAGTAGGCACCACACCCCCTCTGCCCACTATATAAACATTTCCACGTGTGCCCCTTCCCCTGTGCTCCGGTGCCCGCTTCCTGTGCCCCTTTCCTTGTTTTGTTCTTCTGTCCTTCTTTTCTCTACTGGACCTTGAAAAAAAAAAAAAAATCGTTGCAGTCACGCTGAGAACAAAGGGTGCTGGCGGCAGCCATGTTTTTTGTGTACCCCTCATGGCAACGGTTTAACCCTCTGCGACCGAAGACAGAAAGGGGGCGCTGTGAAGTTGAGGATATGAAGGAGGGAGAGGGGTGGGGGAGTTGCTGCATTTTAACCCATTAGGTGCCCCTGGCATAGGGTTACAGGGCAATGGCACACGTCGGATCGCGCCACGACGTGGGGGTTAAATTAAGCCCCCGGCCTTAAATCCAGGTGACCCCTTGACATTCTAATCGTTCAGCGGAGCGTCTGATTGGCCGGGTCTGAGCTCATAGATTACTACGTGTGTGGCATGATCTCACTGCCCAATTACCCTCTGCGCTGCCGTCTACTGTGCCTCCCAGGAGGGGGTGGATAAAGGGAGGGCCACAGGGCCCCGCACTCTCAACATCTTAATAACTGATAATCGATACCTCCGATCCCGACCTCCCTACTGTATACAATACGCGCCTGGCAGATGGCCGCAGCCAACCACTGCCACCTGAGACCCCATTTATTTATATCCTGCTCGCTCGACAAGCCAAGTGCATTGTGGGCCATGTAGTCCGTGCTGACTTAATGCCATGCATGATTTAATTTCCCAGGGACGCGGTTAACCTCTTCTAGCCCCTGATACTGGCACCTCATCTGCCCGACAAGAATTTTATAAAAAAATTGAAGAAAAAGACAAACTCATTTGTGTAATTTTACTTTCAAAATTGGGCATTAAAATGCTCAAAAGTTTGGTAAGATTGGGGCCTTTTTTGCATGAAATTTGGGGCTTTGCAGAGTGAGGGGTTTGTATTGTTCCGTGAACTTTTGTCCTCGGGATGCAGATGTTCAGTCCTTGTATCATTTTATAGTTTTTTTTTACCGTGATCGATGGGGTGTGCGGCCCCTTGTCCCCTTCGGATGTCAGAACAGGGCAGGTTATGAACTTTAATTGCTGGAGGCCAACAGGATGGAAATGAGCTGGCAGGAGAGAAGGAGAGGGGGTGCGGAGGGGTCGGAGGAGTTCTGCTCCGTAATCTGCTCCTGGGGCCTGAGATACAGAGACGTGACCGTGGAACAGAAGCAAAAATATTCCGGTGTATGCTCGATTCTGCGTAACTATTATGGGTGAGCTCGTGACGTTAACCGCTTACATTTTCTTTGGTCGACTGGGCCAAAGACTGGTTTTGATGGGTGCTGGACCCGGGTACCAAATCTATATTTTTGGAACCTCAAAGATGAGGAGAGCATACAAAGTCCATGCAGATGTTGCCCTTGGTTGGATTCGAATCCAGGGCCCTGTAATATCCACTAGCCAATCTACGGCTATGTTCACACACCACAGACTTTGTGGCACAGTCTACGTGTTGTGGCAGATTTTTACACTATGATGTGATGAAAAATTACAAAAAGAAAAATCAATTTCCATACAGATTGTTTCCACAATTTTTGATAAAATTTGTTAAAATTCGTAGTGAATATCTGCAGCGTATCCTCCCTGTGTGAACATACCCTTACAGTACTAAAACATGTCAGCGCTTACTATGGCTTTGTTATGAATTTTCGAAAGATTTCAGGTTTAGCCAAACCTGATATTTTGGGGGATTTGCCACCCATGCATCATTATTATATTCTGGGGTCTCTTCAGTCCCCAAAGTACTGGAGGCCCTGCCATATTTGCCTCTCTGTTGACCTCTCCGGTATGTCTTCGGACCTCTTGGGTGATGCCAGTGGCCCCCGTGGACTGCTGAGACCTGTGATTGGACCTCAATGGACATGAGGGGTGTCGCGTAAAAGGGTCATAACATGGATGCACCCCACGTGACCGATCCAATGCGGCCATTTCTCACTCTGAGTGGCTTTTCCTGGTCTCCACGCGCTTCGCTTGTATAAGTCATGCGGCCAAAACCCGCAGCACAACCGCGCCAATTTGTGGTAAGCCAAAAGAACAGACTACCAACCCGCGGCCGCTATGTGTCGCCGTACCCTAAGGATCGCGTTTAGGTCGTCACATGATCCGCTGAACACAGTTTTTGAAATGCCTCGTATTGGTCGCGTTCGATGCCTGCATTTTGCAAGCTCCTTTTTATTTCAGTGATTAACCCTTTGTGATAGGCGGCCGTACCGTCCAGCCTTGTATATGTGAACAATCTTTATTGTCGTCTTTGCAGCGTTGATTGATGAAAGGATGTTGAAATTTTTTTTTTTTAAAATTTCCAATGTGAGAGCGGATCATGGGGTGCTGAGAGGGGGGACGGACTGCGGGGGATAAGCGGCGGCGCACCTGTGTTTGGAGGTGCAGGGAGATGGTAACCTTTTGTTTGGGATGATCAGGGCTCGGCCGGCAGGGCAGAGGGGAGGGGTACGGGGAGCAGGCAGCCTTCCCATCTCACAAAGAGAACAGAGGCCAGAGCGCTCAATAGGAGAGCAGCGTCCCGTGGCATTAGAGCTCCCCCCAATCTTGCCACACGGGCCCCCTCGTCAAGCGCACCATAATCCCCCCTTGACAACCTAGAGAGGGATCACATTACACCCCTCACGCTGGCCTCAGAGGTGGAGCAGGAATATTGGGGGGGCTGCGAGCCTCACACACCCCTTAACCCACGATGCAGAATACGCAGAGCTCCTCCCCCCACGCCACTGCATAGAGACACACCACCGCGCCGTACACCGCTGCATGTGTCACATGAGCTTAAACATATGCACCCTGAAAAAAAAAAAGGGGGTGATGCGGACGCCACAAAGCTCCAGACGTGGAACAAAGGTTATAATGCAGCGCCAGATGCGCTCTGTGCCGATGCCCCATCCTGTACTGCCTGCTCCTGGCCTGTAGGTGGCTCTGCAGCCAGAACTATAGATCCACCATTAATTATTGAAGAAGGATTTAGTCAGAAATGTGGAGAACATGTAACGTTCACACGTGTCACACCGGACACGGACAGATTAACCCCGTGTAGGCCTGGCAACAATCACCTCTACATGAGAAACACTGCAGGACCCTGGCGCTGATATAGACACATCTAGAGGAATTACTACTACTACTATCTATCTATCTATCTATCTATCTATATATCTCATATCTATCTCATATCTATCTCATATCTATCTATCTATCTCCTATCTATCTCATATCTATTTATCTATCTATCTATCTCCTATCTATCTATCTATCTATCTATCTCATATCTATTTATCTATCTATCTCATATCTATCTATCTATCTATCTCATATCTATCTATCTATCTATCTCATATCTATTTATCTATCTATCTATCTATCTCATATCTATCTATCTATCTCATATCTATCTATCTATCTCATATCTATTTATCTATCTATCTATCTATCTCATATCTATCTATCTATCTATCTCATATCTATCTATCTCATATCTATCTATCTCATATCTATCTATCTATCTATCTATCTATCTCATATCTATCTATCTATCTCATATCTATCTATCTCTCTATCTATCTTCTATATATATATATATAATTTATATATATATATATATATATATATCATATATCTATCTATCTAATATATATTTATTTATCTATAGATCTATCTATCTCATATCTATCTATCTATCTATCTATCTATCTATCTATCACATATCTATCTATTCATCTATCTCATTATCTATCTATCTATCTATCTATCTATCTATCTCATATCTATCTATTCATCTATCTCATATCTATCTATCTATCTATCTATCTCATATCTATCTATCTCCTATCTATCTATCTATCTATCTATCTCATATCTATCTATCTATCTATCTCATATCTATCTATCTATCTCATATCTATCTATCCCCTATCTATCTATCTATCTATCTATCTCATATCTATCTATCTATCTATCTATCTCATATCTATCTATCCCCTATCTATCTATCTATCTATCTCATATCTATCTATTCATCTATCTCATATCTATCTATCTATCTCATATCTATCTATCTCATATCTATCTATCTATCTATCTATCTATCTCATATCTATCTATTCATCTATCTCATATCTATCTATCTCATATCTATCTCATATCTATCTATCTATCTCCTATCTATCTCCTATCTATCTATCTCATATCTATCTATTCATCTATCTCATATCTATCTATCTATCTCCTATCTATCTCCTATCTATCTATCTCATATCTATCTCATATCTATCTATCTATCTATCTATCTATCTCCTATCTATCTGTCTCCTATCTATCTATCTATCTATCTATCTATCTCATATCTATCTATTCATCTATCTCATATCTATCTATCTCCTATCTATCTATCTATCTATCTCATATCTATCTATTCATCTTTCTTATATATATTTATTTATATAATATATATCTATCTATCTATCTCCTATTAATTAATCACATATTTATCACATATCTATCTATCTCCTATCTATCTATCTATCTATTTATCTCATATATATCTCATATCTATCTATCTATCTATCTATCTCATATCTATCTATCTCATATCTATCTCATATCTATCTATCTCATATCTATCTATCTATCTATCTATCTATCTCATATCTATCTATCTATCTATCTATCTCATATTTATCTATCTCATATCTATCTATCTCATATCTATCTATCTCCTATCTATCTATCTCATATCTATCTCATATCTATCTATGTATCTCATATCTATCTATCTATCTATCTATCTCATATCTATCTATCTCATATCTAACTCATATCTATCTATCTCATATCTATCTAATCTATCTATCTCATATCTATCTATCTCCTATCTATCTATCTATCTATCTCATATCTATCTATCTCATATCTATCTATCTCATATCTATCTATCTCCTATCTATCTATCTATCTATCTATCTATCTCATATCTATCTATCTATCTATCTCATACCTATCTATCTATCTAATATCTATCTATCTATCCTCATATCTATCTATCTCATATCTATCTATCTATCTATCTATCCTCATATCTATCTATCTATCTATCTATCTAGCTCATATCTATCTCATATCTATCTATCTATCTCATATCTATCTATCTATCTCATATCTATCTATCTCATATCTATCTATCTCATATCTATCTATCTCATATCTATCTATCTATCTACAGTCATATGAAAAAGTTTGGGCACCCCTATTAATCTTAATCATTTTTAGTTCTAAATATTTGGGTGTTTGCAACAGCCATTTCAATTTGATATATCTAATAACTGATGGACACAGTAATATTTCAGGATTGAAATGAGGTTTATTGTACTAACAGAAAATGTGCAATATGCATTAAACCAAAATTTGACAGGTGCAAAAATTTGGGTACCCTTGTCATTTTATTGATTTGAATACCCCTAACTACTTTTTACTGACTTACTGAAGCACAAAATTGGTTTTGTAACCTCACTGAGCTTTGAACTTCATAGCCAGGTGTATCCAATCATGAGAAAAGGTATTTAAGGTGGCCAATTGCAAGTTGTTCTCCTATTTGAATCTCCTCTGAAGAGTGGCATCATGGGCTCCTCAAAACAACTCTCAAATGATCTAAAAACAAAGATTGTTCAACATAGTTGTTCAGGGGAAGGATACAAAAAGTTGTCTCAGAGATTTAACCTGTCAGTTTCCACTGTGAGGAACACAGTAAGGAAATGGAAGACCACAGGGACAGTTCTTGTTAAGCCCAGAAGTGGCAGGCCAAGAAAAATATCAGAAAGGCAGAGAAGAAGAATGGTGAGAACAGTCAAGGACAATCCACAGACCACCTCCAAAGAGCTGCAGCATTATCTTGCTGCAGATGGTGTCACTGTGCATCGGTCAACAATACAGCACACTTTGCACAAGGAGAAGCCGTATGGGAGAGTGATGCGAAAGAAGCCGTTTCTGAAAGCACGCCACAAACAGAGTCGCCTGAGGTATGCAAAAGCACATTTGGACAAGCCAGCTTCATTTTGGAAGAAGGTCCTGTGGACTGATGAAACAAAGATTGAGTTGTTTGGTCATACAAAAAGGCGTTATGCATGGCGTCCAAAAAACACAGCATTCCAAGAAAAACACTTGCTACCCACTGTAAAATTTGGTGGAGGTTCCATCATGCTTTGGGGCTGTGTGGCCAATGCCGGCACCGGGAATCTTGTTAAAGTTGAGGGTCGCATGGATTCAACTCAGTATCAGCAGATTCTTGAGAATAATGTACAAGAATCAGTGACGAATTTGAAGTTACGCCGGGGATGGATATTTCAGCAAGACAATGATCCAAATCTACTCAGGCATTCATGCAGAGGAACAATTACAATGTTCTGGAATGGCCATCCCAGTCCCCAGACATGAATATCATTGAACATCTGTGGGATAATTTGAAGCGGGCTGTCCATGCTCGGCGACCATCAAACTTACCTGAACTGGAATTGTTTTGTAAAGAGGAATGGTCAAAAATACCTTCATCCAGGATCCAGGAACTGATTAAAAGCTACAGGAAGCGACTAGAGGCTGTTATTTTTGCAAAAGGAGGATCTACTAAATATTAATGTCACTTTTCTGTTGAGGTGCCCATACTTTTTCATATGACTGTATCTATCCTCATATCTATCTATCTCATATCTATCTATCTATCTCATATCTATCTATCTATCTCATATCTATCTATCTCATATCTATCTAATCTATCTATCTCCTATCTATCTATCCCATATCTATCTATCTATCTATCTATCTATCTATCTATCTATCTATCTCATATCTATCTCATATCTATCTATCTATCTATCTATCGCCTATCTATCTATCTATCTATCTATCTCCTATCTATCTATCTATCTATCTATCTATCTCATATCTATCTATCTCATATCTATCTATTCATCTATCTCATATCTATCTATCTCATATCTATCTATCTCCTATCTATCTATCTATCTATCTCATATCTATCTCCTATCTATCTATCTCATATCTATCTATCTCATATCTATCTCATATCTATCTATTCATCTATCTCATATCTATCTATCTCATATCTATCTATCTCCTATCTATCGATCTATCTATCTCCTATCTATCTATCTATCTATCTATCTATCTATCTATCTATCTCATATCTATCTATCTATCTATCTATCTATCTCATATCTATCTATCTCATATCTATCTCATATCTATCTATCTCATATCTATCTATCTATCTCATATCTATCTATCTCATATCTATCTAATCTATCTATCTCATATCTATCTACAGTCATATGAAAAAGTTTGGGCA